>JAJGOT010000086.1:392500-867500 GCA_022457155.1 Cladopsammia gracilis | reverse complement strand
GGAGTGCATTCGTCATCATTTATATCGCAATTCATGGAAGGACGTTGGGCAGTCTCAGGCCCGTGAGGGTTTACAACAAAAGCTAATGTATGATCTCTTTTAGGCAAAGTGGATTTGTCTGCTATCACGTCATAAGCAGTGTTTTGTTTGTTTCTTTCTGTTCTCAGTATCATGGAAGCCAATCTTCATAACGCATCCCAAAAGCAATGCTGTTTACCTTAATAATGATGTTGCCATGGTAACCCTACAGTGTGCTGCAGAGGGTCTTCCACTTCCTGCGATAAGTTGGTTGAAAAACAACTCGACAGTTATGAAAGAGATCGCGATCCAAAATGGCAGTGTTTCCTCGCTCGACCTTGTTTTCCATGAAATAAGTACAGATGATCTTAAGTATCGATGCGTAGCAAGAAATTCGGTGGGAAAAACTCTCTCCAAGGAAGCAACATTAACAATCGTAGAAAAGCCTACAGGTAATGTGGTAAGGCTCTCCAAACCACAGAAATCCTTTTGAGACTCTTTATAGTTGACGCCAAGGTTCTCTACGTTTGCCAAAATATTTAAACAGCTAAGATGTGATGATCCTGTTTTCTTACCAAGAATGAATAACAATCAACGTCGGTTAATCTTTTTCAGTCCTAAAGTTAGAAAGAGTTTAACAATCACGATATCATTGGAAACTACCTTATTTATTGTTGTCAGGTAATATCGAAGCCAAAGAATCCCATTCAGCTGTAGTGGTTAATCTTTTCAGTCCTAAAGTTAGAAAGAACTTAAAGGGAACCTCCGTTGTCAGAACAAATTGACGTTAAATTGTTGGAAATAAAGTCGAAATTTAAATTTTTAAAAGAACAGGTGCAAATATAATTTTAGTGTACAAATAAAATGGATATAAATATCGCCTATTTTCGCTTTTAAATTTCCCGCGCGCCGCCATTTTGAATTATTATGACGTGTTACGGTTGCCGCTATTGTAAAGAATCGAAATTCTTTTGTTTGCAACAATTAGACAACCGTAACACGTCACAAATATTAAAAATGGCGGCGCGCGGGAAATTTGAAAGCGAAAATAGGCGATATTCATATCCATTTTTTTTGTACACTAAAATTATATTTGCACCTGTTCTTTAAAAACTTCTAATTTAGACTTTATTTCCAACAATTTAACGTCAATTTGTCATAACAATGGAGGTTCCCTTTGACAATCATGTTATCATTCGACACCGTAGAGTAGGCTCTATCTCTATTGTTTTCAGGTAACAGTTTGCCTAAAGGTAATATCGCAGCCTCCTCGACTGACAGTTTGCCTAAATTTCTGTGGCCTCTTGTCGGTATCGTGGTCGTGACTATACTTGTTCTTCTGATAATCTTCATCGTTATGAAGCAGAAGTGGTGGAATAAAGCCAACAGCCAACGTAATTTGGAAGTAAGAAATTAAATCTTTTTTTTAGTTCTTTCCACTAAATAGCTGTTTAACTGCCTTTCACACCCAAGGTGCCAAAAACCAAAATTCAAGAAAAATTCCAAATTTTACCATCATGGTACCATCATGCAAATGTTTCATTTAAATGATCACACCATAGGATTTCGTCCACAGACGCAAAAAGGTAAAACTACACTGTCTCCATAATTGATTCGGAGTGAAAGGGTAATTAATAGTGAAATACACAGCGTCGATGAGCACATTACAAACAAGTTACTTTACTTAATTAGAAATACGTGTCTCGCAGAACCTCGCTCTGTGGTGTTGGCCTTAGAGTTGTTTTTACTGAAGTCTCTTCAGAGAATCAAATTGCAACTTATCTTTCTCGTCACTTTTTACGCGCAACTTACAATGATTTTCAATGGAGCGTCGCAGGGACGGATCCAGGATTTTTCTTAGGAGCGGGTGCACCTCTAAGGAATGACGTAACTGAAGGGTGACGTAAACAAATTTTAAAAGCGAACAAGTTATATTAGAAAGATGCAGGTCATCTCAGGGGTGGGGGGGGGGGTGTGGGTGCGCACCCCCTGCACCCTAGATCCGCCCCTGCGTCGGGAATAATTTCGTGATTAATTGCCTTTTGCACTTTTCGTGCTACGCTTCGTAAGGGGCGGACCATTAGAAATCTTGGGAGGGGGGGGTGACAATTACCAAAAAAAAAATCCTGCAAAGGAAAATTGTCTAAAAAAAAATTCCTGCAAGCAGTTGACCATAAAAAAATAAAATCCTGCAAGCTAACCGGCTATATATACATATATTTATTTATTTATTTATTTATTTTAAACTGCCTCAAAGGTCTATCTGGTATATATACCGATATCTTAATTTAGTATACATGTATACTGAAACAGTGGATAGCATTGTTGGCGCGCTCGGATTGGCTACTGAAACTCGGAATATTCACCTCCCAGCAATTTGCGCGCGAAAATTGTAATCGTTAATTGACAGGAATAAACGAGTTAAAAAGCATCATTTTCGTTATATTATGTCACTGTTTCAGTATATATATCCACCACTACCCGGCACCTCCACTTCGGTGAATAGTTGTTAAATAACCAAAACCTTGTTTATGTACATATTTGAAAACACTGTAAACATCATGAAATATGTAACCTGCTCTACAGATTGTCCAACCGTCCCGATTTCGTCGAGATTACCCCGATTTTGCTTGAAAATACCGAACCCCGACCAATATGTGATCGGGATAGGAAAAATTCCGATTTTTGACATTCGGTTCTGTCATTTTCGTCAAATTCTCGTAATACTTACTATACAAAAAGACGAAATTGCGTATACTTAACTCTGATATCCAGATAAACTAAAGAAACAGCAAGAAATATAAAATGAAATCGAGTACTTGTATGTGGAGCCACACAAAGAGACGCAAAGCGACGAGAAGCCACATCAATTCGCCAAACATTGGAGTTTCAGAGCATCAAGATTTCAAAATTTTCTGGTGGGGCATGCTCCCACCCCCCCCCCCCCCCCTAGCGGCTCGCGCCTTCGGCGCTCGACCACTCCATCTCAATTCTTATTTCTCCACATATTTTATGCAACGGTTCGACAGTCTGACTTGAATCTACTCTCCAGCGTTTAATACAAAAAATGAATTGGGCCAAGTATAAAAAAAATTGGAGCTTGCACGCATTTATAAAGAAAATCTGAGAAAAAAAAAAACCTGCAGGCTTGCACCTCCCCCCCAAAAAAATCCTGCAGGAAACTCAGGCCGAAAAAAAAATTCATACACTGAAAATTTTTTGACCCCCCTCCCAGGATTTCTAATGGTCCACCCCTAATTAGCCAAAAAATCTCGGACAGCTTTCTCAACCAATCAGAAGTAAAAACAAAGCCAATCGTGTTGCTCGAACGCATTTTCCGGCGCTTGGTGCCGGCCACGTGTATTCTCTTCAAGTTCGTATTGGTTCGTTAGGTTGTGTCCCTCTGTTGTGATTGGCCAAACTAATTATTACGTTAGTTTGGATCTTACGACACTCAATTGAAAACCGCTCTTTAGCATATATGCGTTGTTTTTTTATTTGCTGTCCTGGATTACTCTCATGCGTTTTACTGTGTTGGTCAGTTCAGTATTTTCGTTGTTTTCGTGCATTACTAAGGGTTCTCGAAAATCAAACCCCCTAAAATCAATCCGCGGAAAAGAAATAAGATTACTCACTCCAGGGTGCCATGATAACACAAATGTATCCTGCAGTTGCCTAGCAACAAAACCGCGACTTTGACGTCATCCAGTGTGACGCGAGCACTGGAAACGAGAATGTCTCAACTTCAAATTTCGGGGCCGTTGTGGCCATGCAACCCAACCTCTCCAGTTAAACCAGAAATTCCATCTCTCCCTCCTTGAGCTTCGCGAGGTTCTGCGAGACGAGTATTTCTAGTATACTCTACGTTTCATGAAATGATTTTCTTCAAGTTTCTGCACCTGTTATTACTGAACAAAAACACTATCAATACTTTTTGAACAGGAAGCTTGGCATTTTTCTCAGTGCGCCGGTGACTCGTGGAATATGTGTCATTTGGCACGCAAAAATGAAAGAATTAAAGTTTAACTTTGAACATTTTGTTTACTATTCAGCTAGTCAAGGCACAACATGAATTTATCCAGCTGCAAATTACAAATGGAATTAACGTAATAAACCAGCTACGAAACAGCAATTCCGATAGCAGTATGAATTCCACCCAAGACGGCACACTTTCTACCACGGACGGACAGGAAGAAGTCATCGATGGCGAATTGTACTTACAAGGAATGGACACGGTTAACAGAAATTGGGAAATTCCTCGAAATAGGCTGGTTATAACGGAGGAAAAGCTTGGTGGAGGAGAGTTTGGTATTGTAACTAAAGGAGTGTATTTACGAACAGACGGAAATGAACTACCAGTGGCTGTTAAAAGACTCAAAGGTTTGTACTTCGTACAATCTCAATACCGTATACTTTAGGTGTTTGACAATCTTTAATTCAAGTGACAATCTTTAATTCAAGTGACAATCTTTAATTCAAGTGATTCCACGCACTCGTGTTACGAGAAAACCCCAACAACCTTTACACTGAGTTTTAAAAGCTTAATAAATGTAGACTGATCGCTCGATATCTTCGTGAATGTCAAAAAAGAAACCTCTAAGAAATATTAAAGAAAGAATTAAGCCAGATTCATGGCTAAGCTCAAATCATCTGATTTGTTCACACGCTCCTTTTAATCGATTAAGCTGAAATTTGGCATTCGATCACTAAACGGTGTTGGACTTTTAAATTTCGGCCCGTTTCACAGAAATGATCGTTTTTGTACATAGATGTGCCCGCGCTAAGATCGACAAACTTCAGGAGGGGATAGAAAAGAAATGAAACCACATTCAAGAAATCGCAGACACCGTTTTTGTCTACATTCGACATTTGATGAAACATTTTCTGATCTCTTTGATTACGACGCTCTGTTAACTCTCGCGCGGGAACGAACCAGATTAAGGCTAAGTGGTGAACCTGGCTTCTTAAAACACGACCTCGCGGACCCGGCGTTTGTTTGAACCGGCGTATAGTCGTTATTTCGGAGGGGCACTTCGATATGTAAGCTGTTGTGCCGCGAGATAGGGTATGGTTTTGAGGTGCCTAATCCTTAAATAGTATTCTATGCATGCTTGATGCCATACTTCCCCACGGCGCTTGTGGGTACATGTATAAGGCCCTCGTATAAGTAAAAGCTGGCGCTTTAGGTACATGTATAAGCCCTCGTATAAATAAAGTATCACCATAATTATAGCTCCTGGTATCACTGGGAACATTTATCGATCGACTTTGGGCCGTGACGACCACGCTTTCGACCGACAATGGGTCTATTACTTCTTTCTTCTTTCTACCATAATGATAGATATCACCTGTTTCGTAGACAAACTGTTTTCCCTAGCTGCTACCTTAAGATAAATAGCAAATTCAGTCGTTTGATATCTTAGTTTGCACCTCTCTCCTACATTAATTCTGTTACAGATGGCGCAGACCAGCAAGAGAGAATGGCTCTCATCCGCGAGTTAGAAACTCTTATTCATGTTGGCCGCCATCCCAACATCGTCAGTTTGGTTGGAGCTTGTACATTTGAAGGTAACTGAGCTTTTTAAGGGCATGCGTAGTTAACCCTACACCCAATGTAAAAGCTCCAATATATATCCTTGGGATAATATCGACATGTGATACAGTTGAACCTCCCGTAAGCGATCACTAAACCCGAAGGGGGGAGGGGGTACTCCCTAGCTATAATAAGCTATACGGGGATGCTCCGCCCGAAAGGGACACCTTTTTTAGGCTGGAGATATATAAAAGGATAGGGATTTCACGAGTTAAAATATAGAAAAGGGTAGGAAAAACTGCCATTTAGGTCGCACGTAACGGCTAATTCGTCTATTTCAAAGTATTTTAATGTTTATACTGAAGTGAAAAGTAAATAAACGTTGCTCAAATGTTAGCCAAAAACGCTTCTTTTGTTTTTCCTTTGTCATTACAACATGTTAGTTAGGGATGTAAATCAATTAGGTACATGAAAGCGTTACCTTTTCTGTCAAAACCTGTATATAAAATTTAAAAGGGTAAGGGTTTGGGCCACTGCACCAACTCTTTCGCTTCAAAAACTGTTTTAGTTGAGGTTTTGTATCCCACTACTTGTCCCCATAAGGTGGCTCCCAATAGTTTCCAGCACTTTCCAAGACTTAGATTTTGATGGGTCATTAAAACCACTCTTTATCAGTTGATGCTACAATCATGGTATCACACGAATGCCCAATGAATGGTGGACACGTTGTTATCATTTTTGTGACACAATATGTTACCATAGCAACAGTATAATGTACTGAAAACACCCTTAATTTTAGCTTTAAGTGTTCATAACTCAAAATGACTCGGTGAACCCCATTTTTTATTGTCGAATTTTAATCAGCAGGATAAGATGCAACTTTTGGCAAAGTTTAAAAAAATTCTGTACATGGGGTTCAGAGCCACCAAAGATTTGCGAAAATTTAAGTTATAATGACCCATCAAAATCTAAGTCTTGGTAAGTGCTGGAAACTGTTGTGAGCCACCTTATTGGAGAATAAAGTGTCAATTATTAAGATTATATGAGCATTTTGCCGAGACAAAACTTCCACCATTTCCCGTTTCCTATTTTTTTTTTTGTTTTTGCAGAACCTCTGTGTGTTGTAATTGAGTTTGTTTCCGGTGGAAGTCTTGACGTAATACTTCGCAGTAGTCATGTCCAAACTCAAAGGGAAGATCGACCTTACGCTAACATATGGTCGCGACTGACCGAGAGAGAACTGTTGAAGATTGCGTCAGATGTTGCAAAAGGCATGAGGTACTTGGAAAGTAAACAGGTAATAACAAAAAAAAGAGAAGAGTGTCAGTTAATATTCGTCTGAGTAAATGTTGTAAACGCATTAAGTTCAAGTTAAATGAGCAACTATTGACTTTCATGTACCATTAGCAGACACCCATTTGGCGCTGTTTTCTTCACTGGTTCATTGTGACGTCGCATTTCGTTATAACGACGTCATCTTGAAGCCCAGTAGGTCTCGACGTAAGAAACTACATCCATTTTATTTTTTTATTGACATTACTTCAGGAACTTTAAAATGTGACATACCGCTCCATATAACATAGCTAAATATCTAGATCTAGGAGAATGCCTGATCTGTACTTCTTGTCCACTGTATTACAAGACTGCATCATGCAGCAATGAAACAATCATCGATTGAAAGCAAGAAAAGGGAGTTCAAATTAAAGCAATGGAAGTTAACTGATGGAACTCTGGAAGTCAGCAAATGGCTGTTTTCCTTTTTTTTTTTTTTCATACACACAGTGTATTCATCGTGACCTGGCCTCTAGAAATGTACTGGTGGGAAATGGCCTGGTAGCCAAAGTGGCTGATTTTGGAATGTCACGTGACATATCCACAGATGGACAGTACATCAAGACCTCACAGGTAAAAACTGTTTTTTTTTCCTTTGATTTTTTGTATGTTTTTGCCTTTGTTCAAAGGTCAGCATTCACGAGATATAAGATTCTCGTCACGAGTTAGATAATATTATAACCAAGACATCTGATGACAGTTGCGATGGTCAAACATAGCGGCAGCCAGCGGTTGCCTTCGTATTAGACGCCGGTTTATATATAGGTCGCAATTTCGAGGACGCGCGCGCAAGGAACACTCGCGAAGGGAGAGGGCCACTCGCGCATTCGTTCTCCAGACTACCTCCTAAACAAACCGGTGCCCATGCAGGCCAGCCAGATGCGTCTTCAATATACTGACTGATCCGATGCGTCATGCAGGCGATTCACAGACAATCAGGTTTTGTAAGATAAGGTTTGAGATCTAAACTTGTGGCAGGATGAGGAATAATATGGACAAGAGGAATGTAGAAAGCAAGAGGCAGGAGATTAAAAGCGCCTTATTAAACCCTTGCTTTTGGCTGCGAATTTGAAACGTTATTGAGGGGTATATGTATTGTTATTATCAAGGGCTAACTGTGTTTACGATGACCAGTCATAGTTTCGTTCAACGGAGCTTTCGGCATTTCACTTTCACTAAGCTAAATTATTTTTTTTCCGTGGCAATGTTTTGTTTGTAGAGTTTCCGTTTAAAACATGAGTAACGGTGTTTTCTCCTTTAACAAGGGACGCATTCCGTGGCTGTGGATGGCTTTAGAAGCTTTAAGAGGAATCAGTACCATCAAAGGAGACGTGTAAGTTGTATAAATTGTGGTGATCGGTGTCGACAGCTCTCTGATAAGATACGATAAGTTCCCCGTTGGATAAGGCGAGAACTAAGACGAGGGCTGTTTTCGTAGATTTCATTTAATCAAGGGTGCTTCTTCCAGGAGAACTGGGTTCTACAGAGATCACTTAGAACGATAAAATTTTGTATAAGTAACACCAAATTAAAGTAAATATATATACGTTTTTAGATAGCCCAAGCCTAACAGCGTCGCACTTTGAACAAGCTTAACTAAGGTGAAACTTAACTAAAGTGAAAGGTTGGAAGCACAAGAATTAAGATTGACGAACGGGCTATTTTCAATTTTAGCAATTCTCAAAAACAGTATTACGCGACCGTCTGCACAGTACATTTTTATAGACCGTACAAAAGTTCACAAAAACAACTTTTCTCTGTCTAGAATAACTAGTACCACTAGTTTCCGAATAAAATACAGTTTTTGTTTGTCAAAAATTGCCCGAGAAACTGATTTGAAAATCAAAAATTGCAAAAATACACAAACATATTTGCATAAGGCGATGTGAGTGAAGATAGAACTGTACTATAAAATCAAAGTCTTGTTTTGTTTACATAAAATCGCTTTTCAAACTATCTAATGAATGAACAAACACATAAAAATGGACAACATAATCTTCTTTCGAAAAAATTTATTCAAATCTCCATTAGTTTACGTTTAAAAGCAAAACGCGTACCATTTAACTTAATTATAGCTCATCGAGTTCAAGCTTTCTTCGATGAAATTCAAGAGATCGATACAACTGAATTTAAGCACGTTTTAAAATCAATTCTCCAAAACTAATAATAACACCAATAAAATAAAGTCACTCACAGATTGATATCAACATAAATTCTCATCGAAAACTGTAATCTGTTTTACCTTGAAGTCCCTCGCTTGCTTGGAAATTCAAATCTCCGCTTCTGGTTCTGAAATCCGAAGAAAACAAACATCTCCTGCATTGATAAAAACGAAATACATGAAGTTCCTCGAAGCAAGATTTTATCCCTGAAAGCTCGTCTTTTTCCACTAAAGCGGCTTCTGAGTATCCCTTAATTAGTATCCTTGTCTTGAGTAGCAAACCGCGAAATATTCAGGGAAATAACGCCTTTAATTTAACCGCGCGAAAAACAAAGCCTCGCTTTGGTTTCAACATGACGTCGTACGCGGATGTTTTGCGACGTCATACGCGCCCGCGAGCTAGCTAGCCTTGCGCGACACACATGTTGCAGACACGCACCCGCGAAACATTCCGCTAGTCATGACCATGAAAAATGCGGGCGTAGGTTCTATGAGTATGGGGCTGCGCAGCCTGGCCTTCGGCCCGGCCAGTGCTCCGCTATCATGCATATCTGACAATCACAACAAACGACAATATAACCTAGCATAACATAATGAATAAACCCAAATCATGTAAGCTTAATCATTGTCAAGGGTCTAAAACCAAGTCGAGATTAGTCTTTGCTTGGCCTCCAGTGATAAATTGAAAACAGTTCTACTCACCATTTTAGTCCACTTTGCCCTTGAACAAACTGTAGCTCAGAAAATAATAATCAACAGTCAAGGGGTCAATTCAATAAAACTTTTACAAGTGTAATTTACAAGTGTAGCCATTGTTTCAGAGATTGAAAACAATAGCTACACTTGTAAATTACAATTGTAAAAGTTTTATTAAATTGACCCCAGGGTAGAAGCTAAAATAGAGTTACGTAATTGTAATAGAATAGTTTTGTAGCACTCCGATTCTCGCATCTATATCTCCTCTATTACTGATACCCGGGAGACACTCATACAAAAGGTACGGGTATGCTCGTCGGAAATTTTGAGTTAAACCCTCTAAAAGAGACCGTTGGGCGTGGCTGAAGCTTTTTTGACCCCTAAAAGATACCATTCTAAAAAAATAACAGACAAAGAAGAGTTATAGTGACTTTAATGACGATAAAGACTTTGTCATCCAATGCTTTCATGTATTAATAGGTTTTACTGAGCGTTGTCATAAATCTTTAGTTCTTCGTGAATTGTCTCTTCGCTGCTCTTTTGAAATAGAAATCTAGACTGTTTAAACCCTAAATGATACCTTAATGGCTAAAAACTATCGGCGTTACTCTCCTGAACACCCTACGTAATACCAACGAGCATCACCATTGCTTTCATATGGAAGTCCCCCCGGGTACTAATGTTTCAACCTCCTTATGCCTGTTATTTCCTTCAGGTGGTCGTTTGGAGTTGTTCTGTGGGAGATAGTTACCCTTGGTAAGTTCTAACGCATTTCTTATGGACATTTTAGAGCTGACAAAACGTAGGCGAGAAACAAGTAGAATAATCAATGCATTGCAGAAACGCAAATTTAACACCCTATCTCAGACCCCAAAGTAAAGACAAACTCACTGAGCTTATATTGATCAACATGAGTGCATTTAGCATTTCAGATCGCATAAAGGGAATAGAATTATTGACAGTTTGCCTTTTGGGGCTGCTAGTCTATTTCGCAAGGCTATTCCGAGCATTTTCTCAGCTTTCCTCGTCAATTTCTTAGTACCCACTTATACATTGGGGTGGAGACAGAAAATTTGCATTCGTATCTCGATCAAGCTCTCGGCATAAAATTTCAACGTATTCAATCGCTTCACAATTTCAATTAATCATGTTCTTTATAGGGGAGCTACCGTACAAGGGAGTGAAAGGCTTGATCGAGCTTCATGAGTTGTTGCTTAGTGGTGTACGATTGGGAAAACCCGAGCATTGTTCGCAAGAGCTGTAAGTATAGTAGTACATTACGGTAATCCGGAACTGGAATCGGGAATGCAGAATACAGAATACAGGAAAGACTTAACAAATTTCTGCCTCCGCTATCAAGAATTCATGGTTTTAAATTCAAAATACAAACTTAAGGAATCTGGAATTTATTGGCGTGTTATTCGAATCCACTCATTGGAATCCGGAATCCCCAGATTAGATCTGGGATCCCGAATACACGTCATATGGATCGAGTGCGGTTTATCCAGAATTAACAGTTCACGAAGGTTTTTATTTCTCTTGTATCAATTTCCGTCTAATAAATTTAAACGTTTAGTTTGACTTTAGTAAAAGCCAAGAAACAAAATTGGACAAAAAAGTATCGGTTGTAATTTCTGAGTCCGCAGACGAAGTCTGTTTTCTGCATTCCCGATTGTGACCATTCCCGCGGTACTGTTGAGATTGTGCTGTGCACGGTTGGTTCTAACTTTTGAGTTAGTGGATGAAATGCAAATGTATGACCATTCAAATAAAAGCTATTGAGAAGTACTTTTCTTTCTACCGGTCATGGTTGTTTATTATGATGTACAAGGTGGTTCTAACTTTTCAATCTGTGGACGAGTGTGAGAGCAGCTCTTTCCTGTGGTACTGCTTATTATACTGCACAAGGTGGTTCTAACTTTTGAGTTTGTTGATAAAATGTCTGATCCTTCAAATAAAAGCTACTGAGCAGTTCTTTCCTGTTGTACTGTTTATTATGCTGTACAATAAGGTGGTTCAAACCTTTGGGTAAATTTCTGACCATTCAAATGAAACTACTGAGCAGTACTTTCCTGTACTGTTTGTTATGATGTACAAGGTGATTCTCACTTTTCAGCCTGTGGACAAGTGTGACCATTCAAATGAAAGCCACTGAGCAGTACTTTCTTGTGATACTGTTTATTATACTGTAAAAGGTGGTTCTAACGTTTGAGTCTGTGGATAAAATCCAAAAGTGTGACCATTCAAATGAAAGCCACTGAGCAGTACTTTCCTGTCAGTGGTACTGTTTATTATACTGTACAAGGTGGTTCTAACTTTTGAGTCTATGTGCAAAATCCTATAGTGCGACCATTCAAATGAAAGCTATTGAGCCGTACGACGGTACTGTTTGTTTTTCACTCTCAGTAATTTGCCAAATGAAATTTATTCTTTTTTTTAGTGAATTTTAATTTTGGTTGCTCTTTTACTTCTTTCCCTCTCTGTCTCCAGTTATGACGTCATGTTACGGTGCTGGCAGCACTCCCCTGATGACCGTCCCCCCTTTGAAGAACTTCATGTAATACTACAGGAAATACTCGATAAAAAAGAGGTAATTGAGGGCGCTTGCAAAACCTGACATAAATTGTAATTTCGGGAAACTTTGAATTGAGTTACTGGAAGTTTTACATTGTATACATATCCGCAGAATAGGCTCTGAGCTCTGCAAGGCTAGCTAGACAGTTTATAAAAATGTCGTTGCAGGGGAAGTATCATGGAGATTTGGCATCATTTTAAAACCCCAAAAATATTTTTGTATTAACAGAAATCGAACGTATAACGGTCCAAGGGCCCGTTTCTAAAAAGCCTCGGTAACTTTTCGGGCCCGGAAAGCTATTTTCTGTCTGCAATGCTCACATTAAAGATGAATATTTGTTGGTTTTAAAGGCTAAGCAATAAAATTCTAAGGTGACAAAACAATCCCCCCCCCCCCCAATCAGACTTGTGTCTCCCATGTGGTTCATAAAAATAATAGATTAAAATTGTTTGATACGTAGTTTTTTCACTTCCACCAATTGACTGGTTGTCAAGTGTTTGACTTAACAAACACTTTTCGACTCTCAGGAATGCCGGAAATGGCGTTTTAGAGGGTAAAATCGGAAAATTTCTCCGGGGGGCATGCACCTGGACACCCTCCCCCCCCCCCCCTTTCAGAAATTCCTGGATCCGCCCCTGCTATAGATTCTGATTTTAAAATGTAGCTCCGGGCCCGGAAAGTTATCGAGACTTTGAGAAATGGGCCCCATTGGTGTGATAAATTACTACAAAATGTACTCAAACTGTCGATGAGTGTCTCTAGTCATAGACGGACTGGGTCTAAATGAATTGTTGAAAGAAAGTCATGTGTCACTAAACGGAGCGTTGTAGTTAGTAAAGGCTTGCCATGATAGTCAGACCAAATCAGAGCGGTATAGGCTAGCCTACGCTAGATAGGCAATGCCGCATTAGATCAGGCTAGAACAAAAGGCATACCGCTCAGTTTAGCACACTACTACCTGGAAGACTGTTGGTATCCTGCTACCGACTTACAGTTAGCAGTGGAGGATATTTTTTTAAATCAGTATATATTTTACTAAAACTTTATCGCGTACCCAGATTTTTTTCTCTCGCGGAGAGTGAAAATATCTGGGTATGAGATAAAATAAAACTAATGTTTTTTATAATTTTTTTTTTTTTTTTTTTTTTTTTTTTTTTTTTTTTTTTTGCAGAGAACCTACATCAATATCACTTTTTTCGAGGAACAGGAAGATGCATTTCGAGATAGCACCACATTCGTACTCTGAATAATAAATTCGATATCATAAAGCACTCTTAGGCCCTATTTACATGGAAAGAGGATGATCCTAGCACTGGGATCATCCGAGCACGACATGTTTTCTGCTTTCAGTTTACATGCGAATGGTTGTACGCTAGGATGATCCTAGCGCTAGGATCATCCTATCTGAGAGGTAGGATGATGCTAGCGCTATGATCATCCTAGTGCCGCATTTTTGCATGTAAACCAAATGAACCTTCTAGGATCATCCTAGCACTAGGATCATCCTCTTTCCATGTAAATAGGGCCTGAGGCCAGCTTGGCCGGTAGAGTCCTGACTAATACGATGCTCAGTCTCAGTGATATGTTAATTATCAAATACTGTAAATAATTTTCTGCCATTAATCGAGTTAACATTAATGAAAGGTGCGAGTCAAAAATGCACATCTGCTTTTTACAAATGAATAACATTGAGTGCTGTTCTAGTAGGGCACATTGCTTTTGAAGATACTATAGAAAAACACGTTCATCTTTTATAATAGCGGAAAAAAATTCTTCAGTTACACGGTGCATGTATAGAGCGTTTTCACTGACGTCATATCAAAATTCAGAAGCAGTTTTCGATTCTAAAATGTTTATAGAATTGTAGAGAGTTTAAAACTACACATCTGGGCCAAATTTTGAAGCGCAAGAGCATTTCATTCAAGAGTTATAGGCGAATGAGTATAGACATTTTTAGTAAGAAATGTATGGAGCGGCCATCTTGGTGTTCCACTTAGGAACACCAACATGGCGGCCAAAAATTTAAAGACTTCAAAGTCTTAATAACACCAAAAATCTCATCACAAAATATTGTATTCACTATAAGAGGCATGGAATCGGCTTATAAGCATCTATAATTCATTAATAACTTTCAACTAGTTCCATTTTGTTTATTTTCACGGCTTATCTGAAATAGCGTGACGAATTGCGTGACATATTTACAAACTTTATAAATCGAAAACGAAACATCGTTAAAACCTGAAACTTTTTGTAAAAGATTATAACACTGGTATCCACATACCATGTTAGAAACAGCTTTGTAGGATGTATACTTTAGATTTTTTCATTTTTATGACGTCATGTGAAAACGCTCTATATAGGAAAGATATCAGTGACGTCACCAATTGTTATTAATGTACCAACCAGAGCCTTATTGGCTGCCGTAACAAAGGGTTCTTTTGTTCCAGTGGTTAGCACATTTGAATAACAAAAAGAATGTTTGTAAACAGATATTATCCCTATACAGAAAAACAGTTTTGACACACTTCAAAATTGCTGTCAAAAGACGTGCATAATGTGAAGAAATTGTGTCAAAACGTCTCTTTTTCTGTATACTGCACCGTGTAACTGAGAAGTCTTTTATATTATAAAAGATGACAAAAAGTACATTGAATAGAGAGAATCTGCTTTAGTAGGTGTACTCTTTATTTGTCATTTTACAGAATTATCTTAACATCTGAGTATGATATTTTGACAGTTAATTTTAAACATGCAAGGAAATAAAAATCTAAGGAAAAAAAGTATTATGATCAGGCTTTTAAAGGTTTCCAATTCATTTTCCTCCCTTGCCCTTTTTTCCCGTTTTCTTTGATTTGTTACGCGTCAGTTTCCTGAACTGGTAGCCTCGCCAAACTGCTTGGATTGCTGTTGCAGCTTCGTTTTGTCTTCTTTCTTCTTCGAGCTTCTTTGCTTTGGCTTCTTCCATGACCCGTCGTTCCTCCATGATGGCATTGTATTGCTTCTCTAAGATTTCAAACCGTGCTTTAAGCTGCGAGAGCTCAGCTTTATCGGCGTCGTACATACGAGTATACAGATCGTATTCGTCCTGTAAAGTTAATGGGAAAATGATAAAATTGCTCCTGCAGCCGTTTGACACTGGCGATTAAAAAAAATGAATGAAATAAGCTAATTTGCTTATTTCGATAGACTATCTGTTTAAAGAATACCGTACGTTCTCCATTAAGCCCGTCCCCTCTAATAAGCCCCCCTTTTTGGAACAAGGAATTTATTAAGCACCCCCCCCCCCCCCCCCCCCCCCCCCCTCCTCAACCGAAAGAGTAAACGACAAACAGTATTACCGGTACATTTTTATCGTAGCAATCCGGGAACAAATTCACATACAGTATATAATCGTATAATTGTAACGGTAACAATGAATCACTGAATTTCAAAGGAATGAAACACCATTGTCTTGGAAGTATTGCGTTACACGAAATATATACTGCAGGTCAAATTACTGTGGGCTCGTTGCGCCCGCGGGACAACGTCAGCATTTGCGGTTTACGAAGAAAAAAAAAACATGGCGTGCGAATGGTGAACAGGCAGCCATGCATACGATCAAAACGATTGATAGGGAAACAGAAAACGTCTGAAATTGGATTCAGGACTTTATTGTATAAAGCAAGGATTATGTTACCAAGGTAAGACGTTCAAAGCGTATTTGTACGATCAAATAGAGCAACTTTGGAGCCGTTGCCAGTACCTGTGCAGACTGTATAACGTCACGATGTAAGTCAGCTTGAGTGTGTTGTCTTGAATTACTGTATCAGTTTCGTAGAAAAAAGGCACTATGCGCATTTATTGCAACATTTAGGTACAACATTTGAAATTAGGAGGGAAAATTCACAGGAAAAGGCCACTGAATCAAAATGGCGTCGCTGCGCATGCTCATGACCACTTTTCAGCCCAAGCTGAAAATTATATTGCGTTTTTTGTTATATTTAAGCTTATTTATTTTTTTTATTCAACTAAATTGCAACTACTTACAAATTAAAGCTAAATTACATCATTATTTGCTTACATGTTACAACATTACTCTTAGCCTTACGTACCTTTGAATTGAAGAAAAACTATGCCAAAACTAATGCCTTTAAATTTACTTATTTTAATCGTATTGTTAACAGCTGGAACAGTTTATCGACCGAAGTTCAGCTTAGTCCTAACTTACATTCATTCAAAAGGAGTCTACTGAATTTTTTAGATTAATACTAGTTTTTAATTGTAATTTGTAATTGTAATTTTAGTATAAAATTTTTTATTAATTCTTTTAATGTGTTTTGAACATTGGGGGTCCGCCTAGAATGGGGTCTAGGACTCTTTTGCGGACCTCCTATGGCTATCTCTAGTGTAATAATTTTTTTTTTTTTTGTAATGTAATTTATTTCTATTTTTTTTTAGCCATGAATTGTAATAAATAAATAAAATTTAGCTTACAGACACATACATGTACACACACACAAAATAAAGTAATATCGGCAGCTGCAAACAGCAGAACAGCAGCAACAAAAGGGTTTTTAAAATGCTATCAACAAAAAACTACCAATTATAAAAAGAGGTTGCACAATTGTAGAGCAATTATGGAGCCTCAAAGGGAGATAGGCCGGTGGAAAAAAAGGATACGTCTCTGCTGGAAAAAAAAACATACAATAGAAAAACAATACAGTAAAAGATATCAGGGGAAGTTTGGAGAGAACAAACAGAGTTGCTCTATGGATAGTGGTTCAAAATCTTTTTTATAGATTGCGTTTTTAATGGGTCTGTATTGGACATGTTTATTACTTTGGTCAGTAGATCAGTAAGTGTTTCAATCAGGTACATGTAAGAAATAAGTAAAGGGTTGATGAGAGTTTAAAATAGAAACAGTTTGCGGGTCAAAAAAGGCCAAGGGGCCGAGTATATTGATGAGATTTCAGCCCGACTTCCAACAAATCTTCTTAAAAAGACGTTTGCGATAACATGAAGAAGGTTTCAGGGTGCTCTGATATTTCCAGCCTGGTTTAAGTTCCACCGGGGTCAAACGTCCGAGGCGTTTTTCGTTTTATTTAGTGGGATTTTACTTAGTATTAAAGTGTATATGAAATGAAAAATAATTTTGTCTAATATGCTTGTTTATGCCCTTATGAACCCAAATATTTGGGTTTAGCCACAAAGATCGTATGTTGATGATCGAACGTGGGTCCATTTTGTGCGTGGCCAAAACGCTCAACGGGACACCAGTTTGACGTCATCAGTGGTTCTGAAGACACAAGTGTAATGGCGGACAAGAGGGTTTTGAGGACACGCAGCACATTAGTGTGGTCTATGGCCATTATTTATTGAGCTACAAAGACAGGAATCACACACTGAGAATACATATGGCTTAATTTTCGAAAGGGAAAAGATTAAGAACGAGGACGGACTCTATACAGCTTCGAACCGTATTCGAACTGCTCAGTTCTCAGTGAAACCCAGCAGACTTTAATATCTCCGAAAATATTGAGCAAATGTTTCATTCCACAAAATGGATGGTTATTCCAAAAGACCATGTAAATCTCTGCTCATTTTTCGAAAGCGAGGAAGAGGGTTTTTGTCGTCTCAAAGAGTAAGTGTGTGATATATTTTTTGTGTATTTTGTAATTGTCAGCTTCAGTGAGGCTGCTTTTATAAGTGAAATGATAAGTGTGATTTTAGAAAAGTCAACATGAACATACATACATACATACTTTATTTGATAAAGTAGGTTAAAAATTAAGACAACTAATTCAAGTTGATGTGGACCTGCTAAAAATGATTAAAACCTAACTACAATTATATACCTATAATTTATAACAAATAAAAATTTGACAATAATGATCAGAACCTAACTACATATTCAATTAATACTTAAATGATAAGAAGTGATGCGATTACACATAAAATTTAATAATAAACAAAGCTTTCCAAATCCTTATTGTGACGCTACACGTATATTATATAGAAATGTCCTGTGAAATAAATGCAAATACTTCAGTAATTTAGTATTTTTATTTACTAATTGTCTACTGGTTGCATGATATAATAATCACGATCTAAGTCACCCGAAAGAGAATCAAGAAAATAAATGTAAGATTTTCATTAATTACCTGCTTACAGACAACAATATACCTCACTGAGAAGTTATGTCTTCCTCTTAGTCACTTTTCTTTACGTATCTTACAGTAAATGCATAGTATGTATTGATTGGGGTAAATATAGACTTTTATTTTTCAAGCTGCTAATGACTGGAACAATTTAGATAGTGAAATGAAAGAGACATCTTCGTTATCGCTTTTTAAAGCCAAACTTAAGGGACTTTTGAAATAATTGTAATGAAATAGGTTTTACTCTTTTCACCTTTTTTATGTTGTCTTTTTAACATTTTTTATGCTGTTTTTACCTAGGATTTGTATATTTTTTTATATAGGTTGCTAATTTATTATTTGCAGGGCCCCACTGAAAACCGCCAAGGCGAGTGGGCTCCCTGGTTAAATATTATTATTATTATTATTATTATTATTATTATTATTATTATTATTATTATTATTATTATTATTAATTCAGTGTATTATTATTATTATTATTATTATTATTATTACAGTGTATTATTATTATTATTACAAGCGAATGCCTTCCTTGCCACTTTGACTACATTTGCATTCATCAAAGTATGTTCCTAAAACATGTTAAAAGGCACTTGAGGGCATTGTAACGTGACTGATGACATCATTCCGCATAGTCAATTAAAATAAGTATTTTATGGTAGGTGTAATTAGCATGTGGTGTGGTATCCTCATACACTCAAAATTGACAGTTATTTGGCATCGAAAATTTTTCTGGTGCAAAGGGTGCTGGGAAGGTTTTTATTACAATTATAATATATTATTTAATTATTATAAAATCCATCAGACAATCCACCTGTATTACACTGTAATATTCAAGTAGAAGAAATAAAATGGAAGTTGTGTATTGAGGGATGTCAGTAATTCCAAAAGCATAATTATTAATAGAATGA
This sequence comes from Cladopsammia gracilis, assembly GCA_022457155.1. Classification (NCBI taxonomy): domain Eukaryota; kingdom Metazoa; phylum Cnidaria; class Anthozoa; order Scleractinia; family Dendrophylliidae; genus Cladopsammia; species Cladopsammia gracilis. The sequence goes on along the minus strand of JAJGOT010000086.1, from coordinate 848,137 downwards.
CAATCAGGTGATATACATCTGCAATGGATAAACATGTTGCACTCATGTCAATGGAGAGGCTGAGTGGTTAGTATTTCAGACTTTCAACCTGAAGCCCGGTCGGTTAGATTCAAGACCTGGTTTCTGCTATTGTGTTGTTTTCTCGACCAAGAAACTTTGTTCCACATTATCGCTTCACCCAGGTATAAAACTAGATACCGGCAAACATATCAATAATACTCGGGGGTTGGGGAAAATATGTTAACTTTGCAGTAGACTGGCATCCCATCCGGGGGTACTAGTAATACATACTGTAGTCAATCAGTCATTTCATGGGACAAAAACCAGGGGTCAATTCAATAACTCTTTTACAAGTATAATTTACAAGTGTTGCCATTGTTTCAGAGGTTGAAAACAATAGCTACACTTTTACGCTTTTAAATTCCACTTGTAAAAGTTTTATTGAATTGACCCCAGGTTAAGTTCTGGCAGGTCTAGGCCACTCTGCTGAGTGAAGACTTTACTATTCTTTTTCAATGGGAAATTAGTATACTTCTATTCACAGGAGGAAAATTGAGTGAATTGAAACATTTGCCATTTGTGTGAGCCTCAGACAAGGGTTTAAGCCATTGTTCCAATATAAAAATGCAAATTCTCTTCACTGATCACCACCATATCCTTCTATATGGTACTGGTGGGAATTTTTTTCTTTAGGCGGTAGGGCAAGATACCTTGCAAGCATTACAACAACTGCACCATCTGCCATTATAAACAGAAAAACCTAGGGACCTAGAAAATGTCGCAAATGTGGAAACCCATGAGGGAACACAATGCTACTGCCTGTAATCTAGACAATAACTAGTAGACAACAACAGGCTCCTTTCTTTATTAATATGAACATATTTTGCTTCTTAAGTTTATTTAGGAGATTACTGACACAGCATCAAAGAACAAAATAATGTTTTGTGAATATTCTTTTTGAAAAACTGTAGGACAAAAAACAATGTAAAACAGACTTGTTTTAGAATCACTAAACATTCATTTAGGGGCTGTAGCCATATCATTGTTATTTTGCCAGGAAACAAGCTGGCAGCCGATAAAGGAAAATCGCATAAAACATGATATGGTACCTTAAGGAAAGAGACAGAGTAAAATTGAACCTCTCCAGAAACGTTTTGCTGTGTTTCCTCAAATAAAAGTCCTCTTTTTATTAATAAATATTACCAACCCCTCCCAACCTGCTTCCACCCCCTTTTTTGGTACAACCCAAGAATGATGATGAGGAGTAATCTGAAGTGTGATCAGGGGAATCTGAAATTTTAGCCACTGCAAAGGGGGGGGGGGGGGGGGGGAGGGGTCCTGGGGAAACGTTTTGTTATGGATGGGGGTCTTGAAATTTTAAACAGATGATGATGTAAATAAAAAACGCAAAAAACATAATTACAGTGTACCGATAAGAGCGGGGCACCCCAGATTTCATGATTGGGAGGATTCTTCTAACAGTATTTTGGTGCAGTCATGGAGTATGATTTATAATTTTAATTTCTTTATTTGGTGCTGCCATTTGTACACGACTTTACTTAAAGTGTTAACCTACCATTAAACATATTACTGGATTGCAACAGTATTAAACTGAACAGCTATTAAAAGTCTTAACTCCAGTTCTTCAAATGCACAGTGTACCCAAGTGGTTGAATTGCTTCGATAAAGAAAACCACACAAGAGTCAAAATGCTATAAATTGTAATAACTATGAATTAATTAATATACTGAAAATTATTCTAAACTTTTTTTCATTTCCTGTTACAACATGTTATGGTGTTATTGCTTTTATGTCTGGTTTACACTGGTTTATGTCTGGTTTATACTTTCTGTGTCTTGAAGCCCCTCCAGCAGCATATCGCTGGTCAACTGTATGTAGAAAGACAGTGCATGTGGAGTAAAGTTTCTTGTCTTAAAGGAGATATTAAACACGATAGCAGTGACCAAGCCTCAAACCACTGAACTTTAGATCTGAAGTCCAACACGCTAGCCACTACATCATCGCGCCCCCAGAAATTTTTTTTTATAGCAATCCAATTAATAGATTGGGGGGGGGGGGGGAGGGGTATTGAAATTCTTCCCAGACAAAACTGGGACCTGAAAAACTCCAGATTTACTAAGGGGGGACATACATGGAAAAAAAGAAAAATTTGTTAATTTCTAACCCATTCCCCCCTCCCATAAATAATGAATGGTCCCTTATGTAAACACTGGATGGAAGAGGTCTTGTGTTGTCCCATCCTAAATAACCACAAATCCATCAGACAAACCATCTGTATGAAATCTAAACTTTTTATGAAATTTAAACTTTAAATTTAATTATGAATTTAAGCCATTTCATGAAATATACTTAAATTGCCCAAAAATATTTTAAAGAAATATTTCAAGCTAGCACCAATAGTTAATAAACTCGTGGCCACCCTAAATGTACTAGCTGGCAACTGGTAACTGCACTTGGGCAGACTGGAATTTCTCCCTGATGTAGTTTTATAAACACAGGATAGAAGACGTCTTAATGTGTTGTCCCATTCTAAATAAATCCATCAGACAAGCCATCTGTATGGAACAGCTCGCAAAAACCTGATAAAATAAAATCCATGTCAAAAAACTGACTCCCTCTCAATACAAATAGTGGAAATAAGTGGAATTACGGTTGGAAGGGACTTTAAATAAATTGTGGGTGTTATTTTTAGGTGTTATAAATAATAATATTACAAGACTTAAAAATAGTGTTTTATATATTTTACACGTAAATGCCTATTCCTAGAATATACTAATATCAAGAAAGAGAATTCTACATGTTTCATTACATGTATAAGATGCATAGGACTGGAGGGATTATTAAAAACTTTTGTGATTTCGAAATGAAACACCTATAGTTTCTAAAAAATAAATATGACTGAGATTCTTCGATGACAATTAACAAACCTAAGATATGCAAAGCAAGATGAAAGAACTCTGTTCAGTGTCCGGTCGTTTCGCTGCAAACCACGCTATATAATAAACCACGTGCACTATAATCAATCATAAAACTCGTTCTAAAAGCGTGAGGCCAAAAGCACGCTTTTCCACAGGGAAGGAAACTAAAACTCACGACGAACAAACAAACGATTGCGAGCTGACAAACGAGAGAGATATACATGCTATACCTCGTTCTAAAGCGTGAGGCCACAAGCATGCTTTTCCACAGAAGAGCAAACGGGAAGTGTTCGTGTTTATTTTGCAATGAAACGAGCTTAAATTTCAGCGAAACGACTTCGATTTGCACAGAAGCGACCTACAACCTCAGTATTCAAGCACTTACTGATTCTCTGTTTGTCCATCGCGGCCGCGACAGTATCCCTTCCATTCTTGTATGTCTCTAAGTAGTGGGCCCGCACTTGTAAAAGTACTGATCTATTCGTCATTGACGAGAAGTCATCGTGCTTCGTAATACACCTAACTTCTGGCAAGCCTCTGCGATCTCCATACAGCATCTCTATTCGACGGCATCGGTCAAATTTTGCACAGCACATTTTCCACAAATACACCTTTAACAAAACCAAAACATGGGAATAAATTTCAAAACCGATGAGAAAAGCAGAAAGTTATCGATTGAAGTTCCGGTTCCTCTACTTTCTTGCGAAAAATAATAAACACGTTCTCACCATTCATCCAGGAGTGAATTCCCTTCAAATCTGTTCCGCAAAACCGAGGGAGAAAAACCGTCCTGGTCTCCTTCGTTGTCTTCTTCGTCGTCACTGAGTGTGCGAGTGGAGTGGTTCGTCAGTGATATGGTTGTACATATATATCCTGATCCAAGTACCTCCATTTCCTCGGAATTATCGCTGAGCGAAATTACTCTCACGGAAAATGACATAGTATCGTCACCGTCAGACATGGATTGCGAGAACTTAACTTACTTCAAGAAATAACAGCTAAAAGCGAGTAGAATTTTCGCATAGTGGTAACATAAAATCCGAGTGTAAACAAATGATTAGAACCACTGATTACGTCATCAGTCTCCGGACCCACCATTTTGGTCTTCTGAAGACGCTTTCACGAGCAAAAAAAAAAATATTCGTTCTGTCGAATTTCTTTTTTCCATTTCGCAATAACAGCAAAATAAGTACAAAATTATGCAGAAAAAATTTTCATTTCATATACACTTTAAATGGAAATATGGGCAAGGATGTATAAAAAATAGCTGACATTACTATCTTTTAATTTTTCTCAAAATTATGAGCTTTTTTCCGTTGAAAACTGACCAAAACTCTTTGCGCCTGATCAAAATTATGTTGGGAAATGGCGCCGACAATTCTGCAGTTCACAGTTTTTAAACGCTTAGAACTTTTTTAGTAAACTTTAAAACGTTTGGTAAATTGACAGTGTGAGTAAACTTTAAACAGTGAAAATGACCAGCTTAACTTTTAAGTACTTTGCTTAACTTTTGCAAATTTCTATCGTTTGACCGCGGTTAAGGTTTAAGCTAACCGGACAAACGAACTAAAAAAAGACATTTTTTAGTTTATTCATAACTAACCTGTCTGTTATCCATATCTGCATCATATTTTTGCACCCAGTTGAATACCTCGGTAGCCATCTTAAAGGTTCGCTGGTGGTCAAAAATATATACAATAAACACTTAATGACTGGTCCCGAGGGAAACAGTGAATTTTTTTTCCCGAGAATCTCGATGTTTACCGAGACGAAGTCGAGGGAAACATCGAGATTCGAGGGAAACAAAATTCACTGTTTCCCGAGAGATCAGTCATTAAGTGATTTGTTATATAGCAACAAAAAAAAACACAACACAAGACAGTTTGAAAAACGCGCCGAGCACTCGATCCATCATAATCATGCCACCTTTCGTCACGGTCTGATCACGTGCGCTAGCGGGCAACAGTGCAATGTTACCCTCTGACTTCAAAATTGTTGCCCGCTTTCGCAAATGTTGCCCGCTTAGCACAATTGGCGGGAAACAGTTTGTTTGTTAGATGTCATGTGACGATGAATCAACCAATCAACACGCGCGTTGTATTGACAAAAACTCCAGCTATATAGCAATATGACTTAAAACAGTTATTTTTTTTTCCATAAATTCATAAACGGGTTGTTAATGAGAGTCCGTGGCTCGTTTTTGTTAAGTGCCAATTTGGAAACTGGCTTTTGCTAAAAGCGAGCTGGTTTTCAGGAGTAAAGTAAATGATCTGTTCAGCCAAACCTGAATCATAGGAAATTGCTGTAACCGATATACTTACAGACCCACCTTAGGGTTAACAAAGAAAGCGGGAATTTTTTTTCCCAAATGTTTGCTGCCATTAACGATTGCACGGACACCAACTGATCGCGGTTTCGATGGTGTCCGTTCAGTATAGCGGGAGCATTTCCTTTGGTGGTCAAAATACATGGAATATCACTTAAAGGGGCTATGTTACCATTCATAGTTTTGTTTACTGTAAAAAGCGAAAATGCGTCTTTATATCAGTAAAAACCCCAAAATAAAGGCTCAGTTTTGTTTCAAATTATTCTACCAGTGCTCTAAGAATTAAAAAAAGTGTCTTGGGCTGCAGATGGCCAGGATGGAAATGGATTGCATCTTGGAAAAATTGGGCCATATTTTTTTCAAGTTGATCACTTTTCTCCAGTGAAAAACTCTCTAAAACTCTGATTATATGGTTTATTTTATCTTCGAGAATTCACTTGATATCTTCCTCTTCGTGTTCTATTTAGCAAATTTCCACCGGTTTTCCGTGGTGTGGACTCTTATTTAATTTACTACGATTTACGTCATCACATGGTCAAAATGTTGTGGACTCACGAGGCGCAGCCGAGTGAGTCAGCAACACATTTTGACCATGTGATGACGTAAATCGTGGTAAATAAGAGTCCACACCACGGAAAACCGGTAGACTACGAGCAGTCTCTCTTTCCCAGATTAGTCTGTCGAGCGAGAAACGACTGAAAAAAAACATTAGCGAACGGAAACTGCCTCGCCCCCAGTTTCGCGCGGCCATTATCCGTTCGCTAATGTTTTTTCGCTTCTCGCTCGATGGACTAAGCTGGGAAAGAGAGACTGCTCGTAGTCTAGAAAACCGGTGGAAATCTGTTTTTTTACCACAATATTTAGAAATTGCGTGATGTTAGCGTCAGCACCGTTGTCTGCGCGTTCATTTACCACCCGCATCGACCAATCAGATTGCGAGATTACCGGCAATTGTGGTAAAAAAAGCATTTCGTGTACGACAAGGGTACTTACTTAAATTCGAGGCAGTTTTGACCCAAAAACCTCAAAATCACCATGACATAGCTCCTTTAAAGCAATTAATGTTTGCAAAAAATTCATAAATGAGTTGTTTACGTGAACGAATGACACATGTAGAAGCACGAAATACCTATTGTGTAAACAAGTGCAACGCAAGCATAAACTTAAGCACAAGAAAAGGAATTTTTTCCTGAAGTGAGGTGTCGAACCTTTCTCAGTTGGGTCTCGTTTTCTCGGTGATTTATTCTGTCTTCTTGGCACTTCTTTCTACAAGCAAACATGTCTTCGTAAAATCTGGCCACCCTCGCCTTTGAAGAGTTAGTATCCAGTGAAGTTCGTCTGAAGGCTTCTGTTAAAGTCCCCCGCTGTTTCTCGGTGTTTATTTTCTCTATTAGATGCAATTCACTTTGCAGTTGATTGATAATAGCATCTCGCTTTGCGATCTAGAAAAAAAGAAAATCACGAACATAAAGTTTGATGTCAGTGATAGCGGTTAAAGTATACTAACGGCAATTAAAAATGCCGGCTTCCTGATCAGTGGTCACCCGTACAACAACCAAAAAGAGACTTTTTTACGACCCCTTGTAAACCATTATCCAGCACTTATCTCCAGATTCATGGTAAGAAAGCGACTGGGAGAGTAACTACTCCCTCCTGGATGGGAGCATTACACAACAGTTATTATACATTGGTGTCACTAGCTCGATTTTGATTGGCTATAAGCACGCAGCTAATTATTGCTTGCTGTTTCTGTTACGTCATACCTACAGACAATAGTTTTATGCATGCAGAAGTGACGTCATACCTACAGACAATAGTTTTATGCATGCAGAAGTGACGTAAGTTGTTTACTTACAAGTTGACTGCTGTGCATTGATCACTTTTTTGTGCGCGCTCTTGTCTTTACAAGTGCAGCTCAGGAATATGCATAATAAAACAATTATTGGATTCGGTTTTCGCATGATAGCGATAATTATCAAGGCCTCAGTTTGTGTTATCCGCCTCAGCCTTCGGCTTCGGCAGATAACCCAAACTTTGGCCTTGATAATTATCGCTATCATGCTCAACCTCATCCAATAATTGTTAATTAATCGACAAGGAAGGTTCAGATATTTTGCAATTAAATGAAGGTTACCTCGGCCTCTTTGCCCTTTACGGCTGCACTGAACTTGACTTCAAGTTTTTCTCTAGTAGCATATGTTTTCTTCTCTCTCTTTATAACATCCGTTAAATACGCCTTCTTCCCCTCCTGCTCAAGAGGTGATGTCAGCAGCCTCTCTCTCATGATATTGACAAGTGACGTCAGCGTCTCCATTAAGAGCACGTGACCCTTGTTGCGCACCAGCTTGTTGCCTGTGAACACAAATTAAAAATATGGGCGTTTATCGTTTGTCAGAAATGGCCGGATGACCCCTCCATGCAATTCGTAAATGGTAAGGACCACCTTTAGAGGACCTGGCGTGCGTTTCTCAAATTCGTGCCCGAAAGCTATTTTTTTTTTAATTTCAATTTCTTTCAGAAGCAACATACCAAAAAATTGCCCCCTGAAAGGAGACATTTGCTCCGGGCGTGCTCGTTACTAAAAAATGAACTATTGTCCATGTGCAGTTGAGCTCGAACGGCCTGGGTGCTAGTCCGCGCAAGTCACCAAGATACAGACTAATAGAAGCCAAAATGGGCTCAGTCGAAGCATATTGTACTGAAAAAATGGAAAAATGACGGGTTTTTCTTCACTCCAACTAAATCATATTTCCCACCAAAATGTTCACTGGATCCCAGTCTCTTCAAAACCGAGTGTGGATGTTGACATTACGCCTATTAAAATGAGTTATACCGCGAAAAGCGATGACCGCGCGGTTGAACTCCATACAAGCCTTACTTCAAGGTCAAAATGACGGAACTTTTTTTAAGTGATTAAAATATTTTAACGTTTCGAGATTGAGTAATAACCAAATTTCTGGAATCCGAGTGTGGATTTCCGAAAAGTAATTCATAAATGGGCGAAATTTTGATTTTCCCTTCAAAAAATGCCGTTTTCGCTGTGATTTTAAGGGTCAAATTGGGGGTCTGGGGACGAATTAAAAATTAGAGGCAAATTTCACCCAATTTTTTGCCATGGTTTCTTGTCAACTTAGGATTTTATTGCTTAGCATTCAAAACGAACGAAAATTAAATCTCTGTTAGTAGACAGACTGCACAGAAAATAGTTTTTCGGGCCCTAAATGTCTTCGGGAGTTTTAAGAAACGCACGCCTGTTAACTCAGTTCTTCAAAACAGCGCATTCCATTTTACGAATTAACCGGTCAAACCGTGATGAGAATCCAAGTTGACAAATTCTACTCAGTAATAGCAGCTTGCTTATGGAAATTGGGCATCAAACAAGAGCACAATTCAAACTTTCGAACAAACAAGTCTGAATAATATACTATCATATTATGTTAATTAGCATGAAAGCAATAACAGGTCAAAATATAATCTGAAAAGAAAGTGATCATATTCTCTTGATAATCCATATCAATGATGCGTCTTTGTGTGTAGTGTGCTGTATTGTTTTGTTTGCTAAATGAAGAATTAAAAAATTGAAAATTAAAAAGTTACAACCAACAGAATAGGAGTGGGGTTGGCGCAGTGATAAAAGTATCTGGCTCAATCCAGGTATTACATGTGGGTTGATGTACAGTTAAACCTCGCCAAAAGACCACCCCGTTAAGGTTACAGTGTACCTTCAGATCGAAAATTTATTGAATTTTTTTTTTTTTGGCGTTAAAATAAAGTTTACAGAATGAACTTTCATCCAAAAAAAAAATTATCGAAAGATAGTGAAAATTGACGGAGAAATGACGGTATAACTTTTGTGGGCGGAGTTTGTTTATTAAGCGATATGTTTTTTTAAGCGCCGTTTTCTCAAAGTTCATTTTTCGCTTGTTGGGGACACTTTAAAGAGCTACAACTCAAAGGAAATTTGTTCGATTTTCCTTAAATTTGGACAGAAGCTAGGCTATCATATAATCAACAAAAACGTGTCGGCGAATTTCTTAATTCCGAAAACTTTTTCGTCAAGAGCCATTTCCGTGCGATCATTCCAATTTTTTTCTCCCCTTTTCGAAAATATTCTGTAACTTTTCACTGCAATTGAATTATGGGAAATCGCCGAGACGTTTTTTTAGCGCTTCGTGTCCGGAAACCCGAGAACAAATCAAATTAGCAAAATATAATAATCGCTTCGAGTTATAGCGTTTTAAAGCTGATTCGGACGTTCGAATTTAGACGTCGTAAAAAATTCGACAATTCATTTTATTAGCAAATGGTTTCCATATTTAGATAGCCAGCTCTATGAGCTTTAATTTGATATCTGGGTTTAGGTATATTAAGTGTAATCTTAAGACGCTAGAGCTGTTATGCTGGAGACACCCCCGAAGGTACACTGTAACCTTAACGTGACCATTTGTCATCCTTGCTTTCCAAGCTTTTTCCTCCGGTTTTGCCGGTTTTCCTCCCCACAAAAACAAACATTTCCAAATTCAAAATCGTGTTCTGGGTACGATTGCTCAAAGAGTGTAATACTCACCCACGATGGCTTCAACCGCTTTTGGGTTCTTCTTAAAACAGCGCAGCATTTCCCTCAAAGAGTTCTTTATTCCTTGTGCTAGCATCGCCTCTTGATGATGAAGTAAGTCCTTTCTTTGCAGCTCTTCAGGAAAAACAATTTTGATCCCCGCGCATTCGTTACATGCCGCTTCGTTCGTATCTTTCGCTTGATGATCCTTGGAACATGTGCGCATTTCAAACTTTTCATCCTGTTCTAAAAGTGTAACCAACTCAGCACTGACCTCCTCGAATGCATTTTGCAATCGCAAATGGTTTTCCATGTGTTTCACCAGTTCTTGTCCTAAAATGACGGAAAAACGTGGCAAGGATTCCAGCACAAACGGCAAGGCCGTTGTTATTTCCGTGCGTTTCACTGCGTCTTGGAAAACGGTCATAATTCGCTCCGCTTCAAGCGATTGCAGAGTTTTTCGGTTGGGCTCAAGAACTTTGCAGGGATCGAAATCGCTTTTGCGCTGAAAATGGGGCGTATGAGGCGAGTGCTTGCCTCCTTTAAACCAAATATCTGAATGACGCGGGCTTTCTATAGGTGCCATGTTTTTAAATTCGTTTCTTCCACAAAATTGAACTGACGAAACAATGAGTTTTTGATGATGAATCAGAAATGACGTAGAAAGTTCAATTAGATAGCGCGCGCGCTCATTGTCGTCCAACTTCCTACAGCCACAATCAAACAGTGCTAGTTCGGATAGGCAAAATAGTTGAACAAAAAAGTTCAAAAAACTGCGTGGCATTTGTGATACAATAAATAATGGAAAATGTTAATGTTGAAAAGTGCCGAAAATTTGAAATTTTTCAGACGTTTCGGGATAAGCCCGTCTTCAGTGAAATGTCAATTTTAAACGGTTGACGGTTTTGTTCTTGTATGACACGCCATTTTAACAGTGCGCGCGCCTTAAATAAACCGGTAGTCAGAATAAAGGCCACGCGGCTGACTTGTACCAAGCTTGAAAATTAGTCGCATCTCATGTCTCTTTCTTTGCTTGCTTGCGCCACAGAGCTTCACGCCACGCACTTCTGCGTCATGCAGAGAGTGGCCGTTTGCATTGAAGTGTTCTGCGACGGGGAAACCAGGCAAGTTTTTTTTTTTTCAATGCTAAGGAGGTGTTCGCCAAAGCTTCCCTAAGAGCACGCCCGGTTTTACTTATGTAAATAGCAGAGCAGCGACGACAGGAGATGCAGTAAATGCAGTAAATGAGATTTTTTTGTCTCGTAAGTGAAGGCTTCTTTAATGATGATGGCGCCTTTGGGGCCTTGCAGGGTGGTGTCGGAGGAGATGTGATGACACGTCCGACAGCGAGCGTGTTGGCAAGCAGAAGAGCCTGCGAGACGATTCGGTGAATTTCTGTCAGCAGTGTGGACTAAGATGTCACGCACGTTCTGATCACGGCGATATGCAACCTAGACTGCAAAACAGTGGTTTTTTTTTTTCCCGCTGGCTCGCTCGCAAAGGCGCGAAGCGCCAAAAGCGTCTGAAGCGTGGATACCCGCGCGCAGCCTCGTTCAAAGACCGCGCGCATTCGTACCAACGCAGAAAATACGACTGTTTTGTAGTCTATATGCAACCAATGGTGGCTTTGGAAATATTTCCCTGGTTGCGGGGTCATCCGTAAGAATGTTGAAGTTGCCAAGTAGGATTCTTTTAATTCTATCGTTCAAGGAATGGCATGTGAGAACTAAAGGAATCCTAGTTGGTGATGGTTCGAACTCGTTCTCCCGTCTATCATCGACTATCATGCGCTATCATTCACTTTGAACATGTTCAAAATTTACATGATAGTTTTGCTTGTTTCACCCGCTGTGGTACACCGTCGTTTGATCGCAAGCATCATTGTTTATTTACCCAGATGCTTCACTCGTTAGGAAGAACCGATCTACCGAAAATTGAAATGTCATTTTTTCCAATCCTTGCCCCCTGGAAGAACCACATGGCCTATTTGCGTTATAAAGTGAAAACCAGCATCAGCGGCTGTCGTGACAGCCGAGTCGGCTAAAATCAGGCGATATTGCGCAACTTGAGCACAAAAACTGTTTTAAAATTTAACACGTTGATTTATAACAAATCACAGTTTCGAGAAAAAAAATATTGAGATGTACAAACTTGCCTAGTATTCGGTAAAAAGGCTCGATACAATATTTTACCTCGCGCCATTTCTTACACAACAAACAGCAAAATGCAAAATTTTTCCATGCTAAATTCAATTGAGAGAGAGAGAGAGCTTACGTAACACAGTACATGGCAAAAAATTCCTTAATGGCAAGTGTTTCGTATCTAAAATAAGTTCAATTTAGAATCAAAACAAATTGAACAAACACACAGCTACCTGAACCGAGCGGCGAAGATCTGAAAGCTGTGAAAGAACTGCAGTGAGGACACACTATGGACCGAAAATTTACAGCGTATGTCAAGAACACAATAAACATTGAAAACATCGTTACCTGTGGTTGATGTGGCTTTTTAGTCACTTCCATCAGCACCAAATCAGTTTTAAACATCGAAGTAAGAGCTGGATCGATCGTTGTTGTTTACAAACTGGCCGTTCAGGTGTAAGCTCCTGCACGCGGCGTTATATACCGCGACATCTTTTATAGTTCAATCCGCTTAAAACAAATATCAGAATCTTTTCTGGGGAAGTATCAAGTCTATGTCATTTTCTAGAGCTGATTAGACATTTTCCGATTGTGCTCCTTCGTCACTACATATCGAGCGGTTGAAAGTTTGAACCAGCTTTCATTCAGCTTCGCCAAGAAACTGACTGGGTCACAACAAGACAATTTCGCGCCTTTTTTGCCCAATCATGTGATCAATGTTTTTTCTCTTTTCTATTCTATTCTTTTCTTCTCTCTTTTTTCTTTTGCTTTTTTATTGGTGAATAGTTCGAGCATTTTCGTCCCAAATATGCGAAATTGCAAAATGACCACATTTCGTTTTGAAAGCTACTGATATCGGGAGCGCTATGATCATATTTGGACATTGTATCAATGGGTTGAATTATAGATGGATACAAAGTAGATTATATCGCTGTAAGATAACTTTGATCTACCCCAATTATGTCTCTATCACTCGGGTTCAAAAAAATTTTCTCAACACAATAAAATATTAATGTATATTTTTTTAGTGTTCCTAAAATTTGTTGAACTGTCGTTGAAATATTTCAAACAAACACAGTGCTTGGAATCGACAAGTAGTATTAAAAGTCGTTCTAGGCATACAACCCAATTCTCAGTTGTTTTACTTTTCTTTTCTTTTTTGACACATGCATTTCAACCGGAGGTCACCCGAACGAATGTTTCACCGTCTAGTTACAACAGTTAACCACTTCATAAATAATTGCATGCCCTTTTTTCGTAGTACCATTTTAAGTACAAAACATGTATACAGTGAAGTATGACATCTCAAAAGACTAAGATAAAATTACAAAACATTGAAAATGTGAACGCTAAATATGAAAGTAATAGAAATACAAATAAATGATAGGAATTATTACGTAATAGACCTCTTTAGCTTGTACATTTTGTTTTCCCATTGTAGGTCATGTGATGTTCTCAGGGGAATTCGTTCCTTGTCTTTTCATAAATTATGGATACATATGCACGTGAAGAAAACAAAATTTAAAAGAAACAGTTCTCTAGGGTAACATCACATGACCTACATTGGGAAAACAAAATGTACAAGCTAAAGAGGTCTATTAGTATTCGTAGATAACCAACACAGATAGGAACGAAGGGGACACGTTTTTTCAGGCAGTCTACTGGAACGATATCAGTTCGCAATAAAGCATTGCCATAAGCTTAGCAGTTTTGTTTTTAATTGCAATGTATCTTTCAGTCGTTATATTTTCTCGAAACTGTAGTTTAAACAGTGGGAAAAGTAAGGATTCTTCATGTAAGTTACATTTGTAGATGAAATATTTTGCCTCTAACAAAGCCAAGCTTAGCAGCTTAGCGCTTGATGATATTGAGTACGTTAGCAGGTCCATATAAATAGTTGAGTCTGGTAAATCAATGTTTTCGCTGGTGGTTTGCGCCCCGGCACCAGTCAAAAAATTCGTTCCAGAATAAGGTTGCATAGGAGCATTTAACAATATATGCTTGATTGTATGCTTTACTCTTTTTCAAAGATGGCATAAATCGTCAGATATTAGGTTTGGGTTTTTGAGTTTGCCTTTGGTATATATAGAGAATGTTATGATTAATCTTAAATTGAAACATTATTAACTTTGTATTCATGGTAGTAGAGAAAGGCCGGTTGTATATTGTGTGCATATCAAAACGGCCCAAACTGATGATTCGATTTTCATTGATGGGGGTTGGAATTTATTTTGAACAATTATCTCGTGCAGAGCAGCGTTGGAAAGACTTTCCTCAGCGTCATACCAGTTTTAATTTCTTGTTTGCCTCTGTCTATGGTCGGCACGGTGGTGTAGTGGTTAGCGCGTCGGACTTTCAACCTGAAGGTCGGTGGTTCGAGCCTGGTCTCTGCCGTCGTGTTGTTTCCTTAGACAAGAAACTTTACTCCACACTGTCTCTCTCCACCCAGGTGTATAAATGGGTACCGGCGACAAAATGCTGGGGGTAACCCTGCGATGGACTAGCATCCCATCCAGGGGGGAGGAGTAATTTTCCTAGTTGCTTCATGCTACGGAAACCGGGTTAAGCTCCGGCCGTGTGGGCCATCGTGGCCCGAGTGCGACTTTGTGTCTTTGTATTGACGGTTTTTTTCCATTTGCTTTTGATTGCACTGAGAAGGACGTAATATGTAGGAGGGGGGCATTGGGGCCTATAAGAAACCGGAAAACCGCTCAAAATTTCCGTGAAAACCGAAAAACCGTAATAAAAATCGATCAAAGCCGAAAAACCGCCGAACATAATGATCAAAATAGCAAATTCACAAACTTTCAACCCATGACCCTTGATACTACAGAGAAATATAATTACTGTCGAACCTCTGTCCTCCCCCTCTGAAAGCGATTTCTATAAGCTCATCATCATGAGTGGGAATTAAATTAATGGGAATGCAATGGGAATTAGGAAAAACTTCTATTGCCTTTGGTGGGCCACTTTCACCGGCAACGTCACTTGGATGGCGCATCACGTGGCTACCCGGCTTGATCGAGGTTAAATAAAAAGGTCTAGAAACTAGAAAGCGAAAACACAAAACCGAAAAACCACTTTTCTTGTTTAAAACCGAAAACCGGATGTTTAATAAGGAAAAACCGAAAACCACAACGGATGCAAAAACCGAAAAACCGGAACTTTTGAGTGCAAAAACCGAAAAACCGATCTCAAAAATGACCTAAACCGAAAACCCCAATGCCCCCCTAGTCTTTACTTTAGATTGAGTAATGAATTCTTCATTCGTCAGGAGTTTTCCACTGTTAGAATCTAAGAGATGCTTAACGTTTTAAACACCTGCCTCACGCCAAGACTTGTATAAAAATCAGAAATAGGCTTTGTTGCGATTTTTATATCAGTATTGTTCCATATTATGGCGTCGTATGGATCTATTTTGTCTTGATCTGTTTCAAACTTGATATTTTTTATCATTTCTCAAAAATTAAGAAGCAAGGGGTGTTGTTTAGTGTAAGTTCTTTGGTTTTATAATTACATGACCGAATGGTAGGACCGAAGCGTTGTAGATTATTTTAGATAATCCAAGCGTCTTGACAACGTTAATTTTTCCAATCAGAGTGAGTTTCTTTTAGTCTGTCACTGGTGCTTCTACCCGCGTTGTAGAAGTGAATTCCCAGAGCCATATACTGAATTTTCTGGCCACCGAAAACTGAACTTGCCCTTTATACTCTCGCCTGAATACTGAATGACTAATCATTTATTTGCAAAGAACAATTATTTTGAACGGTTGTCATGGACATTTAGAGTGATATGTAACTAAAAGAATATTTTCCAAAATCACTATAACATTTAACTAATACAAATTGAAACGATTTCGTGCTGTTTTCCTCTCCACAAATTCTAGGTGATAAACACCTTACCGTCTTCTTCCACATGCAGCGAGTGATCTTCCCCTAATTCATCCGGGAAACTTCATGAATATTATTATTATTCATAATATTGTTGGGTTCATTTTAATATTTGAGTGTACACGTGCATTGAAAATACAACGCGCTGTCAATACAAAGTTCAGCGTCACGGTCCGCACGGCTTGAAGGTTCTTGAAAGAAGGTTCAATCTCAACAGAAGCTTCTCAAAGAAGATTCACCATGAATTACACCATTCTGATGTTAGCCATTTTACTAGCCTGCTCTTTCCCCAGTGGTGAGTGATTTAATCGTATTTTTATGCGTTGGTTGAGTCTACTTGAGAGAGACGTAACGAATTTTAATACTTCACTCAATCCTGCAACATACAAATTGCATTGTCCACACCCTGGCTTCCGTACCGCTTAGAATTTAGTTCATTGCATGAGTCTTGGATTTTAGGGACCAATGTTTGAAGCTTATTACATTTGTGAACAATTCCCCTTATTTCCAAGTTATTTTCGTACCACGTAAATATTAAGCAATTCGACAAGCTTTGTTTGGCATAGTATACGGTTCATTTACGTCCAATTACAACAAACCGTCACGATTTGACCTAACCATCTTGACACGGTCTAAGATGGAGATGATTTGGAATTGGCCATTCTGCATTCATTGTGAATCCCACGCCGAAGATACGCCAAAGGCTTCCAAAATCTGCGCCCAGCAGCAAACGGGGCAGCAAAGTTGTATGAAAGTTGTATGAATACGCCGAAGACCGCACTGGAATAGTACGCTTATACGCCTTTTGTCGCACATGGAATGCAGACTGGGATTAGGAAAATATCAAGCAGATGACAAAACAAATAGCCAAATTTCGAACAAGTTCCATTACGTTTTGTTATTATATTGCATAACGAATAACAGTCAAAACCAAAAATAGAAAATGTTAAATTCCCATGCGGTTGATAGAGTCGACTTTGCATCCATTCATAACTTTCAAAAACCTTCATTTATTTGCGAAGTCACGCGCATGTCGCGCCTGATACTTGATAGCTTCATTCCTCGTACCTAAAATAAAGTGCATACATATATTTGGTTGTCCACATGCGTTCAGAATTTCAGTCAGCGACAGATCAAACAGGTGTATTTAGAAAAAAAAAGCATTATTTTTTTTTTTTAATTTATACAGTAACTGAACGCACGACTATCAGACCACGTCAAATCAACCAATCGGTGGTGAAAGATTTTCTTGCCAGAAAAATCACACCACGGCTGAGCGCTTTTCAGCGTCACATGTTGAGGGCATTTTAAAAATGCTAAACATCAAGAGTTCCCAAGGCCATGGTCGCCTTAAATTCGTAATAAATTAGAGTGACTATAAAAATCTAGTGAATCCCGCTTTGGTATTCATAACTTTAAAAAACCTTCATTTTTTTGCGAAGTCACGCGCATATCGCGCCTGATACTTGACAGCTTCATTCCTCGTACCTAAAATAAAGTGCATACATATATTTGGCTGTCCACATGCGTTCAGAATTTCAGTCAGCGACATATTAAACAGGTGTATTTAGAAAAAAAACATTATTTTTTTTTTAAATTTATACAGTAACTGAACGCACGACTATCAGACCGCGTCAAAGTGAAAGATTTTCTTGCCAGAAAAATCACACCACGGCTGAGCGCTTTTCAGCGTCACATGTTGAGGGCATTTTAAAAATGCTAAACATCGGGAGTTCCCAAGGCCTTGGTCGCCTTACATTCCTAATAAATTAGAGTGACTATAAAAATCTAGTCAATCCCGCTTTGGTATTCATAACTTTAAAAAACCTTCATTTATTTGCGAAGTCACGCGCATATCGCGCCTGATACTTGATAGCTTCATTCCTCGTACGTAAAATAAAGTGCATACATATATCTGGTTGTCCACATGCGTTCAGAATTTCAGTCAGCGACAGATCAAACGTGTGTATTTAGAAAAAAACATTATTATTTTTTTTTTAATTTATACAGTAACTGAACGCACGACTATCAGACCACGTCAAATCAACCAATCGGTGGTGAAAGATTTTCTTGCCAGAAAAATCACACCACGGCTGAGCGCTTTTCAGCGTCACATGTTGAGGGCATTTTCAAAATGCTAAACTCAGGAGTTCCCAAGGCCTTGGTCGCCTTAAATTCGTAATAAATTAGAGTGACTATAAAAATCTAGTGAATCCCGCTGCCTCAAACTTTGGTATGGGAAAATTTAAAACGTCTTTTGTATTCGAAGAGATGAAAATGTCGTTCTCGGTCGTGTTCTTCGTACGAAACAAGTAAGATCAGCTTAGATCTTCGGAAGGGTGAAGGTAGTGCGTGAGTAAATTCGGGGGATAAGTTTCCTTTTCCCAAATTTTTTTGCTACTGAAATATTCAGCTAAAAGAACCAACAAGATCAAACTGTATTTATTAGTTTAGCTTTAATGATATGGAAAAACAGTTGTCAATAGTATAACGCCATTCCAAACTTTCTCTCAACATTTCTAGTTTCGGTGCTCCTGTAAAATGCCCGTTCAATACACGCTTGGTGTAAGTTAAATAGCCGAGTTGAAATTAAATTATTTCTGTATGCATTGGTCAGAATAAAATGCACCTAATTCCGTCAAACATCTTTTAAGCCGGCTTTGCCATGCCAAAATATGCATTTAAATATTTTTAACATATTCAAAAGTAACACAACATACACCGAATGCAAATATGGCCGACCAACAATTTTTTGTTTGGACAGGTTCTCAAGAAAAGAAAAGCAATTGGATAATGATAAAGATCAGGTCAAAATAAGTCATTGTGTGCATTTTCAAGGCCATATTCTTATTTTAGGAGAAGTTATAGGCAATCAAATTTTGGGAAAAACATGAAAGTGAGGCTAGTGAGGCTAGAATGTCTTTTTTCATACAAATGCTTAAAATTTCAGTGAGCCATAACTTTGCGACCGTTTAACCAAAAACACTCAAACTTTGCAAGATGATGCACTTAGCAGCACTTGTCTACGTGATATCATTAATTTCTCTGAAAACTTGGCCAAACAAAAAACTGCCTGACGGCCATATTTGGAGTGTAACTTTTTGTCGCGGGTCGCGAGTCGCGACTCAAAGTCGCGGGTGCGGGTAATAGGTGCGGGTGCGGGTAATAGGTGCGGGTGCGGGTAAAAGTCGCGGGTAACAAATTATCAAAAAATTAAAATTAAAATACCCAATAAAGGTTAATATAAAATAGCGAATTTTTATGTCTCACATAGTAGGTTTATAATTTTTTGTCAGACCTTTATCGCGCAGCGGCTATTTTGCATTACAGTGAACCCATTAAACCGTGAACGCCTAAAATTATTTCTGGAATGTTTATTGTTCTGCGACCAATCAGATTCGAGACGGGAACCGCAAAAACCGCAAGAGTAATTAGCTGAAAGGTTTCGATCACGAACCGAGTCGTTTAGGCTAGAAGTGTATGAAAGGGTTGATATGAAGGGTTGATATACAGCTGTTTGATTAAACGTTGTCACTGATCGGTCTTACCCCTACGCGACCAGACCGAAAGGGAGTATGGGTGAATTAAAATGCATGTTTTACAACGGAGAACAAAACTCATGTTTGTATTCGCGTGTTACGCAAAGACAACCAGAGTCGCTTCGATAAGGACGTTCCGTATTTTGATAATGTGCAGTTATTGAATGTGAATTGATTTCTCCCCATAATCCTTTTCGGTCTGGTCGCGTAGGGATGAGACCGATCAATGACAACGTTTAATCAAACAGCTGTATATGAAAGGGTAGGGATTTCACGAAGAATAGGAAAGGGTACCGAAAACACACCGTTGAGGCATAAAAAGGGTCTTTCAAAATATATCAAACAGACGCACGTAAAGGCTATATGAAAGGGGTACCATTTTCATTGAAAGGTATATGAAAGGGTAACATTTTCAATGAAAGGTATATGAAAGGGGTACCTTTTCTGTCAAAAACGGTATATCAAAGGGTAAGGGTTTGAACCTCTGGGCGGAGCATCCCTGTGCAAAACTTTGTTGAGTACCCCCTCCCCCCGGGTTGCCGATCCACGATAAATTCTCAGTTTCACCGCCGATTTACAAACACTCTGAAATTGTTATTTTTTTTTCTATTTCAGAGTTTATGCATAAGCAAAGAATAACTATAAACGATATTTTACTGAAAAGAGATAAATAATCGAACAGAGACGGCTAGACAGGGGCGTCTGGGAGCAGAATAATTGTATTCAGTTTTCAATTTTTTAAAAAACGGCCTCTCTGGTGATGTCAGTTATAATCATTTGTAGGTTTCAGCCTTTTCCCTGTTTGACCAAAACAGTTTACTGAATAAAGTTTGCAAAAGTTTCCCTTACCTTACTCTGGTGCGGAGAACAGTGCATGAAATGTCACGAAGCTCGTTCACGGCAAAAATCTTCCGTCACGCAAGTCGTTAGCCGAACAATTTAACGACATGAAATAACGATCTGGATTTTTCTTCCACGATTCTCAATTTTTTTATACCCTTTGGAAATACTGAAGTTGTTATTCTTTACTATTTCAGAGAGCTTCTGTATGAGCGAAGGATAGACGGCAGAAGTGAACAAATGTCCAGTTCTAGTACAGTAGTGGAAGCAATTCGCGCGTTTAGTATATTTTAAAAAAAGATACGTTTCCTTCGGTGTTTGCATAAACATTTTATTTATCACTTCTTTGGTTTTGCCTCAAAACGTGCTTGTTTTTGGCCGTCATTTGATGTTTTCGATTCCGTCGGTCCAAAGTAACACAACTACCGAACTGAGGCCTAAACAAAAGCGAGTGTAATTTTTCAAAATTTGCATGCACTGTTCTCCGCACCAGAGTAAGGTAAGGGAAACTTTTGCAAACTTTATTCAGTAAACTGTTTTGGTCAAACAGGGAAAAGGCTGAAACCTACAAGTGATTGTAACTGACAACACCAGAGAGGCCGTTTTTTTTAAAAAATCGAAAACTGAATACAATTATTCTGCTCCCAGACGCGCTGTCTAGCCGTGTCTGTTCGATTATTTTAACATCTCTTTTCAGTAAAATATCGTTTATAGTTATTCTTTGCTTATGCATAAACTCTGAAATAGGAAAAAAAAAACAATTTCAGAGTGTTTGTAAATCGGCGGTGAAACTGAGGATTTATCGTGGATCGGCAAAAGCCACCGACTCGTTTCGTGATGGAAACCTTTCAGCTAATTACTCTTGTGGTTTGTTGCAGTTACGTCTCGAATCTGATTGGTCGCAGAACAATAAACATTCCAGAAATAATTTTAGGCGTTCACGGTTTAATGGGATAGCCGCTGCGTAATAAAGGTCTGTCAAAAAATTATAAACCTACTATGTGAGACATAAAAATTCGCTATTTTATATTAACCTTTATTGGGTATTTTAATTTTAATTTTTTGATAATTTGTTACCCGCGACTTTTACCCGCACCCGCACCTATTACCCGCACCCGCACCTATTACCCGCACCCGCGACTTTGAGTCGCGACTCGCGACTTTGAGTCGCGACTCGCGACCCGCGACAAAAAGTTACAGTCCCATATTTGCATTCGGTGTATTGTTTACCAGCAGCGCACGCAAAATAATCCTACAATTTCGTCGATAAAATTTACTCGATGTACATCAGTGTCCGATATTTTCCGTTTTCTTCAGTTTAGCTAACCCGTAAAAATATGTACTCATTCGTTCATTTTCGCTTGTTGTATCGCTCGTTTAAGGGGGGACTCTACCTGAATTTAAAGGAAATTTAAAGAGGTCTCAAGAAGGGATAGAAGAAAGAAAATGATTTTTGGAACACCAACAGACAGTTGATACCCACACAAATCCTTTTAGAAAAACTATTTCCTCCCAAAAATATCCAAAAATCACCCAAAAATGTACGAAACATCCCACAACATAGATTCATGAGATGAGATGAGTGAAGGGTGTTTAGATTGCTTGAAACGTGAACGAGATATTACCGTTAAAGCCATGTTAAGTAGCGGGAAAATGGCATTAAGTAACAATGCGTGTAAGAACTAGGCAATCTATTGTTCTGAACTAGGCAGTCCTCTATTGTTCTGAACTAGGCAATCCTCTATTGTTCTGAACTACGCAATCCTCTATTGTTCTGAACTAGGCAATCCTCTATTGTTCTGAACTAGGCAATCCTCTATTGTTCTGCGGCATTTCGCTTTCCCCGCATAAGATTGTTCAGTAGATTTTCTTACTGAGAATACATCAACCTATGGACAACATATTGTTGAAGTAAAATGTACTGAAACTCTATTTTAAAGCGATATTTCTTTTGTGTTGTAAGGTTTTATCCAATCATGAGACTCCAAAACAATGGCCAAGAAAGGCTTCTAATTTTCCATGTTTCCCACACAGAAATTTTGCTGCATTAAAACTCAGAATAGTTTTCACTAAAAGGGAATCAATAAGTAAACTAGAGAAAAATAAATACGCTACCTGATGAAGTGATAGTAGATTTTCATGTTTTAGGCAATGAGGTGGGCGGTTTCAACAATATCACAATTAACACCTTTCTGCATTTCTTGCCGTTGGGTTGCCTAGTTCTTACTAGTACCATTACTTAATTAGAGTCCCGCCTTAACTGCGCTTTTCAATAACAAATCTGAAGTTCAAATCTCAAGTGAGGTTCACGTTTTACCCTGCCGTCAATCATAATTAGAGCGACAAACATTGGACCCTTAAAAACAGAAACTGACAAAATGGATCGAAATCCACCAATCACAATCCACGAACATGACCCCTAAAAACAGAAACTGACAAAATGGATCGAAATCCACCAATCACAACCCACAAACATGACCACGTGACCATACAACTGACAAATGGATCGATATCCACCAATCACGACCCACAAACATGACCATGTGACCATACTACTGTCAAAATGGATCGAAATCCACCAATCACTACCCACGAACATGACCACGTGACCATACTACTGTCAAAATGGATCGAAATCCACCAATCACAACCCACGAACATGACCTTTTACAGTGCGACGCGCCTTTTCGTGAGCACCCAACAAAACTTATTTTACAAGCTAATTCTTAGAACTATTTTCGTAACTGCGGATACATGTGAAGCAATATAAGGCCCCGTCCACACTAATGCGTTTTCGTTTGAAAACGCATACTTTTTTATGCGTTTTTACCGATCGTCCACACTAAAACGATCAAAATTACGGAGAATGAAATCGATGAAAACGGAGGTTTTCGAAAACGCTTTTCAAAGTGGAGACTTTTGAAAACGCAGGTCTATCCTTTTAGTGTGGACGGCAAAAACGGAGCTTTTCAAAAACGCTTACGTCACAACTAGTAACGCATAGTATTGCTGACGCTATTGGAGCATGCGCATTGAACAGAAAAACGTCCGAGCAGAGCCTGGTGATGAAAACGCATCTTTGGATCATCGTTTTTCAGCTCATAGTGTGGATGCAAATCTTTTTATCCGTTTTCGGGGAACCAGAAACGGAGGTTTTCAAAAACGCATTAGTGTGGACGGGGCCTAAAAGTGAAAAAATCATCGTATTTGTGACTAACTTTACATTCTTGTGATCAACACGAAGCGACCAGATTACATTTGATCGTGCTCAACTTTGCCGTGGCCGTCAATTGAAATCGTGCTCTCTGATTGGCTAACTTGAAAAAAAGTTTGTTGAGTGTAATGCCCGTCGCACTGTAACCATTCTGCGTAAAGCGTCATTGTTTCCTGAGACGTCCGCTATGACATTTGCGGCAGAAAAAACTAAACTGTTGGTTGAGTTTTGAACTGTCTTCAGAGTTCGCGTGTTTGGCATGCGCAGTAGAACTACTGGGCTTGAAGGATCTTGAAGGAAGCAAAGTTTCAAAGACAGTCGAACCTTCATATGCGACCACTTTTCCAAAATACCAAATTTTTTCCAGCCAAATCATTGAAACCTCTTTAAGCGCCCGTGAAAACTGTCAACGCTGATGACTTGAATTTTTCGATGACACTGCAGATAGAAATGTGTTGCAATACAACTCTAATAATATGAAAGTTTTGTCCCTTGCATCAAAGCTTCTATATGATACAATATTTTGCGTTGATAGGTGCTTTGTACATTGGCTGAATGACTACAAGTTCATATGATTCAAAGTAAAGACCCCCTGTGGTCTGAACTCCCATAAGCGACCCCGCTCTCAAAATAGCATTTCAGTATCTTGAACAGTATTAAATATCTAGGATTAGTTATTGATTGTTTCATGGCATGGCATGACCATGATTATATTAGTAGTAAAATTAGTAAAAATGTAAATATTATCGCAAAACTTAAACGACATGTAAAAACCCAATCTTTGATAAGTATTTATTATGCCCTTGTATATCCTTATCTTACCTATGGTTGCATATTGTGTGGTAATAATTACGAAGCTCCGTTATAAGGTTATCACAATCGTCGACAACGTACCACTTCGTGATCATATTACTCCCCATTATGTGAACCTTGGCCTTATTAAGCTTTCTGACATTGTAAAATTGAATACCTGCCAACTATTTTATGATCATATTGTAGATAACAAGCCGTCTAATCTCACTATATCCTTTGTATCTGACAAACATAATTACACCACTCGAAGTATATAATTACAACATCTAAATCCTAGTTCCTTCAGAATAAACATAAGAAAATTTTGTCCAACAATTATTGGATGCTATTACTGGAATGATATTCCAATATGCATACGCTAAAAGCAAACTAAACAACAATTCAAAAAAGCACTTTACCAGTATTATTTTGCTCAGTATTAATCACTGCCTCACCAATCTTGTAACAGCTATATTTTTGTCTCTGTTTCTATTCCTTTCTTAGTAGTGTTTTCTCTTTTTCTTAAAAAAAATTGTAATCTAGTTATAGGGAATATAATTAGTTTACCTATATCTTGCCCTTCTCCATTTTTTTTTTCTTGTAGTGTTAACTTAAAAAAACGTATGTAATAATAAAAAATGGAGTAAATAAAAACAAAAACAAGCGACCACCTCCCGTAACCGACCGTCTTGGCTTTCCTTTTGGGTGGTCGCTTACAGGAAGTTCAACTGTGTAGTTCAAAATCGCTTGACCGAAAACAAGAGTTCAGGCTGTAAGAGAAAGAGAATGAGAGATTTGACGAAGCTAAAATACATATAACTTTTAAAAAAGACTCGTCGAAAGCCCTGAGGTCGAAAGCTAGAGCGCATGATTTGTCATTCTCGTCCCCAGAGCTGCTTGGCCCTCGTAACCGGCGGAGCCTGAGCACAAGGATCAAGTGAGCCATTTGGTCCTCGTGCTCAGGCTCCAACAGTTAAGGAAGCCAGGTGGCTCTGGGGACGAGAATGATGATTTGTTTACACCAATTTGACCTCTTTGACATATATGCAAAATATGAAACATAACAGGTATTTAACATTTCATTGTTCGTTAGCTTGTGAATACAGTCGCTCCCGGCCGCTAAGGGCGTCCGCGCGAGAGAAAAGAGGTGGCTGCCAAGTTTCATAAATATTAGAGAGCTATTGGTTGAGTAAGCCTTAACACAACCGAGTTTTAATTTCGCCTTTTGTTACTTTATTCAGTTCTAGGGATTATGTGCAAAAAGTGCACACCATCACGGCAGCCCCTGGTCCTTTGCAACAATCCCAGGGACATAAAAGAGGTCAACTGTGACAACGAAACTCAACCTGACTCAGGAGCAAAGTTCGATTCTTGCACTGTAGCAAAGGTTGTAGTTATCTTAGGGACCACTTATCCCATGGAATGTGCAGTCAAGGTAGGTTGCAACCTCGTTCCCAGGGCCCACTATTCGTTCAAAATGGCGGGCGGAGAAACCGTGGACAAGACGGCCATAACACTCGGTAGAGTCTACCTTCTACAGCTCAGAAGGAGGTCGAACACCTTATTGTGAATTATATAACGTAATGTCGACATTTGTATTTTCAATAAATTTTTAAGAGTAAAAAAGAAAATCTAAAATCCCCACTCAGGATTGAACCTGTGACCTCAGCTAGGCTTAGACTTGCATAGCCTACCGTACAACGGTACCACCTAGCTTCTCGAGTTGTTTAGGCCTAAATTTAACTATATAAACTGCTACTCCTAACCTCAACTGAAAGCTAACCAGTTACTCCGTTATATAAGTCTCAATAAGGTGTCCGACCTCCTTCTGAGCTTTGGAGTCTAGACTCTATCATAATACTCCAAGAATCGTGGATCATTTCGTTCGTGAAACGTGATGAAATATCTCCGTTCCGCTTAACAACCGGGTTCCAAATTGCAACAAAACAAATTGACTGCTAATAACCTGTGGAAATAACCTGTAAAGGCGGCATTTTATGATGTGTTACGTGATAGATATGTGATACGTGTCCAGTGGTTTGTACGCCCGCCCCGCCATTTGCAATCTACCCCCATAATGTGATTGGGTAGTATAATTTTAAGGCAGACGGTTAATGCACCAGATAGTACTAACGGACATACACTAGTTACTGAAGCAGAGAGAGGAACAATGTCCTAAAATTAAACAGCCCTTTTCTACTTCTCGCAGAGAATTATTTTGAGAGGTGTTAGGATCCTATCCCCTGCCCCTACATATTTATTTTATTTAAAATGACTGCTCGTTAGTCGTCGTCGTCGTCGCCGTCGTCGTCCCTTCGTCGTCCCTTGCCAACTCCACGGAACGCAGTTTCTGAAGGAGTAGGTAAGTCTTAAGTGAGTGATTGGCCCTCTGCGGACTTTCCAGGACCCCTATTTGCCAGCCTGTCAGGGTTCCTGTCAGGCCTTCGCAGCAACCTCCAAGTCCCGCTGTACTTCACCCCGACACACTATCCCATACTCCACTTGTTGCCACCCTCCCACGACGAGGGCAGCAGGGGTTCGACTTTGGGAGTCCCTACCCTAAATCACTGACCAGCAATGAAATTTGTTCTTTCAGGACAATTCCACTGACTCTGCCGTGGTGAACTGCACTTCAACCGAAATGCGCATCTGTGCAGATGCACGATCCAGAGCGGCCAATATGAGCATAACTATCACCGCCTGTAGCGCCAAGTGTTGTACTACAAACAACTGTAACGTGAAGGAACTGTTCGAGTCCTCTGAGCCTACCCAACCCGCAGGAAGCACAACCACTGTTAAAGGCAGTGTGAACCAAATTCAGCCTCCTTTCATGGGTTTTCTTTTGATTTCCGTGACCGTTTTGTTTAAGGAGCTCAATGAACGTTTCTGATTTTCGGACACGCTCGTCGCAACTTTTCTAACGTTGTTATTGGATCTTGTTGTTGTTCGCTAGTGTTGTTGTTGTTGTTGTTGTTGTTGTTGTTAGTGTTGTTGTTCGCTAGTGTTCTTGTCACTGTTGACAATTTAATTTTGTATCTTCACTGATGAAGGGTACCTAAACCCAAGAAAAACCGATAAGTTGTCTACTTGCAATTAATTCAATTCCATCCGGAACAACCTATAAGTCAGTATAGACTGTCATAAATCTGGATCTACGTTCTGTTTTTTCTTTATTTTTATAGAAAATCCTTTACATGGTTTGCGCTATTTCAGTTACCTGCTATATAAAGCGTGACATGACATAACTAAGGTAGATGCACGCATAACACACACAGACACAGGAGTGGTGTTAGTAGAAGTGTTAATACTCGCATGCTAAATTCCTTCATGACAATTAAATAGTGATTTTTTTTATGCGACACCCAATGATAGATTTGTTCTGTTGTTATAATGCATCATCGTTGATTACTCAGTCAGTAAACCCCACAGTACATCCGGGAGTACTTCCAACCAGAATTTCCCTTGCAAAACTCAAGCCACCCATTGATCTTCACACCACCGGTGATTTTTTTGTACAATTTTTGTCGCACTTGTCGATGCAATTTTTGTCGCGCGCTAGTTGCATCTTCAAATCACATCTGTAAACGGGCGACGATTTCAGTGCGATATGGGTGCGATTTAATCGCGCGATCAGCTGGCGATGTCGCAGTGGTTTCGAATATGTTCGAAGCCTGATGCAACGTGACGGCGATTTTTGGGAAATCACAGCAAATCAAAGCAAATGTCTCACCCGAATCGCACAGGAAATCGCCGCGGCTAGTTTACACTTTAGACAAAACTTGCATTGGAGAGCGCGAAAAAAATCGCATGTGTAAACGGGCCTTCACAAAGTGACAACTAAAATAAGCGGCTGTCGTAATTAACAGGCGAGTCCGCTAAAATCACGCGATATAGCGCAACTTGAGCGCTATAACTTTTAAAATTTAACACACTGATATATAACAAATCACAGTTGCGAGAAAAAAAAATGAGAAGTACAAACTTGCCTAGCATTCAGTAAAAAGGCTCGCTACAGTTTTACCTCGCGCCATTTCTTTCACAACAAGCAGCGAATGAAAAATTTTGCCACACTAAAATTCAAGTTGGAAGAGCTTTCGTAACAATAAAATGGCAGAGAATTCCTTAATAACATGGCGTTAAATGCAGGAATGTTCCGAGCGACACTTAGCAAATTTTTCACCAATTGTAGAATTATTTTTCTATCAGAAAAAGAAAAACGCAATTAATAACCTAGAATCGAACCTGTAACCTCTTGCATGCTAACATGCCTCCTTCACCACTAGACCACTGGATTGATCTGGCAAACCCAACAAAAATTTAATTATAAAAGGTGACCCTATCCCTAAATCTTTCGTAGCGATCGTTACGATCGACGATCGCTGCGATTCTTGCGATCGCTGAGACCTCAGGTTTCCATATGGTCGCAGCGATCGCAAGGAAACGTGGAGTAGGCCTGGATCGTAAGAGTGGTTTCCATATAAAAACCTTTCGATCGCAAGGATCACAGAGATAGAAATTTTTCTATCTCTGCGATCGCAATCGCAAGGATCGCAAAGTTTTTGGTTTCCATATAATCGCAAGGGTCGCACAACACTTTTTTCTGCGATCGCAGCGATCCTTACGATTATATGGAAACCAGGCGTAACGATCGCTGCGATCCTTACGATTATATAGAAACCAGGCGTAACGATCGCTGCGATCGATATGGAAACCAGGCTTTTCTATCTCTGCGATCGCAATCGCAAGGATCGCAAAGTTTTTGGTTTCCATATGATCGCAAGGGTCGCACAACACTTTTTTCTGCGATCCTTGTTAATTGCGATTATATGGAAACCAGGCTTAAAGGATATCTGTGTCAGTTGTGTTCTGTTTTGAAGTGAGTTGGAATAGAGCGGGCAAGTGTGGGCCGGTCTATTGTTCCTATTGTTTTGAAAAGGGAATCCGTTTATTAATATTCATTTATTAAACAGGGGAAAGATGTGCACGGCAATAATGAGCCTTAGCGAGGCAGCTGCCTATTGTTTACAATAGCGGAAAAAATCCAAAATTTTGACGGATGTGAGATCACAAGCGTGCGCAGTCGATTGTTTTTTTTTTTTTAAATTATCCGGGATATCCACGGGTATCCAGTCTCTTTTTACGTAGTCAGATCAGCCCTGCAGTTTATTGCATGTCTGTTCATGTTTTTGGCTGGTTAGGTCCCTCGCAGATCAGTTCGTATTCCGTTAGCAGCATTATCGTTCGCGGTCCTTTGCAGATTTCGCTTTTATTTTTAGATTTTGGGACCGTAGGTCTTTACAGATCCGACATGCTGTGTTTTTAAGCATGGATTTGTCCATGCGTTTTAATGTTCAGATCGGTTTTGTCCATCTACATTTCTCTTTGCGAGACTTCTTTGCGACACTATGGGCTCTTTGTTCCTTGGAACACGTGATGTGGCAGCGCGTTATTCGAGTGACAAGTGAGTCTGACAGTACTAACCTGCGATCAGGCGCTCTTTTTTCGGAGCGCGAACGCGCAAAAGTCGGAAAAAAGAGCGCCTGATCGCAGGTTAACATAGTACGAAACTTGATATGGTGAACGGGTCATTGTATCTATTTGCGCTGGCTTTCTTGCTGGCGACATTTAGTTCGCTACGCCGCGTTCGCGCACACGTGAGTTGCGATAATAACGAAACAGCTGTCCATGGTTGCGATCCTACTTTATCGGTTTCTTTCGTGATGGTCTCTCGCAAAGTCTTTTTCTTACGTAGTCAGATCAGCCCATAGATATCTTGGGGTTGAAATTGACGAGACTTTAAGTTGGCATGTACAAGTTGATGCCATTACCAAGAAAGTTTCCGCTGGTCTTGGAGAATTCGTGATCTCGTACCGACATCAACACTACAAATGATGTATGAAGCACTTATACTGCCTTATCTAGATTATTGCAGCGAGGTGTGGGGCTGTATGGGTAAAGGCCTTGCTGACAGACTCCAGAAATTGCAAAATAGGGCAGCAAGAATAATTACCTACTCTACTTATGACATTCGGTCTGCTGATATTTTGGAAGACCTTGGCTGGGACACTCTTGAACGTAGGCGCTCAAAGCAATTAGCGGTTAGTGTCTATAAAGCTTAAAATTATCTTTCTTCTAAGGGTCTAAAAAATCTTTTTCGACCAATAACGAATGTTCATTCTTATAAATTGAGAAACAACTTGAACAATTCCCGACATAGTAAATCGAACGTTCGAAAATTGAACTCTGAGTTCGGCAATCGAACGAAATCGAACACCGCACTTTCAGTGAGTTCGATTTCCGAACAAATCGAATTCAATCGAACAAATCGAACTCAATCCATCTGATTGTGTTCGACCGAGTTCGGAAACCGTGCATAAGTTTTACTTTCCCTGTTTTTCATAAGGCTTGCACAATATTAACTACTTGAGGCAAATAAATATATTCCCGGTTTATTTCGGTTGGATCTGTTCCCGGGTGTATTGAATCCCTTACAAACATCTTCAGTTACCAAGTTATCGAAGCATTTACAGGCCACAGGGAAGCAACCAGTTCACGTTGAAGATGACCTAATTGTCCGCGCTCGTTTGCAATTCGGAATGCACGGCCTTTCTCGCCTATTTTCCTTAAAACCTTGAAATCTTCGCCATCCTTGACGTCAAAGCGGCTTTCCTGGTAGCCTTTTACTACGCATTTGAATTACAATCCACAGCGCATCTGAAGCCATCTCTGCGGAATTTCTTCGTTTACGAAAACCACGTGCGCTGCACTCCGTTGCTGAAGTAACTCGAGCTTCCAAGATCTGGTTATGGATTTTGAACGCCTGTTTTACACAAATCACGAGTTCGAAAATCGAACGTTCGATTGGGTTCGATTGATTTTTTTTCTTTTCGGTGAGTTCGATTTCGTTCGATTGCCGAACTCAATCGAACTCTGAGTTCGATTGAGTTCGATTGAAATTTAGTTCGATTGGGTTCGATTTACTATGCCGGGACAATTTGTTTGTTCATAGACCCCGAAAGGAAGCGGGAAAGTGTAGCTTTAACTATCGGGGCACTGTTCTTTGGAATGGCCTATCAAATGAAATCAAAGCTGAGCCATCTATCGCATCCTTTAAAGCCGCCTTATAGTAGTTTTAATCTTATAGCTAAACATAGAAAAATTCATTAGTATTGTAATTTTAATTAAAATTTTTTAACATGTTTAGGTATTTATAGAGAATATTTAGTATACACGGCTCTCTGGAAGAGCATTTTGTAATTAATGATGGGATACCGTGTTTTTAAAGAAAGCTATGATGATAATGATGATGATGATGATGATGATGATGATGATGATGATGATGATGATGATGATGATGATGATGACATTACCGACACCCTAGGGGCGGATCCAGGGGGGTGAAATGGGTGAATTTTCACCCCCCCCCCCCCCCCCCCCTCCCCCTTTCTGAGACCCTTTCTTTTTTCTAAAGTATTTCTCAAATAAATAATATTTATTACTATTTTATTAAAATTTCACCCCCATTTCAAAATCCTGGATCCGCCCCTGCACCCTTTATAAAGTTACTAGAAATATGTGTCTCGCAGAACCTCGCGAAGCTCCAGGAGGGTGCACCACAAAATTTTAGCGACAGGGGAAGGAGAGAGAGCCCAGAAATGTGAGACATTCTCTTCCATTTCTTTTTCCACTCAGTCTCCTAAGATAAAATAAATGGGAACTGGTACTGGGTTTTGAGTCGTAGGTCGCTGTAACTGCTATGGGACTGGGCACCAAAAGACCCTCAGGCACTCCGATCCAACCCCCCACCCACCTGTCATCATTAATTATTGTCAGATGGAAAATTGGTGTACCTGAGTCCAATACAATATGTAGTGGTGTTCTGTTTATTTTGATTGGATGAGAGTTGTTATCAGGAGTACAGCTAACTCCTGCAGTCTCAAATTCTAATTTTGAAGCTTGTGGATGCTATCTTCCAAATTAACCTGTTCCTTTAGACACTGCTGTAGTTTTTGTTCAATATACTGGGTATCAAATAATTGCTAACCTAATTCACTATTTTCCTTGAATGGTTGAGATCGCAGGAGTTAACTGCTGCTGAAGAGAATAACAACAACTGGTACAGTTGCAGTAAAAAATAATAATTTAATCTCACCAAAACCAGTAGTGAGACTACAGTAACATAGAATAGTAGAGCACAGAACATACCAACAACCGTAGTAGTAATAAATTACATGTAGCATTGTCATAGATTGGTTTTCAATCAAGTCTCATAAAACCAAAACCAAAGCAATTACTTTGGCCAATCACAACACACACAGTCAAAGCAATCAGAACTCGGAGCAATTACAGGTAGCCAGTGCCAAGAATGAGAAAATGTGTGCAGCAAGTCATGATTGTTATGGTTTTATTTTCGATTGGTTGTGAAAGTGGCGCAAGATTCTCCCAACAATAACACTACTATATTTTGGACACAGGTCATGAGAATTAAGAAATTGATCACAAAACACAAACATTCAAGATGTAGCAACAAATTCTCTGCAAATACCATAAGCAATGTATGAAATACATACAATCATGTGCATGTTTACCTAAATAGCTCCTACACATTAGCTGGTAATTGCTAACAAAAAAATGCTTTTTTCGTCATATTAATAAAATGTTTTTATCCAAATTGAAAACAAAACTCCTCCTTACTAAACCATTGAATAATATTAATCATTGAACTATTTTACAAGGAATGCTGTAAACTCAGGATATGCAATGTATATTTCATTTACTAGGGGTGGCGAATGGTAAATCCGAGACTCGCCGAGACGCCGAGACCCTTGTTTCAAAATCCGAGACCGCGACCGCAGCTACGTTATAAAATCCGAGCCCGAGACCCAATGCGGGAAAAAAACCGAGCCCGAGACTCAGTGCCAAAAATATCCGAATCACCTATCAAACAACAAACAAGGATGAAGAACGATAATGCTTGACAAAAGTATCCGAGACTCCGAGACCTTGAGGAAAAAAATCCGAGACTTCGAGACAGTAAAAACACCAGCCAAACGAGACTTTGAGACTTCAAACAAAAACTGCCTTACTGCATGGTCATTCACAAATGCATGCTAACATCATATAAATATTGAATGTTTGTGAAATATTGTGTGATCTGTAGTTTTGATCATACTTGAAAGAGAAATTACATGTTGACACCATGCATACAGTGTAAAAGCTGAAAGGGTACCCAGATACATTTGTTATGGTAGGGGGCCAAGTTCACCGTAATTCTATCGCTGTTCTGTGATAATATTTTCAGAGGGTTAAATTTTGTACAACTATAAGTCTTAAGTCTTATATCAATAAACATCAACCTAAAGTATCCTCAATATCAGTCAAGCCTAAAGAAAGTCTACTGGTAAAGCACCCGGATCCATATCATTTTCTTGGGAGTATAATTTGAGATTCTCCTTATCTCGCTTACATCTTAGGCATTCAAACATTGGGAGAGTTAAACCTTGTTTTGTATAGTATAGGCCAAGTTTAATTTCCTTACATGTAACACGTTGTCGGTGTTGTAAACTGTTAATAGTACCATGAAATTTGGCCATCTCACTCTGAACTCATTGTTGCTGGTGCAAAGGCTTATCGACTTTTCTTAACTTTGCACAATTAAAAACGTTCTCGAGCTGTTGGACATTCTTATTTTTTTATGTGAAGGTCATAATGCTGATGCAACACCCAACATGAACATGAACAAAAACAACTGCAGTCATTGTGTCTTTTGGAAAGATATCCAGGTAACCAAAGGAGTGATTCTTGGATTTGATGGTGTCCCCTTTTTCATCTTGGGAAACAAACTCCTGGAATGCCAAAATGGTCCAGATCAAAATAAGGCATTAAAAGAAAAGCAATCAAATAATGAGAAGGTAAAGAACATTATATGTGCTATGCGAGGGGGGCGTAAGGGGTCCGAAAACCGCAAAACCGCACGGAAATAAAACGTAAAACCGCGCAGAATAAACGTCAAAACCGCAATACCGCATCGAAATTCATCAAACTACATGAAAACCGCAAACCGCGTGCCATTCGTAAGGCCAGGGAAGCATTTTTAATTTCCAAGGGAAAGACTCTTGAACCCTATGGGATGAACAGGCGCGATGAAACTTAATATATTTCTATTTTTATAGTAGCCTTTGTTAACGTTTCTGCTGTTTATTTTTGTTAACCAATCATATTTAATCCTTTCATTTGAATCATTTTATATCTTGTCACCGTTTTACTCCATTTTTACTTAGCTCTTTGTAGCCCCTGATGAAGGTTAGTTCTGCCTAACCGAAACCTAACCCCCCTCCTATGCTACTGGAACTTGGGGGGCTGATTTAAGATGAATTTCCTTTAAAGTGCCCACAACCTAAGTTTTTATTTTTTTATCTGAAACTAGACATTACTACAACTTCCGTGAAAAAATTTTGCGATTAAATTAGCGTTTTTTTAGATTTTTTTAAAACGTTCAAATTTGCCGCCATTTTGGCACACCATTCGGTGTGGAAAACCACATCACTCGGCTTTTCCTCAGGGTCAGTAAGCTCTGGTAACTTGGTTGTTAGTTTTCTCTTGAAAAACAGTTCAGCGGCACCTGTTGTGGTGTGAGCGGTCGACCGGTGGGCCAGCAAGAACTTGTTAAGCTCTGAACGCCAATCTTTTCCTTCCGCCTGGAAGACTCTCATGGCCTTGAGTAATGAGCGGTTTTCCCGCTCGACCTCACCATTAGCTCTTGGCCATAATGGTGTATTGCGATGATGTACAACGCCCATCTCTTCCAAATACTTCTCCATTTCACTGGACACAAAGTTGGGACCATTATCAGTTCTTAAGCCAATTGGTACACCATACCGAGCAAAATGGTTGTCAAGACACGTGATGATTGCAACACTTGTTGTGGAGCGCATGACATCTACTTCCATCCATCTTGAGAAATAATCGACCACCACAAGTAGATGCTCTCCAGTTGGCAAGGGTCCTAACACATCTGCGGCTATCTCTTGCCACGCCTTTTCAGGTAATCTTGTCGGTTTTATCGGTGGTGGCGGAACATGCTTTGACACTAGCTGACAACCAAAACATCCTCTACATTTCTTTTCTGCTTCCTTGTCTACTCCTGGCCACCAGAAATTTGATCTTAAGCGTTCTTTGGTCTTCACAATTCCCTGGTGACCTTCGTGAGCTAAATCAAGGACTCTTTTCTGCAGCTTTCTTGGAACGACGATTCTAGTTCCCCGTAACACAACCTGGCCAATGTAAGTCAACTCATTCCGCACCTGCACATAAGCTTTCGGAGCTTTCCCCCAGTCTCCCGTTTTCAGTGACTCACGCACAACTGCTAATTCTTCATCTTGAAATGAAGCTTCTTCTATCTCTTCGATTCTAAGAGCAACTGGTACTGCTTGCAGGGTAACTTCACGCACATATTCTTCATCTTGGACATATCCTTTTGCCGCTGGTATTTTTGTTAGACGAGACAGGGCGTCTTCAATGTTCTCTCTGGAGGGCACATAGCACACTCTGTTGTGGTAAGGCTGTAACCGCAACACCCAGCGTTCAATGCGCGCCGACGGTTTTGACCTTGGGCCATAGATGGTCTTCAGTGCTTGATGGTCAGTCACCAAGTCGAACTGGGGTAGACCGTACAAGTATAAATTAAACCTCTCGCAAGCCCAGACGAGCGCTAAGGCTTCTTTCGCTGTTTGGCTGTACCGACGCTCAGTGGTACTCAGACTTCTGCTGGCATAACATACCGCACGGCTCTGTCCGTGTA
Source organism: Cladopsammia gracilis (assembly GCA_022457155.1). Classification (NCBI taxonomy): domain Eukaryota; kingdom Metazoa; phylum Cnidaria; class Anthozoa; order Scleractinia; family Dendrophylliidae; genus Cladopsammia; species Cladopsammia gracilis. The sequence continues at coordinate 812,101 of JAJGOT010000086.1, read as the reverse complement.
CTTCCTGCACCAAATCAGCACCAAGACCGACCGGGCTGGCATCTGCTATGACCCGTGTGTGTGCTTTCCTGTCAAAATAAGCAAGAATAGATGCTCCTGCAAGTTCTTCTTTCAGTGTGTTGAAAGCTTCCTCTTGTGCTTTCCCCCACTCAAACTTTTCATCCTTTCGGCAGAGTACCCTTAGGGGTTCAGCTTTGGTTGCAAACTCCGGAATAAATCTTGAGCTGAATCCAACGAGACCCAAGAAACTTCTCACCTCTGAAATTGAAGAGGGGCGGCTTGCCTCTTTCACTGCTCGCACTTTCTGCTCAGTGGGTCCAATGCCATGCTCAGACAAGAGAATTCCCAAGAAAACCACTTTACTCATTCTAAAGGTACACTTCTCACTATTCACGGTCAGATTCTTCTCTTCCAACCTAGCTAACACCTTGTGTAAGTTCTGGTCATGTTCAGCAACTGTCTTTCCATGAACAATCAAGTCGTCCGCAATGTTGACAACTCCACCTATATCTGCAATAACCTGACTAATGACATGCTGGTATTTCTCAGGTGCTGCGTTTACCCCAAAACTTAACCTCTTGTAACGAAACAAACCTTCATGAGTTAGGAAGGTAGTTATGTCCCTTGACTCTTCTTGCAGCTCTATCTGGTGAAAACCACAACGCAGGTCTAGCGTGGAAAAGACCGAACTACCATTGAGCTCCTCCAGCACTTCAACAATAGTTGGTATAGGTAATCGTTCTTGAACAATTGCCTCATTTGCTCGGCGCATGTCAACACAAAGTCTTATTTCGCCAGAGGGCTTGGGAGCTACAACAACTGGACTGGCCCAAGTGGTGGGGCCTTCTACCCTCTCGATAATATCTTCTTTCAACAATTCTTCCGTCTTAGCTTTCACTTTATCACGAAGTGCAAAGGTAACTCGCCTCAATTTCTGAGCGACTGGAGGTACATTTGGATCAACATGCAGCTTCAGCTTGAAATCTTTTAGTTTTCCAATTCCCACAAACACTTTAGGGTACTCAGCCTTAAGGTGATTCGCAAAGTCACTTTGGACTTCATTACAACTGGTATCGACGGGGTTATCCTTGGGCCCAGTGTGAAGGATACCCAGTTCCCTTGCAGTAACATTTCCTAGTATGCAACGCCCATGCTTGACCAAAATAAACTTGGAAGTTACTTTAGCATTTCCTATAGACATTTCAGCCCCAAATTGGCCAATCACATCAATTTCCTTACCCCCATAGGCAAACGGCTTTTTTGAGCAATGTTCAATGTCCCCCTTAAAACCTGCACTCTTCAATTTCTGGAAATCTTCCTCCCCCATTAAGTTGCTCATGGACCCAGAATCAATCAACACTTCCCTAGCAATTCCATTTATACTCACTTTCAACGTAGGCTCGCTTACTGTCGACACCTTACAAACCTCCTCGTTAGTTCCTTCTACCACCATAAATGCGAGGGCTGGGTTCTCTTCATTGTAGCTATCACCCTCCACAAAACCTTCCACTTTATTGGTCTGGCTGTTGTACTTCTTTTTGTTGTCTGTGGCATTCTTTGGACGGGTTTCTCTCCCTTTTTCAGGTGTAGTGCGGCTGTTAGCTTTGCAACACGAAGCAAAATGGCCGTACCTCGAACACTTAATCTTTCAACTTTATTGGTCTCATAAATGTCCCTTTCGAACGCCACGTGTTGCGACAGTTGGCTCCTACTGAAGGAGAACCTGTGGATAAGTTCGTGGTGCGTCTTCGCCAGCAGGCAAGACATTGTAACTTCGGGGATTCTCTTGATGACAACCTACGTGATCAGTTAATTGAGAAATTACCCGATATGGAGCTGAAGAGGAAGTTATTGGAGACAAGAAACATTACTTTACTACAAGTTTTGGAAAAAGCGAGAGCATCGGAAGCAGCGGGTCAGCAAATAAAGCACATGGCGAGTGGAGTGGATGTAAACGCAGTTACAAAGAAGGAAGACAAAGCAGGTGATCACTCGTGGAAGACGTGTTTTAGTTGTGGGAAAAAGGGATGTTTTCTTCGGCCCGAAAATGGTTATCCAGCTTTCTAATACATACTGCGTATGGGTCTTGATCGGCTGTTGGGTCAGGATCTTCGATATCTTCAAAAATATCCCGCACTTCCATTCCCGTGAAGTGAAGTAGCTGTGAAGTTTTCTTTCTCGTGTTGTCCAGACCTTTTCCTTCGGCGTAATATTCAAATGCTCGTTTCCATTTTCGCCATTTGTTCGCTACTTGTGCCGAGGATCCCGATAGATCCAGCGTTTGCAGAGACCTTTCCGCCATTGAAACAAATCCTCGTTGCCAATGTAGTGTTTTAGACCGAAGAAGAGACACGAAGTCAGGACACAAAGTCGCAAGCAAAGAACCACACCTGGTCGCCATCATGTTTTAATCTTTTCCCGCTTACATAAAGTCCCGGATGTTACCGCGTGCTATAACTAGTTCCCAGTACACCACATGACTTCAAACAAAGGAACAAGTAACTTCAAAGAAAGGAATTGTGACGTAGATTAAGGAACATGTGAGCCCGTTGGCCTTCTTAACAGCAGGACGGGTATACCGCAAAAAATAGGATTTTGAAGATTTGAAATATTCATAAAAAATTTGCGTTTTGTGCAAAGCACGAAATTGTTTCGCAGAGGTTCCTTGTGTGATGTTTACATTCAGATGAGAAAATAAAAAATTAAACGTTATGGGCACTTTAAGCATAAAGGTGACTTAACAAACCACGAAATGACTTTGTAATATTGACAGAACTTTGTTTCAAAAGTTTTTAATTAACAAATTATTCCTATGGACATTTTTCATCAATATGGCAGTCATGGGCATCCCATAATTATATAAGGACCAATGAAATTTATTTATTGGTAACAACGGAATAATAATTTGTTATATTTATTTCAATGGTCCTTATGGGATGCCCAGGGGGTAAAACTAACATGGGTGTCATATCAGTAGAAAGGTATATTGTTTCAGAATGGAATAAAGTCTTACTCTTTTTTCTAGTTTTGTTGGGCAAACAATTGGAGGATTCCCAACAAAGCCAAAATTTGCTAACAACCTTATTTTTGTTATCGTTCGGTGCGCATCGAACACGTAACATGCTACTATAGCCATTCATGGTAACTGACCTGCGTACAACATTTTTAGACCAACTGACCCTCAAGGGAACCTCAAGGGTCCTCCAGGACCTCAAATTGGTGAAAAAATATGCCAAACCACCGTTCTTTGTCGCTAATAGCAGGGGCGGATCCAGGGGGGTGAAATGGGTGAATTTTCACCCCCCCCCCCCCCCACACACCCCTTTTCTGAGACCCTTTCTTTGTGATGCACTGACCTCAAACACCTCAACCAGGCTTTGGTTCTATTGCATTTAAAATTTCACCCCCCATTTCAAAATCCTGGATCCGCCCCTGAATAGGCCATTTGCTCGATGAGGTCATTTGACTACTACTACCAGAGTTCATTTCGTTTTTCCTTTCTTATTTAAATTTTGTAATCCCAGTGCGGTTTAAATAACAATAGCCCTAATTTGCACTACAAAACAAAAAACTGAAGGATTCTGGTAGTAGTAGTAGCAGTAGTAGTAGTAGTAGTAGTAGTCAAATGACGTCATCGTGCAAATGGCCTATTCTCGGCTTTGATGTCGCTGTCGGAATTGTACCGAGAAAGATTGTCTTTTGTCGCAATATCATTTTACCCGAGGGGGGGGGGGGGGGGGTACTTCCTAGTAATGGGCTAATGGGGCCTGTGCCGCTGAATGGGGTCGCATTTTCAGGACTGGATTGACTATAATGGGGTTGCATTTTCAATAGAGTTACTAGAATGGGGTCGCAAATTGTCATGATTTTTTTGGGTAAGAAAATTCTGGCAAGTATTTTCTTGGGTAGTTTTTATCTTCGGTTAACAAATGTACCAGAAGGTTTGTAGGTGAAGAATAAAGTCTTGTACATTTTGTGTCAATCCCTTTGAGGATGACCTAGTTAAAAGGGTCCCGAACTCAAGGTAGATCAGCTAAACAGAAAGTGACTAAGTTGGGATAGCGGAATTTACATTTACTCAAAAGTGACTAAGATGGGGTCTATAATTGGCCACAAAATAGACTATAATGGGGTAGGGGCTCTGAGAGGCCAGCGGCACATACCCAGCAAAAGTTGACCCAAGTACCCCCATCCCCCCCCCCCCCCCCCCCCCCGGGCATTTTACGTGCTGTCGCTACTTTTTGGGTTATGTCGCCTGTCGGAATTTACCCTGGCAGGGCCTCTGGACCAAGTCCACTAAAATAAGACTTTTTTTACCGCACAAAAGCGTGAATAGATTTAATAAGCACATCCTATGTTTATTCCTCGAGACCTACCGTTCCGAGTCCTTTTTGCACTTAACAACCCACACAATCCGGAAGAACGTACGTTTCCGTTGAAAACACCGTCGCCGCCATATTATATCACGCATCGGGTTTTGGCCCCCTGAGTACCTTTTTGGTACTTTTCCATAGGAAAGACCGCGGAACAATGGGATCACCGCAGGCTCGACCTGGTCCAGGCCGTTGTTATCGAAGGTCTTCCGTTTAATCCTGTGAAGGGTCCTTGAGCTTTTAAAGTGAATATTAATCTCATTAATATGAATCAAACCATACAATGACTTCAAACGAAGAAAAGAGAAAAAAAACTGTAAAAAACAAAACTGCCTAGGTTGTGGGAGGGGTGGGGGGGAGCAAAATAAAAAACTTATAACTGCTAATTTTGCTGCTTGCTAGATACCCGGGGGTGGGGATACTCCCTATAATGGGCTATACGGGGATCCTCCGTCCGAAAGGGGTACCTTTTTGAGGCTGGAGGTATATGAAAGGGTCGGGATTTCATGAGTTGAAGTATATGAAAGGGTAGGGATTTCACGAAGAATAGGAAAGGGTAGCGAAAACACGAGTTCAAGAAAAAAAAAGGTAGGGAAAAGTGCCATTTAAGTATTATAAAAAGGGCCTTTCAAAATATATCAAACAGACGCATGTAAAGGCTATATGAAAGGGGGACCATTTTCAACGAAAGGTATATGAAAGGGGCACCATTTTCAATGAAAGGTATATGAAAGGGTACCTTTTCTGTCAAAAACGTTATATGAAAGGGTAAGGGTTTGGACCTCGGGCGGAGCATCCCCATACAAAACTTTGTTGAGTACCACCCCCCCCCCCCCCCCCCCCCTTCCCGGGGGCTAGATAAGCGTATTAAAGGTTCAAAGGTTCAAGTCAACGCGATGTACTGTGTCTAGATAAAAACAAGAGGCTAGCTGGTAGCCTGTACTCATGCGCTTGCATAAGAACGTTTTATGGTTTATCTTAACTGGGTCACGCACCCCTTCCCTCTCAACGAATTTTGCGTGACATGTAAGTCTTGTTTTGTTTACATATTATAAGATATCATTTATTACGACTGAATTTACAACTGAAGTTAAACACGTTTTATAAGCATTTCTCTAAAATTAGCGACAACAGAAAGAAAAATTCAATCACAAATTGATATCAACATAAATTCCCATCGAAAAATGTAATTTCTTTTCCGGTGTGAAGTCCAAATGCCAGTATTTGAAATACGGGCACGCCGAAAGTCACGAGGTCGCATGTCAACCAATCAGACCAGTGAAAGTCCTCCCGCGGGATACGGGAAACTTTAAAAAAACAAGGCAATTTGTGACTACAAAAAGCGGGACGAAAGCTAAAAATGTAAACAAGGACCTTACCGAAACCTTGACTCATGCCGCTATGCGCATGAGTAATAATTCTAAGTTGAGCAATACCTAAAAATACTGGCGTGGGCTATTTTAATTGGTTCTCATGCAGTCTTGTGAAGGACTTTGAACCCTGCCTGCTCTCTGTTGTAGTCTCCCACGCAGCCGTTATTTGTCTGCGTGGGAGACTATCTCTGTTGCTGGTGTTTAGAGAACGTTCATTCTCAACGGACTCTCAACGAAGATTCGCCATGAAATACACCATTCTGATGTTAGCCACTTTGATGGCCTGCACTTTCCCTAGTGGTGAGTGATTTAATCGTATTTGTATGCGTTGGATGAGAGAGACGTAACGAATTTTAATACTCAATTTTGCAACATGCAAATTAATTGTATTTCCCACACCCTAGCTTCCGTACCGTGTGCGAAAATTCTGCTTGGAATTTGGTTCATTGCATGAGTCTTGGATTTTAGGGACCCATGTTCGAAGCTTATTACATTTCTGAACAATTCCCTGTATTTCTAGTTCTAAGTTGTCTTCATACCAAGTAAATATTAAAGTAATTCGACAAGCTTTGTTTCATGCTAACAGCGTAATGTATTTCCCACACCCTAGCTTCCGTACCGTATGCGAAAATTATGCTTGGAATTTAGTTCATTGCACGAGTCTTAATCTTGGATTGTAGAGACCCATGTTCGAAGCTTATTACATTTCTGAACAATTCCCGTTATTTCTAAGTTATTTTCATACCACGTAAATATTGAGCATTATACGCCATTTGCACGATGGCGTCATTTGACTACAACAGCAAGTGCTATTCACCTCCCAGCAATTTGCGCGCGAAAATTGCAATCGTTGACGGGAATAAATGAGTTAAAAAGCATCATTTTCGTTATAGTATCTCACTGTTTCACTGTTTCTGTTTCACTGTTTCACCACTACCCACCTCCACTTCGGTGAATAGTTTTTTAATTATTCACAATATTCAGTCCATATAATTTCCATGTCTATGCTTCATTGATAAAGAAATATAACGAACAAAGAGTTCTAATCCCGGGGTTCTAATCCCAAAAGGTTTGAATAAATTTGGGTACAACAATGCGTTTGCCGAATTTGTCTATTGACGTACAATTTACAACAATTGTTTTGTTTAGTCTAACGTGTGAGCCCAAATGTTTCAACTGGTCAGTTGCTCAAATGCATTTCAATAACTTTTGTGTTTTGTGCACGGTCAAGGTAAACGAACAAAGGAAATAGAGAACAAAAACATATAACTAGTAGTAATCATAGATTATAGTGCGTCTCCTTATCCCGTGGCACCTCGTCTTGACCTAGTACCTCAGTTTCATGAATTAATCCAGCCACTATTTAAAAGGGCTATGTCGCGAGATATGTCACGCAGGCAAAAACGTCGGGCAACATCAAACAAATTCACGCTATCGCCGTGGGATCGGGCAAAATCCTGCCATGCTGTGTACTCCGGAAGGTCTCAGATTTTTCCGACATATAAATAGTCTATTTGTCTTGATTTCATTTCGGTTATTTCTCCGATTCTGAAATCATACTCCTCAGTACATGTACTAATACCGGAACCGGAAATGAGAAATTTCTGAGAAAGCCTGAAAAAGTGCTCCCGTGATAAACTTCTTGGACAGAGCATGAAATCGACGATTAAGTCACGCAACATTCAACGTGAATTTCGCAGGATTTTTCGGATAAAATTAAAACTACCAGTTGCAAGTAAGACACAAGACTGTTGAATATAATTCCTTTATTAGCTAGACAAATTTAGTCACAAAACTGCGAAATCTTTAGTCGCAAATGCGCCCGATGCAGGCGCAATTTCGAGCACTGTTAAAAGTTAATCTGCGTTCGCCTGGCGCGGCCGGTCTGTGTATTATTGCTACAAGACATACAGCGAATTGCACCGTACCGTAGAACATCGCGAAGAACGACGTCGTTATTTAGGTGAAAGCTTCCCAAATCAGGCAGAGAACCACAGCAAAATTAAGATAGAACATTCAAAACATACCAGTAGTAGTAGGCATTGAAATATCGGGAAAATATCCGAAACTAAATCAAGACAAATAGATTATTCACAACCCCAGCTCCCCAGGATGATGCCTGATTTCCACGAACTGGGAATGCTGGATACTATTGTGACGTTTCAAGATGGCGCAGATTTGGTACCGACACTTTTCTCGATTCGTTCCGCCTATCCGACAAGATTAGGAAGCGTCTCCTTCGTCTACGCAACAAAGGACTGACTGAGGCCGTGTTTTCACGAGCGATTTTTCAAGTCGCTGAGCGAGTGGCAGTCGGAAATCTCGTGAAAACAGTTGCTTGTCCAACTCGCTTGAAGTTAAGCGAGTCGGCGAATTTCAATAGAATTCTCATTAAATTTAAGCCACCAATCCAGGTAGCTTAAGCGAGTCGGCAATTAATTTCCGCCAATCAGAAGGAATTAGCGGTTATTTATTTGACACGTTCTAATTTTATGCCTCCCGCGAAACTTCTGTGGTAACAGAAAAAGCGAAGCAAGATGAAAACTTATTCATTTCATGATCCCAGAAGGCGTTCCTTTAAATCTTCTAACATCCTCTGAAAGCAACAGGCTTCGATTCTTCTCTGACTTCGAATAGCAAGCAACCTAAGCCTTTGCTGAAACCCTCTCCTCCTCCGATCTTGGAACAAGCGCGAGAGCAGAGCAATGGTTGTGGTTACACACACCTTGGGTTTGGGGCCTTCCCGAGGGTTAATGGCTTGGGTTCGGTTTATCTCAGGTTTCATCTTACCCTTGGGGATGCGGTTACACAGTAAAAGACTCCTCAACGTAAAATATAATAAGATATGAGTTCACTGACACTGCAGTTTGGCGGGAAACGTACAGATCGACATGGATGACACGAATCGAGATCTTGTAAGCTTAATTTCAGTGATTCTCCTGCTTATCATTCGATAAATATAACAATCCGGCAGTTTTTTTTTTTTCGCGAGAAGACACCGAAGAAGGCGCCTTCAACTACGCTATCTTCAAGGTTTGTCGGTGTTTTATTTACATTTAGGAGCTCGCCACGAACTTGCTCGCCGCCAAGGAGGGCTTGGGTATTTCCACGACCACAGAATTGGTTTCAGCAACTTCTAAATAACAATGAACTCGATCACTGGTGGAAAGAAAACTTTAGAGTTACAAGTAAGCGTGCAATTAACCAAGCGTATCAGAGGTCAACTCAGAGCGCAGCAGCAGGCGATTTCCTGTATTAGCTGCGTTCTGCATTATGATTGGCCAAGCCACCTCAGGGAGCAGATAAACCGCGCTTTTCAGTTCAGGAACTGTCATGGGAAGTTCTTTTGTTCTCTTTGATGTATCCATGGAAATAACCCTAAGGCAGTTTCCGTCTGGGAATAGCGGTTACACACAAAAACGTCCTTACCCATGGGCAAATGCTATTTACCCATGGGTAAAACGGTTAGTGTTGACCACGGCTATTAGCCGTGGTTACATAAACATAAGAATAACATATTTGCAAGCGTCTTCGTTTCCCGCCATCGTTCATGTTATTGCAAATAACGGCTCATCCTCGGTGTAAGAACCTGTCAAATTCACGAGTGACGTAAAACAAAGAAAACAAAAGGCATAAAACAATAGAGTCAACTGGGAATGCAATACTACAAAGGTTAAAAAGAAAGGAAAAAGTCACAGGTTCTTACACCGAGGTAAACCCCAAATAACAAGGATCAATTGTCCTGAAAAAATAATAGAGCTCTGTTGTTAGCCTGTTCGGTTGTTCAAAAGGTGGATAGTGGTATCCACCGGATAAATCACTATCCAGTGGATAAGCATTAACAAAACCAACTGTGTTATCCACTGGATACTCATTTATCCGGTGGATAGCAATATCCACCTTTTGAACAACCCAGGCCAGAAGCAGCACTGAGCGAAAAATTAGATTTGACATAAGATAAATGTAGTGTTAATATGGTTTAAATATGACATTTGTCATATTATGCACTTATTGACTGAGTGGGAGGGCCGGACGGGAAAATATTTGGCTCGAGGTCATGGTGTACGGACCGAGTGCAGCGAGCGCCATGACCGAACTGTGATGTCTGTGATGTCTGTGATTCATACCAAAAAATTGCCCCCCTGAAAGGAGACATTTGCTCCGGGCGTGCGCGTTACTAAAATGAACTATTGCCCATGCGCAGTTGAGCTCGAACGGTCTGGGCGCTAGTCCGCGCAAGTCACCAATAGAAGCCAAAATGGGCTCAGTCGAAGCATACTGTACTGAAAACATGGCAAAATGACGGGTTTTTTTTTCGCTCCAACTAAATCATATTTCCCACCAAAATGTTTACTAGACACCAGTCTCTTCAAAACCGAGTGTGGATGTTGACATTACGCCTATTAAAATGAGTTATACCGCGAAAAGCGACGACCGCGCGGGTGAACTCCATACAAGCCTTTACGTGACGTTGGTCACTTCAAGGTCAAAATGACGGGACTTTTCTTTTAAGTTATTAAAATATTTTAACGTTTCCAGATAGAATAATAACCAAATTACTAGAATCCGAGTGTGGATTTCCGAAAAGTAATTCATAAATGGGCGAAAATTTGATTATCCCTTCAAAAAATGGCGTTTTCGCTGTGATTTTAAGGTTCAAATTGGGGGTCTGGGGACGAGTTAAAAAATTAGAGGCAAATGTCATGCAATTTTTTGCCATGCGAACGATACAATTGACATATCACTTGAACAATGCCCCTATCCCTAATCCCTATCTCAGCGGAACAAATCTATTGTTTTCTTAGCGAATCACTGACATCGTTTGGACAAGTGCAGGACTACCCGAGCCGCTATTCCAAACTTTCTCTAAACATTTCTCTTTCGGTGCTCCTGTAAAATGCCCGTTCAATACACGCTTGGTGTAAGTTAAATAGCCGAGTCGAGAATAAATTATTTCTGTATGCATCGGTCAGAATAACTGCACCTTATTTCGTCAAACGTCATTCACGACAAGTGACACCTCCGACGGGACTGAAGTATAAAAGACGACTATGGAAGCACTCGTGGGGAAATTAAACGCAAAATTACAGCTTTTTCAACTTACCCGTGACAAAACAAAGGGAATTGTCAGCACCGAGAATGTGGAAAAAATTCGTCGCCTAAAAGAAGCATTACAGGGTATCGTTGCAGGCGAAGAAGAGTTGAAGAGAGAAGCAAAACAAGCTTAATTAGAGGCGGGAGAAACTTTGGATAAAGTTAAAGAGTGGGAAACAGAAATTGAAGAGAAAATAGATGTTGTTGACGATGAGATTAAGTTTCTGGAGACGCGTGTAAAAGAAGAGATTACTAAAGCTGAGACCAAAGAAAGAGAAATTCAAGAAAACCTGTTGGCCCGTCAGCATGAGGAGCAACTGAAGTTCGGAAGACAACAGTTGGAGCAAAAAGCAGAGTTTTCGAAGCCTCAAAACACCACGTCAGATTTGCCATCGAGTAAGCGGAGTGTAAAGTTACCGAAGCTCGTAATAACCAAATACAATGGAAAGCTTGAAAACTGGCTGTCATTCTGGAACAAATTCCAAGCGGAAATTGACAGCGCGGATTTGCCTCAAGGAACCAGTAGAATTGGTCCAGGGACACCAAGACTGGCAATCGTGGAATTTCACGCAGTTTCTCAATGCCCTTGGCGCGTGGAAAGAGATGACCGCGAAATTGCCTCGCGAGGAACAAAAGTCAACAACTTCGCCTGGCCATAGAAGTTTCCATATACAAGAGTAGGGCGCAAATGCACCATGGGAGTGTGTTTACTGTAATGACGCCTTACACAGATCTAGTGAATGCACTACTATTACAAGCGCCGCAGATCGAAAGAAATTTCTTCAAGAGTAGAAGCTATGTTTTAACTGCACCGGGCCACATTGGGCAGCACATTGTCGAAGCCGAGGAAACTGCTCACATTGCAAGCAAAGGCATCACACTTCCATTTGCGATCGGGCGGCTTAAGCAGCAAGTGAGGGTGCGGCAATGACAGCTACACACGTGGGGGAGAAAGTCTGCCACCGAGTAGTCATCGTTAAGGTCAACGGAGTGAAATGTCGTGCGTTGCTCGATACTGGCGCCACTGGATCGTATATATATCGGCATTTTTGGTAGATTTGCTGAAAGTCAAGCCCTCTCGTAGACTCGTGGTACTCGTGGTATCAAAACAATCATGGGCCTTGTCACCAAGCGCATCGAGACATATGATGTAAAAATAAGCGAATGCACACAAGAGAAGTGCGCAACGAAAATCGAACAGCGTGAACGTCTCTCCCTTGAGAATCCTAATTATCCTCAGTTGCTGAAAAGAACTTGCATCTTAAAGGTGTCAAGATGGAAGAGACCGACACAAAGAAAATCCTATCCATTTACGTGATTCTCAGAGCTAACGAATACACAAAGATCAAGATGGCCGGATGTCAGCGCGCAGGAGCCATGGGAGAACCAATCGCCGAACAGACCAGGTTCGGTTGGACCATTGTCATCAGGTACTGAGGTAGAACTTCAGAACATGTTTCTGACACAGACATAAATCACAGATTACGAACAACTGTGCAGTTTGGACGTACTCGGATTACAAGACTCGCCTACTGGAGAGCAGCAAGTTGTTCACCGTGAGTTCCTGGAACAACGTAAATGCAACACAGAAGGATGGTATGAAACAGCTCTGCCCTGGAAAGCCAATCATCCCCCCTTACAGAACAACAAACTGGGAAGCCTGAAGCGCCTTTCATCCCTGGTGCAGTGGCTTCAGCGCAACAACAACCTAAACGATTACGACTCAATAATCCGAGAACAGCTAGGAGAAGGAGTCGTGGAGGATGCAGAGATGCCCGCTCTTAGCAGAGAATTCAACACACATCACAAGGCTGTTATTAGAGAGAACGCAGAAACCACAAAAATGCGAATTGTTTATGATGCTTCTGCCAGGGCCAACGATCCAGCCCCTCGCTCAACGAGTGCCTAGAGACAGGACCTCCAGTTCAAAACCAGTTATGGAAGGTGCTGGTACGCGGGAGGTTTCATGCTGTGGCCATAGCAGGAGACATAAGGAAGGCGTTTCTCCAAGTACGCATCCGTGAAGAAGACAGAGATGCGCTACGATTCCACTGGATCGACTGTGATCATCCCGAGCGAGTACGTACGCTACGTTTTACGCGAACACTGTTTGGCCTGGGCCCATCACCTTTCCTCCGTGGGGGAGTTATCCAGCACCACCTCAGCATTTGCAGGCCTGACTACCCTGAAACCGTACCAGAGATAGAGCGTGGGCTGTACGTGGACGACTTTCTGACGGGAGACCAGACCGTTGAAAAGACGCGCGACATTAAAATTACCGCCACAGAAATCTTTGAGAAAGCCTCCTTCCATTTGCACAAATGGCATTCTAACGCCAGAGAGCTGGAAGTTCCCGACGCAGTCGACAAAGCCGAAGATAGCCTGACATACACCAAAAAATAACTCGGAGTAAAGTCAGGAGAGTGTGGGCTGCTTGGGATGAAGTGGAACAAAGAAGTTGACACCACTGCAGTCGCTTTCCGTCAACAGATCGCTGCTCCTACCAAGCGAGGTGTGGTCGGCAAAGTTGAGAAGATCTACGATCCTCTAGGACTCGTATCCCCAGTGACCTTAGAGGGAAAGTTCCTGTATCGTGATGCCTGTCATGAGAAGATTGCATGGGATGCAGAACTACCGAAGGAACTCACAAAGCGGTGGAACAGATGGGAACAGAGCCTTCCTGACCAGGTTCCAGTGCCTAGAGCCTTAGTATCTGCCGGAGAAAACATCAGTGAAATTACTCTGCATTCCTTTAGAGATGCGAGTGAACATGGAGTCGCAGCAGCTGTCTACGCGGTGGTAGAGCAACCATCAGAAGTGACCCAAGGTCTTGTCACAGCAAAGGCACGGCTCGCCAAGCAACGTCTCACCATTCCCCAGCTAGAGTTGGTAGCAGGGCATATGGCGCTTAATCTGCTGATAAATGTTCAAGATGATCTAACTGGTTTCCCACTGAAGTCTTTCTACGCTTGGCTAGACAGCAGTGTTGCCTTACACTGGATCAGGGGCGCCGTAGAATACAAGCAATTCGTTGGAAACCGTGTTCGCAAGATCAAAGAGAAGGAAGCTGTTGTTTGGAGACATGTACCAACACGAGACAATCCTGCAGATCTCGGGAGTCGAGACAGTCCCGTTAACACGGGGAACCTACTGTGGTGGGAAGGACCAACCTGGCAGAAAATATCCGGAAGACTGGCCCCCGGATATTGTGACTACCGAGAGCCCGGCGTCCAACGCAGAAGTGAAGAACACCAAGCAGATCTTTGCCCTAGCAGCTGAAGCTAACGATGCTATGGAAGACCTACTATCCAGATCAACCCTTTGGCACACCTTGAGAGTAGGTGCGTGGGTTTTACGGTTCCTGCTTAACAGCAAATCGCAAAGCAGCCAAAGAACTACAGGCCCTTTAACCACAGAGGAAATTAACCGGCAGCAACTACACTGGGAGAAGAAAACTCAAAAGCAGTGGACAGGAACAGACCAGTTGCAGGAAGACCAGCTAAGGCTTAACTTACAGCCTAATCGTGAGGGCATTCTCGAGTGCCGCGGAAGGATCCAAGGAGATTATCAATTATATCCTCCCGACAGCGCGCTGTACACAGAGAAGCTGGTGCAACACGCCCATACAGCTAATCTCCACAGTAGTGGGCTTAACCATGTCCAAGATGCAAGAGACCCATTGGATCCCAAGATTGCGCAGTCTTGTTGAACGCGTCATCAAACTCTGCTACGGTTGTAAGAGATTCCAAGCCTCAGCATTCGTTGATCCACCTCCAGGAAATCTACCTCAAGACAGAAGACAAGGTTCTTCCCCCTTTCAAGTTGTTGGAGTGGATTATGCCAGGCCTATAAAGTACCGTGCAAGCAAAGGCTTACATTGTCCTGTACGCTTCCAGTCTGACACGCTCATCGTACCTTGAGCTGACGTAAACCATGGAGACCGAAGAGTTCATTGGTACCCTCAAGCATCTCATCGCCAGAAAGGGCCGTCCTTAGAAAATATATTCTGACAACGGCAAAACATTTGTGGCAGCGGCAAAACTGGCTGAGTAACGTGATGAAAGATGAACGCCTGTATAACTTCCTTGCCAAGATCAACGTAAAGTGGCAGTTTAACTTGTCTAGAGCACCCTGGTGGGGTGGGCAGTTTGAGCGGATGGTTGGACTCGTGAAGCGAGCCTTCAACAAGACAGTGGGAAATGGTACACCTGGGGCGAACTACAAGATGTCTTGCTCGACGTGGAAGTGGCATTGAATAACCGACCACCGAGCTACGTGGAAGACGATATTCAGCTGCCAACACTGACACCAAACCTGCTGTAGTTTGGCCGTCCAAATTTATCACCTGAAGCGCAGAGCCACCAACTACTGAATCCTGACCTGCAAAAACGCGCTCGGTACCTAGCGAGATGTAAGGACGTGCTGACGTGGGGGAGGTGGTCCTCGGAGTACCTGAAAGGATTGCGAGAGCAGCATAATATGAAGTACAAACAAAGCTAGCAATCTCTTGCCAAAGGTGACGTGGTAATAATCAAAGGAGACGAGAAGAATCGCGGGCTGTGGAATTAACTCGGAATCGTCGAAGAATTGATTACCGGAAGAGATGGTGTAACCAGAGGGGCCAAATTGCAGGCTGGGAAGTCCTACCTGGAGAGGCCCATTCAGCATCTGTATCCACTGGAAATATGTTGTGACAGAGCAACAGACACACCCAGAACACAGCTGAATTCCCCAGTCTTCAAGCCGACAAGAGACGCCGCGGTCGTAGCGCAGGCGCGTATTCAGAGTCTCGCTAATGACGAACACTGAACTTTGAACATTTTACTGAGAAACCTTTTTGAACATTTGTACTTTTATTCGATTTGATTTATGTAACACCACACAGCTTATTTGTTCATCCCTCTTCGTGATGAACAGGAGGAGTGTGTTGCGAAATGTAATTTGAAGCGTCACACCGTGACACGAAATTAATAGTTATATGTCAATCATAACTTCAATTAGTTTACCGCATGCATTCCAAATATGTTCAGTAAACAGTACCTTTGTACTTTTAGTGACCTTTGTTCCTAGAAGAGTCAGTTGTTTTTTTGAGAGTAAGAGAGAGAGAGAGAGAGAGTCAAACCGTACTGTGAAATCGGAATAAATCTTTTTAAACCCTTTTATACTGTGATATCGTGAAGTACGGCCGTCTGGACTTTCGCGACGGGCTCCTTGGCCGGATGGTCCTCGTACTCGGGCTCCGGCTGTGAATACAGCCGCTTCTCGTCGCTAAGGGCGTTCGCGGGAGAGATGAGAGGCGGCTGCCAAGTTTCATTAAGATTACAGAATTATTGGTCGAGTTAGCCTTAACACACTTGAGTTTTAATTTCGCCTTTTGTTTCTTTATTCAGTTCTAGGGATCATGTGCAAAAAGTGCGTACCAAACCTGAATCCCCTGGTCGTTTGCAACGATACCCGGGAGATAACAGACGTCAACTGTGACAACGAAACTCAACCTGCCTCAGGAGCAAAGTTCGATTCTTGCTATGTAGCAAAGACTGCATCAAACTCAATGGCCACTTTTCCCATGGGATGTGTTGTCAAGGTAAGTTGCAACTTCGTTCCCAGGGCCCACTCCGCGTTCAAAATGGTGGGCGGAGAAACCCTGGACAAGACTGCCATAATGCTCGTGAAATGTCTTCGTTCCGCTTCAAAACCGGGTTCCAAATTGCAGCAAAAAAATGACTGCTAACAGCTGGAAATAACCTGTGAATACGGCATTTTATGATATGATGTGTTACGTGATAAAATACTCTACGAGTTTTACATACTTGTCCAGTGATTTCTGCCCGCGCCGCCATTTGCAAACTACCCTTACAATGTTATTGGGTAGTATAATTTTAAGGCAGACGGTTAATGCACCAGATAGTAGCAAAAATTACTGCTAACGGACATGCACTAGTTACTGAGGCAGAGAGAGGAAAAATGTCCTAAAATTAAACGGCCGTTTTTTACACTGCTGATGTTAGTCGCAGAGAATTATTTTGAGAGGCGTTGGAGGAGGGCTGTATGAAAGACCGTACAATATTTTATGGCCCCTGCTAATTAAGAGCCTATCTCCTGCCCCTGCGTATTTCTTTTATTTGAAATTACTGCTCGTAAGTTGGATGGATAATTTGCTCCCATGGGTACATCCCCACTACCTGCCCTACCCTGAATCATCATCATCATCATCATCATCATCATCATCATCGGCCCTTACCAGCGCTACGGGACGCAGTTTCTGAAGGTAGTAGGTAAGTCTAACTGAGTGACTGGCCCTCTGCGGACTTACCAGGACCCCTGTTTGCCAGCTTGTTTAGGGTTCCTGTCAGGCCTTCACAGCTACCGTATCAACCTCCAAGTCCCACTGCACTTCACCCCGACAGGCTATCCCTTACTCTACTTGTTGCCCACTTCCCAAAACGAGGACGTCAGTGGTTGGACTTTGGAAGGCCCTACCCTGAATCACTGACCAGTAATGAAATTTGTTCTTTCAGGACAATTCCACTGACCCTGCCGTGGCGAACTGCACTTCAACCGAAATGTCCTTCTGTGCAAATGCACGAAGCATAGCGGCCAGTTACGGCCAACCACTCATTTCCTGTAGCTACAAGTGCTGTACTACAAACAACTGTAACGTGAAGGAACTGTTTGGGTCCCAACCCGAAACCACTGCAGGAAGCAAAACCACCGTGAAAGGCAGCGTGAGCCAAATTCGGCCTCATCTGCTGGGTTTTCTTTTGATTTCCGTGACCGTTTTGTTTAAAGAGCTCGATGAACGTTTCTGATTTTCGGACACGCTCGTCGCAACTTTTCTAAAGTTGTTGTATTTTACTAGTGTTGTTGTTACTGTTGACAATTTAATTTTGTATTTTCACTGACAAAGGGTATCCTAAAACCAAAGACAAACCGATAATTTTTTTTTTTGTCTACGTGCAATTAATTCAGTTCCATCCGGAACAACCTATAAGTCAGTATAGACTGTCATAAGTCTGGATCTACGTTTTGTTTTTACGGAAAATCCCATACATGGTTTGCACTATTTCAGTTACCTGCTATATAAACATGACATAAGGTAGATGCACGCATAACACAGACAGACACAGGAGGGGTGTTAGTACTCGCGTGCTAAATTCCTTTGACAATTAAATAAAGGACTTTTTTTATGCGACACCACAGGGAACCCAAATGCTGTATTAGCTGTAACATAATCATTTAATAAAATATTGTTATTCACCTGTGTTCCTGTGTCTTTTTGAGTGGTTTTTGGGAAGCGATTTGAATCAGAGCGAAGACGGTTGACTTGCACGTTTCAAATGTTATCTTGTCTGCCGCTTTGTAAATCCGACGCGCCTATTACGTCTCAAGTTTCCATTATTATTAACTATTAACTATCCTCGGGGAAGAGAAAGAAGAGAAGAGAGCAAGGACAGCACTCTTCTCTCTTCTCGTGACCGTTAAAATGAAATCCGAGATTCTCCCCCGAGGAGAGTTAATAGTTAATGTAATGGAACTTGAGTTAATAATAATGGAAACTTGAGTGAAATCGGTCTCATCTGGGTATGTTTAGCAAGATCTCCTCCTTCCCTTGCCGATAATTGTCAAAAATATCTTCGGACGCTAAAACTGATGACGTCACAAATGGTACAATATGTATGATCCTAAACAGCGCCTATAAGCGCGCTTGGGAGCGAAAGGGTTAACCAAGAACCCTCAAGGTAGATGCACGCATAACACAGACAGACACAGGAGGGTGTTAGTAGGGGTGTTAGACAGTACTCGCGCGCTAAATTCCTTTGACAATTAAATAAAGTGATTTTTTATGCGACACCCATAAGAGACTTGTTCTGTTGTTGCAATGCATCATCGTTGATTACTAAGTCAGTAAACTCACAGTCCCGCTCCCCGGGCCCACAGTACTTCCAACCATAATTTCCCTTGTCAAAACTCAAGCCACCCATTTGATCTTCATACCACCGGTGATTTTTTGTACAATTTTTATCGCACTTGTCGATGCAATTTTTGTCGCGCGCTGGTTGCATCTTTAAATCGCATCTGTAAACGGACGGCGATTTCAGTGCGATATGGGCGCGATTTGTCGCGTGATGTCGCAGTGGTTTCGAATATGTTCGAAACCTCATGCAACTTGGCGGCGATTTTTGGGAAATCACAGCAAATCAAAGCAAATGTCGTTCCCGAATCGTACAGGAAATCGCCGCTAGTTTACACTTGAGAGAAACCTTGCATTGGAGAACGCGAAAGAAATCGCATCAAAAATCGCATGTGTAAACGGGCCTTCACAAAGTGAAAACAGCAAAAACATCAGCGGCAGTCGTGACAGGCGAGTCCGCTAAAATCACGCGATATTGCGCAACTTGAGCGCTATAACTGTTTCAAACTTTAAAACATTGATATATAACAAATCACAGTTTCGAGAAAAAATATTGAGATGTACAAAGTTGCCTAGTATTCAGTAAAAAGGCTCTCTACAGTTTTACTTCGCGCCATCTCTTGCACAACAAGCAGCGAATGAAAAATTTTGCCATACTAAAATTCAATTTAGAAAAAGAGAGCTTTCGTAACACAGTAAAATGGCAGAGAATTCCTTAATGGCGAGTGTTTGGTGTCTTAAATAAGGTAAATTTCGAATCAAAGAAAATTGAACAAACACGCAGCTATACCTGAACCGAGCGGCGGCGAACTTCTGAAAGCTGTGAAAGAACTGCAGCGAGGACACACTATTATATATAGCTATGGACCGAAAATTTACAGCGTATGAAGAACACACTATAAATAAACATTGAAAACATCGTTACCTGTAGTTGATGTGGCTTTCTAGTCCCTTCCATCAGCACCAAATAAGTTTTAAACATCGAAGTATGGAACTACGAGCTGGATCGATCGTTGTTGTTTACAAACTGACCGTTCAGGTTTAAGCTCCTACACGCGGCGTTATTCCGCGAGATCTTTTACAGTTCAATCCACTTAAAACAAATATTAGAAACTTTTCTGGGGACGTATCGAGTCTGTATCATATTCTAGAGCTGATAAGACATTTTCCGATTGTGCTCCTTCGTTCACTACATGTCGAGTGGTTAAAAGTTTGAAACAGCTTTCATTCAGCTTTGCCAAGAAACTGACTGGTCACAAGGACACAATTTCGCGCCTTTTTTGTCCAGTCACGTGATCAATGTTTTTTCTCTTTTCTATTCTATTCTTTTCTTCTCTCTTCTTTCTTTTCCATGTTTAGCCATGAATAGTTCACGCACTTTCGTCCCAAATATGCGAAATTGCAAAGTGACCGCATGTCATATAAAAGCTACCGATATCGAGAGAGCTTGTGTATCAATGTGTTGAATTATAGCTACAAACTTAAAAGTAGTCATGTAATTTGGAATGATTTTCCACGGCGTATTAACATCGGTATTAAATCTTCTTACCCACGAAGCTTTCAAGGCTTCAGTTATTCATGGATCGAATTCGGTCATTTTTAATCCGCCTTCGTTCTTGTCTCCGATTAATGTGTTTTCCCTGTGTGTTTTTATTTTTTTCTCAAAGCGCGAGCTAGCGGGCGGAATTCCGCGAATCCGGCAATGTGATTGGTTCCGGGAGCGGGCGGAAATTTACGATCTTGCCCGCTCACTCTACGATTCCGCCCGGGTTGGGTCGTAGTATGACAATCACGGCAAATCACGATTGTGACTCCGTTGTTTTAAGCTTATGAGCCCTGGTATTATTGAATTTTGTTGTTAAATATGGACCCAGGCGAAAGCTACCAAAGCGAAAGCGAGTTTTATTTGCCAGATAAAATATTTAACAACACAAATGAAGAAAACAATGAAGAAAACCTGCAAAGTTTCACATGCATGCATGGCTGACATCGGCTGACATACAAAGATCCGAAAACACGCTAAAGATCTTAACGTTTGAACGAGGTATCAAAAAGACTCAAAGAAGAACGAGAGATTAAACTAAATGGAAGGAGACGGATTAGCCGTAAAATTAAAGGCTAATGTTATTCCTCGAAAAGCGAGTACAAGTTTGGATTTTATGATTTGTTGATTTTAAGTTAAAGTTATAGTTTGTTCGGCATTTGTAGCTTAAAAAATTAAGCTTACTGTAATTAGACAATATAGCGCCTGTTAACAAAAGGTTTTCACTCCAAATGTTCATATTTTTTCGGTTTTGTTTTATCTTCTAATCAAGATTCTGTGAATTTTCATTAAAAACTCTTGCTTAAATTTGTCTTTCTAGTTTTATACTATTTTGTTGTCAATATACTTAAATTTACACGCAATTTTGCGATCGGATTTTTATGAGATAATTCGTACTTTCACTACATTGATCGGTTTGTATACTTTTATTTCTTAGTTTTTACCTTCTTTTAACTGAATTCTGTAAGTTTTCATTCAAGAAAATATGATTTTTAAATTAGAACAGCTCAGTTTAAGCTTTTGCACTGCTATGAATGAATTACGCTCGACTTTTCTTTTATAGAAAAATTTTAAAAGTTTTAAAAGTTAATATTCAGCTTTCCACGGCTTCGCTGTTGCCAAGAACATTCCTCTATCCTCACCTGAAGCAAACACAACAGCCGTTTATTCTACCGCGAGACAAAAACTGATAGAAATGAGTTCCCTTTCAAAGCGAGTTTTTTTTGTTTATGAATGAAAAAGTTGTGAAGATTACCGAGTTAATTTACGTTCTGTACGGATTGTGTGTACAAGTATATCAAGATTTTCTCGTCAAATCGAAGAATGGAACTATAGGAAAAAAATAAATAAGTTATTTACCGGCCTTGATCGGTCCGTATAGGAAAAAACTGTGCCCGCAGGCCTCGGGCTGTACTCAAGACCTCGGGCACAGTTTTTTCCTAAACGGACCTCCCGGCCGGTAAATAACATATATATCTAACTATTGGGCAAAGTTTTCAGATAATTGTAGAACCGAAGCGTTGTAGATTAATTTAGATAACCCAAGCGTCTTGACAATGTTAGCTTTTCCAATCAGAGTTAACTTAGTTTCTTTTCAAAATTTAGTCTATCACTTGTGCTTCTACCATTGCAGAAGTGCCTGATTCCCAGAGCATATACTGAATTTTCTTGCTATCGAAACCCGCACCTGCCCTTTATACCCTCACCCTTCTAATACTGGGGCGGATTCACGAAGCCCTCTTAAGTTAAGACATATCCTAAGTATTGTTTCTTAACAATAGCCTGTTGTTGGAATGACAATAGACTATTGTTAAGAAACAATACTTAGGATACGTCTTAACTTTAATAGGAGGGTTTCGTGAATCCGGCCCCTAAATGATAAATCATTTTCAAAGAACAATTATTTTAAATGGTTGTCATGGACATTTTCAAAGTGATATGTAACTAAAGAATGTTTCCAAAATCACTATTTATAACATTTAAATAATACAAATTGAAACGATTTCGTGTCATTTTTCTCCCAACAAATTCTAGATGATAAACACCCTACCGTCTAGCAAACCATTAACACGTGCAATACAATACAACGCGCCCTCAATACAAAGTTCAGCGTCACGGTCCGCAAGGCTTGAAGGGTCCTTAACCTTGAAAGAACTTGAAAGAACGTTCATTCTCAACGGCAGCTTTTCAAAGAAGATTCGTCATGAATTACACCATTCTGATGTTTACCATTTTGCTGGCCTGCTCTTTCCCCAGTGGTGAGTGATTTAATCGTATTTTTATGCGTTGGTTGAGAGAGACATAACCAATTTAATACTCAATCCTGCAACATGCAAATTGACCCAAATTGTATTTCCCACACCCTTGCTTCCGTACTATGTGCGAAAATTCTGCTTGGAAATTAGTTCATTGCAAGAGTCTTGGATTTTAGGGACCATTATTCGAAGCTTATTACATTTCTGAACAATTCCCCTTATTTCTAAGTTATTTTCATACCACGTAAGGCCACGCGCATGGAGTTGGTGTACAAAGCAAAATTAGCAAAAATCGAAAGCAAAATCTGTTTTAGAATTGCTGTAATTCACACGTTATTCATTCGTTCCTCTTCAAACACTCACCATTTTGTAGCTAATTTTATGTAGTTTTATTAGCTCTCTGTTACGTCTCGAAAGCGTTTGAACTTTTGCCTCAAGGAGTGAAAGCATGAAGTGATGTTGACTCAAAACTTTTCAAGCCGCGTAACTTCTGGGGCCAAATTTACGCTTTCATTATCGTGCCTTTCGCCCCCTACATTTTGCTGTTTTTGCTCTTTTTGTAAATTTTGCCCTTTGCCAATCGCGCATTTTTTGCCTGTCTGCCTTTTTTGCTTTGGCCTTTCGCGCCCAAATATACATGTCTTTTTGCCTTTGTTGCTACATGTATTTATGTAAACACGAAACACTCTCGAAGTTTGATTCGTGGGTTCAATCATAAAAATAGAAAATTCCACAAATAAAGGGAAGCAGGTTTTACACTGAAGACGAAGTGATACAAATTATTTTAACAATCTAGTATTTAGCTAGGGCCAGCTGTGGTATCACGGTTTGAAACGTGTGGTAGAGGTGGCAAATAAGTCGTAAATTTTTTTCGATCGGTTACCTATCCCTCGTACGCATATTTATTATTTCGGTTAGAAATGTTTTGCTGAAATTAATCTCTCTACCGGGTCTGTTCACTGTACCCCTGACGAGAATGACAGACATTCTGAGCAGATAAATTTATTGTCAAGAATTTTTTTGTTTTGGTTTGTTTTGTTTCTTATGTTGTTTGTCGGTTTTCAATCAAAATTCTTATGGCGTTTTTTAACTCCTTCTTCAATTCATCTTCTTGCGTTTCCGGCTACATTTCTCCTTCACTTGGGGGCCTGTTGTTGCGCTTACATCCCTTTCTTTCCCCTTTATCTTCCATGCAATTCATATTTCCCTGTTTCTTCAGTCATATTGTCCTCTCGGGCTCTGGGTCTCATCTCCACTGTACCATGGTTCCGAAGTCCTGCAATCTTGCAGTTTGCGATCCTGTTGGGCTTTGGTTATGTGCTGTCCTGTTTCCGTGGGGCTTTGGCTGGAGTCTCGGGGTCCCATAATTTTGCATTCAGTCCCAAACACAACCATACGAATACATCGATATTGTATATACCAGTGTATTTGTTTTGCTAAAGATAGCTATTATTTTGAATATCATTTTGGCGGAGGCGACAAATTATTCTACGAAGCTTTGCTGCATTTGTATAAAATAATGTTGCACGATATGGTTTATTGAAAACGATCATTTGCAATTTTTTTTCCATTTTACTGCATCGATTTGCTAAGGTCAATTTAAACACAATAATTATCACACACAAGTGGCTTACTCAGTATTTTTGTTAATGCTTTGTTCACAATTTATATTATAAATGCGCTCGCCCAAAAGTGGAAATTCTCGACTCTGACAGTACTTGGAAGAGTCAAGGACATTACCGTGGGAACAGAGCTTCTGATTGGATCTCTGGAGAGGCTGTAATAGTCAACAATAGCGTGTGAAACAGAGGCAATGAAAGCCGAAAAGCATTCGTGAAAGTTCACCGGATGAAGACAGTGAAGCACTGTTTTATTGTTTTTATCTTTCCTACTTTCGAACTTCCGACTTTCATGCCGATAAGGATGTCGAAAACGTGTTTGTGGCTGAGAATTTATTACGTGACATCGATCGACAAAATTGAAACAAAGGGTAAATAGAACAAATTTTAGTTCCTTTTGAATGTTGTACAAAGTGTCGTTTAATATTTTCAATTGCAGCGGAGTACGGCCAGACTCCAAAGTTAGAAAGTTTTTTGAAGCGAAATAACAAGATCCACCAAACCGTGAATATTTAATTTACACACTTGCAAATATCAGATTACATACGCTGTGCTCCTAAGTGAAGTGAATGGGTGAGGGATGTCAAAGCTGGCAAGAAAAAAATATTCAAACGAAAATCGGCGCTTTCTGTTTTCGTTTTTTAAACGGCTGATTTTTTTCCCGCTTTTCCCGGTGATTTTTAGCCGGCGAAAAACGTCCTCGCAGAAGCCGGCGATATCGCCCGTCGCCGGGTGTCTACAAAACGAAGACCGAAAACCCAAAACCGAAGACCCCTATTTTTTTTTTCTGTCGTACCGTCCTGAAAAGTCACAAAACGTCATAAAACATAACTCATATGCTAAGAGGACCATTTAGCGGTGAAATAATCAGGGTCTTCGTTTTATAGTTTACCCCCCCCCCCCCCCCCCCAAAAAAAATAATAATAATAATAATAATAAATAATAATAATAATAATAATAATAATAATAATAATAATAATAATAATAATAATAATAATAAAATAAAAAATAAAAAAAAAAACTACAAAACGAAGACCCCCTCCAAATCTGCTGGAAAATTCGTAAACAACATTGGATACACTAGAAAAATACAGCCGGGCAACCAAACACACTAAAAACGTAAAAATCTTTAAAATTTATTTGGGTCTTCGTTTTGTAGTTTACCCCCACCAAAACTTCAAAACGAAGACCCCCTTCAAATCCGCTCGAGAATGACAGTATAAAGAACTATTCAATATACGAAAACACTTGGCAATCCATCACTACAACTTCTCACGAGAAATTGTTGGCGTTCAACCCCGGGGTTTCAACCCTTTCAACTGAAACTTAGGGGTGGACCATTAGAAATCCTGGGAGGGGGGTCAAAAAATTTTCAGTGTATGAATTTTTTTTTCGGTCTGAGTTTCCTGCAGGATTTTTTTTGGGGGAGGTGCAAGCCTTCAGGATTTTTTTTTCTCAGATTTTCTTTATAAATGCGTGCAAGCTCCAATTTTTTTTATACTTGGCCCAATTCATTTTTTGTATTAAACTCTGGAGAGTAGATTCAAGTCAGACTGTCGAACCGTTGCATAAAATATGTGGAGAAATAAGAATTGAGATGGAGTGGTCGAGCGCCGAAGACGCGAGCCGCTAGGGGGGTGTGGGGGCATGCCCCACCAGAAAATTTTGAAATCTTGATGCTCTGAAACTCCATTTCTAGTGTTCTGAGACAACAATTTCTGTCAAAAATGTTTGGCGAATTGATGTGGCTTCTCGTCGCTTTGCGTCTCTTTGTGTGGCTCCACATACAAGTACTCGATTTCATTTTATATTTCTTGCTGTTTTTTTAGTTTATCTGGATATCAGAGTTAAGTATACGCAATTTCGTCTTTTTGTATAGTAAGTATTACGAGAATTTGACGAAAATGACAGAACCGAATGTCAAAATCGGGATTTTTCCTATCCCGATCACATATTGGTCGGGATTCGGGATTTTCAAGCAAAATCGGGGTAATCTCGACGAAATCGGGACGGTTGGACAATCTGTAGAGCAGGTTACATATTTCATGATGTTTACAGTGTTTTCAAATATGTACATAAACAAGGTTTTGGTTATTTAACAACTATTCACCGAAGTGGAGGTGCCGGGTAGTGGTGGATATATATACTGAAACAGTGACATAATATAACGAAAATGATGCTTTTTTAACTCATTTATTCCTGTCAATTAACGATTACAATTTTCGCACGCAAATTCCTGGGAGGTGAATATTCCGAGTTTCAGTAGCCAATTCGAGCGCGCCAACAATGCTATCCACTGTTTCAGTATACATGTATACTAAATTAAGATATCGGTATATGTACCAGATAGACCTTTGAGGCAGTTTAAAATAAATAAATAAATAAATAAATTTATGTATATATAGCCGGTTAGCTTACAGGATTTTATTTTTTTATGGTCAACTGCTTGCAGGAATTTTTTTTGAGACAATTGTCCTTTGCAGGATTTTTTTTTTGGTAATTGTCACCCCCCCTCCCAAGATTTCTAATGGTCCGCCCCTTACTAAACACGTGCTGCACATGTACCGAAAATGCCGTTGTCGGGTCAAAGGTCTAACGATCACGTGGTGTTATCTGGCGGGAAACGGCGAGAATTTTGTGTTGACTTTCGCGAGAACCGGAAATAAAACGTGCAAGAAACGTTCCTCTTTATCTGGAAAGTTTGCTTGGTGACCTATCAATAGCATTGTTTTTTTAATATTGCATTATAACAGTAAGAAACCTTGTCGCGAGTAGTTATAATGATGCATTGCCAAGTGTTTTCGTCTATTGAATAGTTCTCACTGTCATTCTCGAGCGGATTTGAAGGGGGTCCTCGTTTTATAGTTTTGGTGGGGGTAAACTATAAAACGAAGACCCTAATAAGTTTTAAAGATTTGCACGTTTTTTAATAGTGTGTTTGGTTGCCCGGCTGTATTTTTCTAGTGTATCCAACGTTGTTTACGAATTTTCCGGCAGATTTTCAGGAGGTCTTCGTTTTGTAGTTTTTTTTTTTTTTTTTTTTTGGGGGGGGGGGGGGGGGGGAAGGCGCTGATTATTCACCGCTAAATGGTCCTCTTACCATATGGCGTTTTGTGACTTTTCAGGATGGTACAACAGAAGAAATGGGGGTCTTCGTTTTGGAGCCCCCCCCCCCCCCCCCCCCAATCGCCGCCGCTTTTTTACAACCCTGTTAAATGGTCTGTTCAACCGGTAATATTTCTCATCGGGGACAATGGATGGAATCGTGGAAATGAATAGTAGATATAGGAGCATGGCAAGAGGAGTAGATAATGTCCAGTCCAGTAAATTTTATTATCTAGTTCATCATTATTTCCGCCTGCCAAACATGACAATAGAAACTTAAAACCACCTAGTCATGTAATTGGAATGATTTCCACGGCGTACTAACATCGGTATTAAATCTTCTTACCCACGAAGCTTTCAAGGCTTTAGTTATTCATGGAATCGAACTCGGTCATTTTTAATCCGCCTTCGTTCTTGTCTCCGATTAATGTGTTTTTATTTTATTTTATGTGGTTTGTTTTCCCATATATTAAAAGTCGAACATAATCTTGTTGGCGAAGTTTTCAGACAATTGTAGAACCGAAGCGTTTGTAGATTAATTTAGATAATCCAAATGGCGGGCGGAGAAACCCTGAACAAGACTGCCATAATACTCGTGAAATGTCTTCGTTCCACGTTTTTTTTTTTTTTTTTTTTTTTTTGGGGGGGGGGGGGGGGGTCATCCTAAAAACGTTGCCGTTATGAGGAAACGGCTTGTATCTTTGAAATAACATTTTCAGGGCTCGAAATAGCGGCCCGCCAATGGCCAAATTGGGGGGGGGGGGGGAGGGTCATGTGAAAAAACTGGAAAGCTGAGGGGGGTCTAATACTCCTTCAAATCCCACCAGCCCCCTGACCTACCTACAAAAAAATGAACGGTCTCTCAAACTGGCTTCTGTCTTTCACTTGAACATTTTACATAAAGTAAAACTCCTTTTTTTAGAGTAAAAGAAGGAAAAAGATCAGAAGGGCGTATGCCTCGAACGCGAGCCATTTGCTTCATAACTAACACCCATATCCACTACACCAACGAGGGCTAGCTGCCAGGAGTTGTCATTTTTAACATATCATGTTATAGAGTTACCCATAACCATAAATGAAAGCTAATCGTTTTCAAATCAGTGCTTAACCCTAAACACCGCATATCAGTGCTTAACTGGAGCTCTTTTTTCTCAGTTCTGTGTCTAATATTGAATTGGGATTCTGTTCTCATGTACGTCTGTAATAAGAGGCGGACCATTAGAAATCTTGGGAGGGGGGGTGACAATTACCAAAAAAAAAATCCTGCAAAGGAAAATTGTCTCAAAAAAAATTCCTGCAAGCAGTTGACCATAAAAAAATAAAATCCTGCAAGCTAACCGGCTATATATACATATATTTATTTATTTATTTATTTTAAACTGCCTCAAAGGTCTATCTGGTACATATACCGATATCTTAATTTAGTATACATGTATACTGAAACAGTGGATAGCATTGTTGGCGCGCTCGGATTGGCTACTGAAAGTCGGAATATTCACCTCCCAGCAATTTGCGCGCGAAAATTGTAATCGTTAATTGACAGGAATAAATGAGTTAAAAAGCATCATTTTCGTTATATTATGTCACTGTTTCAGTATATATATCCACCACTACCCGGCACCTCCACTTCGGTGAATAGTTGTTAAATAACCAAAACCTTGTTTATGTACATATTTGAAAACACTGTAAACATCATGAAATATGTAACCTGCTCTACAGATTGTCCAACCGTCCCGATTTCGTCGAGATTACCCCGATTTTGCTTGAAAATCCCGAATCCCGACCAATATGTGATCGGGATAGGAAAAATCCCGATTTTGACATTCGGTTCTGTCATTTTCGTCAAATTCTCGTAATACTTACTATACAAAAAGACGAAATTGCGTATACTTAACTCTGATATCCAGATAAACTAAAGAAACAGCAAGAAATATAAAATGAAATCGAGTACTTGTATGTGGAGCCACACAAAGAGACGCAAAGCGACGAGAAGCCACATCAATTCGCCAAACATTTTTGACAGAAATTGTTGTCTCAGAACACTAGAAATGGAGTTTCAGAGCATCAAGATTTCAAAATTTTCTGGTGGGGCATGCCCCCACAACCCCCTAGCGGCTCGCACCTTCGGCGCTCGACCACTCCATCTCAATTCTTATTTCTCCACATATTTTATGCAACGGTTCGACAGTCTGACTTGAATCTACTCTCCAGTGTTTAATACAAAAAATGAATTGGGCCAAGTATAAAAAAAATTGGAGCTTGCACGCATTTATAAAGAAAATCTGAGAAAAAAAAATCCTGCAGGCTTGCACCTCCCCCAAAAAAAAATCCTGCAGGAAACTTAGGCCGAAAAAAAAATTCATACACTGAAAATTTTTTGACCCCCCTCCCAGGATTTCTAATGGTCCACCCCTAAATAGAATGCTACTGTTATGTAAATAGGGCCTATTTTACTCGCTTGCGTGCGGTAGTTTGATGCTAATTAGAGCCGCTTATATGCGGTTAATTATATGTGAATCGGGTAGCCGCTTGGACCTCTTAACCGCGGGAACCTGAGCACAAGGACCAAGGGGCTCCTTGGTCCTTGTGCTCAGGCCCCCCGGGGCGGGGAGGGGGGGGGGGGGGTACTCCCATATATGAGCTATATAGGTATGTGCCACTGTGAAGGGTATGGTTTTCAGGCAGTTTAGTCTGGGATAGGGTATAGTAATCAGAGGATTTTGGTCTAGAATAGGGTATCATTTTCCGCAAAACTGATCAGTTACATGATTTAGTTCAGACACGGTTTACTGGCAAATGGCATTTAAAAATCGGTACAGCGGGCAGTACGGCATTTTTACTGATCCCTGGTAATTAATAACAAAGAAATCGTTCAAAAATTTGGTCTAGGATTGGATAGGGTTTTTCGGTGTTTAGTCTAGAATAGGGTTGCAAAATGCAGCTAAGATGTTCTAGTATAGGGCAAGGGTCTCAGAGTCCCAGCAGCACACAGCACACCACCGCCCAAAAATTTGCAGAGTACCCCCAGCCCCCCCCCCCCCCCCCCCGGGGGGGGGGGGCTCAGGCTCCAACGGTAAAGAGAGCCAGGTGGCTCTGGGGACGAGAATGATGATTTGTTTTTACAAATATAACCTCTTTAGCATGCAAAATATGAAACATACCGGGTATTTCGTTGTTCGTTGGCTTGTAGATAAAGCCGCTTCTCGTCGCTAAGGGGTTCGCGCGAGAGAAGAGAGGCGGCTGCCAAATTTCACTAAGATTAGAGAGAATTATTGGTCTAGTTAGCCTTGACAAACTTTAGTTTTAATTTCGCTATTTGTTTCTTTATTCAGTTCTAGGGATTATGTGTAAAAAGTGCGCACCATCACTGCAGCCCCCGGCGGTCTATTGCAACAATACCGGGGACATAACAGAGGTCAACTGTGACAACGAAAATCAACCTGCGTCAGGAGCAAAGTTCGATTCTTGCTATGTAGCAAAGACTGCATCAAACTCAATGACCACTTATCCCATGGGATGCGTTGTCAAGGTAAGTTGCAACTTCGTTCCCAGAGCCCACTCCGCGTTCAAAATGGCGGGCGGAGAAACCCTGGACAAGACTGCCATAATACTCGTGAAATGTCTTCGTTCCGCTTTAAAACCGGGTTCCAAATTGCAGCAAAAAAAATTGACTGCTAACCGCTGGAATGTGAACACGGCATTTTATGATATGATGGGCTCCTGTTACGTGATAAAATACTCTACGATTTTTACATACCTGTCCATTGGTGTCTGTCCGCCCCGCCATTTGCAAACTACCGCCATAATGTTATTGGGTAGTTTGATTTTAATGCAGACGGTTAATGCATCAGATAGTAGCAAAAAATAGTACCAACGGACATGCACTAGTTACTGAGGCAGAGAGAGGAAAAATGTCCTAAAATTAAACAGCCCTTTTTTTGCACTGCTAATGTTTGTCGCAGAGAATTATTTTGAGAGTTGTTGGAGAAGGCCTATATGAAAGACCGTACAATGTTTTATGGCCCCTGCTAATTAAGAGCCTATCTCCTACCTCTGCGTATTTATTTTATTCGAAATTATTGCTCGTTAGTTGGATGGATAATTTGTTCCCATGGGTACATCCCCACCCTTTGCCCTACCCAGTATCATCATCATCATCATCATCATCATCATCATCATCATCATCATCATCATCATCGGCCTTTACCAGCGCCACGGGACGTTGTTTCTGAAGGTGGACGCCTGTTTGCCAGCTTGTTCAGGGTTCCTGTCAGGCCTTCGCAGCTACCGTAGCAACCTCCAAGTCCCACTGCACTTCACCCCGACAGGCTATCCCTTACTTCACTTGTTGCCCACCTCCCACAACGAGGACGTCAGGGGTTGAACTTTGGGAGGCCCTACCCTGAATCACTAACTAGTAATGAAATTTGTTCTTTCAGGACAATTCCTCTGACCCTGCCGTGGTGAACTGCACTTCGACCGAAACGCGCTTCTGTGCAGATGCACGATACATAGCGGCCTATATGGGCCAACCACTCATTTCCTGTAGCTACAAGTGCTGTACTACAAACAACTGTAACGTGAAGGAACTGAGCGAGTCCTCTGAGCCTACCCAACCCGCAGGAAGCACAAACACCGAGCCTACCCAACCCGAAACCACTGCAGGAAGCAACACCACCGTGAAAGGCAGCGTGAGCCAAATTCGGCCTCATCTGCTGGGTTTTCTTTTGATTTCCGTGACCGTTTTGTTTAAAGAGCTCGATGAACGTTTCTGATTTTCGGACACGCTCGTCGCAACTTTTCTAACGTTGCTGTTGTTGTTTACTAGTGTTGTTGTTACTGTTGACAATTTAATTTTGTATTTTCACTGACAAAGGGTACCAAAAACAAAGACAAACAGATAATTTTTTTTTTGTCTACGTGCAATTAATTCAGTTCCATCCGGAACAACCTATAAGTCAGTATAGACTGTCATAAATCTGGATCTACGTTTTGTTTTTACGGAAAATCCCATACATGGTTTGCACTATTTCAGTCACCTGCTATATAAACATGACATAAGGTAGATGCAGGCATAGCACAGACACAGGAAGGATGTTAGTACTCGTATGCTAAATTTCTTTGACAATTAAATAAAGTGCTTTTTATGCGACACCCAATGAGAGACTTGTTCTGTTGTTGTAATGCATCATCGTTGATTACTAAGTCAGTAAGCCCTACAGTACCTCCAACCAGAATTTCCGTTGCCAAAACTCAAGCCACCCATTGATCTTCAAACCACCGTTATTTACAAGATGCCTTATCCTGACTATTCTTGGGGCTATAACGTACCATTTTTTCCAAGTTTTTTTTATCGGCTTTATTGTACATAATTTCAGAGTTTTTTTATTTATTTTTTCACGCTTGTACCGTATATGGTCCGAGATTCGAAGCATTGCTGTCATTCGTTAAAGGCTGCAGACTGGTAGGATCGCTCCAGCGAAGCTCTCGCTGGCCGAAGGCCCGCTCGCGGATCTCCATACTCGTAGAACCTATGCCCGTCATTTTTCATGGTCATGACTAACGGAATGTTTCGCGGGCATGCCCCTCCGAGCGTTGCGCAGGGCTAGCTCGCGGGCGCGTATGACGTCGCAAAACATGTGCGTATGACGTCACAGAACATCCGGGATCTTAGCAATTTTAAAACCAAAGCGAGACTTGGTTTATCGCGCGGCTACTTGGCCGATGCCAGGTCAGCTGTAGTAAACATTCTTATTGTGTTTAGCGGAGAAAAGGGGTTGCAAAGTCGTTTTTCCCTGCATTTTTTCGCGGTTTGCTACTCAAGACAGCTTTGACATTTCTTAAACAGTGGTCAAGTCCGCATTTGAGGCTGCGTAACTCTGCAAGTCAAGCGTTTTTGGAGGAATATAGAGCTAAGTGCTTATTTTTAAACCTGATTTCGTCTTAAATTGAAGCTAGTAGATCGCCGAAACATTTGTTTACAGCTAAACTCCTTCAATTCGTTGACGAATGTGCCGGCCAAAACCGACCGTGAGTTTGCAATAACACACATTTATAAAAATATTCAAAATTGAAAGAGAAAGAATAATCAGAAAAAGAAGAGCTTTTAATGATGAAATCTTGTCTCGAGGAACTTTATACCCGCGAATAAGAGGAATTAGTTTTGGAGAAATGTGTTTTAAGCGTGCTCAAATTCGGTCGGATTGACATCTTGAATTTCGCCCTGAGCTCAGCCAGACAGCTTCTCGATGCGCCAATGGTACACTTTTTGCTTTGAAACATAAATAACAGATATTTAAATTGAATTTTTCAAAAGAAGATTTTGTTTTCCATTTTTATGTGCTTGTTCATTCATTACACAGGTTGAAAAGCGATTTTATGTAAACAAAACAAGACTTGGATTTTATAGTCCTAACTCCACTTGCGTCGCCTTGGGCCAAGATGTCTGTGGATTTTTTACAATTTTGATTTCCAAATCAGTTTCTCGGGCAATTTTCGATACACAACACGTGTATTTTATTCGGAAATTAGTCACACTACAACCCAAGACAAAATTAGTTGGGAAGGCTTGTAAAACGCTAAAAAATGACACCACCTTTGGGTTTCAGCTCAATTAAAGGCGCGCACAACGCTTTCCATAGCCCCCTCTCCCCCAAATCCAATGTTGAAGACGTCTATACAAAAGACAGTGTAAGTTAAGTATTTGCGTTAACAGCAACTTTGAAAGAGGGGGGACGAGGGGGGAGGGGTGAAGAAAACAAGGAACCTTCCCAACACTTTTGTCTTTGGTTGTAGTTATTCTAGACCGAGAAAAAGTTGTTTTTGTGAGCATTTGTGCAGTCTGCATTTACTGTGTAGACGGACGCGTCATACAGTTTTGAGAATTGCTAAAATTGATAAATAGCTCGGTCGTCAATCTTGATTCTAATTTTTCTTGTGCTTCCGACCTTTCACCTAAGTTAATAAGCTTATCATCATCGTTTCTGTTCAGAGAGGTCCGCTGTTAGGCTAAGGCCCAGTCCACACGTATCCGGATATTTTTGAATCCGCAACTTTTTTGTTGCGGATTGGCCTTCCGTCCACACGTATCCGGCGAATTCGGGCAAATACGATTCGAATACGCTACGTGTGGACGCGAATATTTTCTAATCCGTAACAAAAAAGTTGCGGATTAAAAAATATTCGGATACGTGTGGACGGGGCCTTAGCCTAACTATATGCTGTATATGTTAGATACTAGCAGTAATCACAGATTATGGAGACGCGTTCGAAGGAATTTCCGGCGGAAATGAGCCCCTGAAAAAAACCAATAGGGGCGACCATTTGGAAGAATCTCAAATTTTACTGCACGTAAACCACAGGACAACCAATACGATCTTCGAACGCGATTAAAATGGCTATGTCACCATTTTTGGTGTTACTTTTAAAGGCCAAAAGACAAATTTCTACCAGTGTAAATCCCAAAACTGATGGTCTAGTTTTGTTTAAAAGCATTCTTTAATCTTTAATTGGGAATAATTAGCAATAGCTAGGCAAATCCGGCAATGGAGTGGTCAGCGGTCGCTCAGTAAATTAATACAAATAAATTAAATTATAGCGTCATTGTTACACGTGTTAATTAGTTTTCAGAAACGTAAAAGCAATAAAAGCAAACCCTGCAATAGCTAATGTTCCTTTCTCAATAAAGGAAGGCACAGTATAATCGTCTACTTTTAACAAACAAACGAAAGTGTGAGAACACTGAGGCTTCGCAAGTTTTCGCCGCTTTTCCCGGCCATCAGAATTCGAGGATCTCGCTGAAGTTGGCGGCTGAAAGGCAAATAGCCTTCGATGTTCTTGCAGTGCCGTTGCAGGTGCCGTTGAAACTGGTCTCAGCGGTGTTGACAAGACAAGACAAGATGATTTATTCAACTTAGCTCAGTTTTACATGACATATAGGTAAAATTTACATAGGCAACTAAACACAAGTACAAGTTGAGGGAACATGCGAGCTTCCTTCTGTCAAGACAGGTGAAGCTGTAGAAGAAGGCCGCCCTAATCTTGATACAGCTAATAGCCGTGTGCCAGCGCCTTGTCGTAGAACTCGCTGAGTATCTTCCACTCGATCCCGTCGACTGGTCCGCTATTGTTACCCACGTGCAAAGCATCAGCGTCCCCAATATGCGGCTCAGCGGTTGGTTTTGCGGTTGCAAAACCGAGCAGCTAGGGTTATTCTGCAAGCCAACTGTGAGGTAAACTCAAGCCTGCTTCTTGAAACTTTGAAGTGGGACCAGCTATCATTAAGAAGAAGAAAGCAGAAAGCTATAATGATGTTTAAATCCCTCAACGGGTTAGCCCCAGTGTACTTGCATGATTTATTCAGTGAGCGACACACAGACTATGACTTGCGTGATTCTTTCCGTAAGTTAAACTTACCCAAGCCGCGTACTGACTACCTTGAAACGTAGCTTTGGCTATAGCGGTGCCTTACTGTGGAATTCTCTTCCTGAAAATATTAGGGCGATTAGATCAATTGGGCAGTTTAAGAAGGAAATCAACCCGCACTTGAAACATTCGATTCCCACTCGGCAATCTTGCAAATCAGTTTTAATAGTTATTTTAGTTTTTACAGATGATTGTAATGAAAATATTATTAGTATAATTGAAGATCTTTTATCCGAGTTTAAATAAAGATCTACTACTACTACTACTACTACTACTACTACTACTACTACTACTACTACTACTACTACTACTACTACTACTACTTCCTGGCGACCAACCACTGGTTGAGAAGCCCGTAGACTCTACCCAAATAAAAAGTCGACCAGAATAAAAAGTCGACCAGAATAAAAAGTCGACCCAAATAAAGAGTCGACCCAAATAAAAAGTCGACCAGAATAAAAAGTCGACCAGAATAAAAACTGGTAAACACGAATAAAAAGTTGACTCGAATAAAAAGTCGACCCAAATAAAAAGTTGACCCGAATAAAAAGTCGACCCAAATAAAAAGTCGACCAGAATATAAAGTCGACCCAAATAAAAACTCGACCAGAATATGAAAAGTCGACCTCAATAAAAACTGGTTGACCCGAATAAAAAGTTGACCCGAATAAAAAATCGACCCAAATAAAAAGTTGACCCCAATAAAATATCGACCCAAGAAAGACAGTCGACCGAATTGAAAATTATGTATTCAATTTTGACGATTAAAAACTCTACTCGAATAAAAAGTGTATCAGTCCAAATAAAAAGTCTATACAAAAAATCGGAATGTTAATTTTGGCACCAATGGCACGCCATACTGATCAGCCTTGCAGTTTGTCGGCTATGTTTGCAGAAAATGAACGCCGCTTTGCATTGTGGGATAGCTGTCACTCTTCCTCTGCTCTCAATACAAAGGTCACGTTCATTCTCAACGGGCTCTCAACCGAAGCTTTTCAAAGAAGATTCGCCATGAATTACACCATTCTGATGTTAGCCACTTTGATGGCCTGCTCTTTCCCTAGTGGTGAGTGATTTAATCGTATTTTTATGCGTTGATTGAGAGAGACGTAACGAATTTTAATACTCAATCCTGCAACATGCAAATTAATATTGTATTTCCCACACCCTAGCTTCCGCACTGTGTGCGAAAATTTCCATTGAATTTCTGCTTTGAATTTAGTTCATTGCATGAGTCTTGGATTTTAGAGACCCATGTTTGAAGCTTATTACATTTCTGAACAATTCTCCTTAATTCTAAGTTATTTTCATACCACGTAAATATTGAGTAATTCGACAAGCTTTGTTTGGCGGTTCATTGACGTCCAATTTACAATATATCATAAAACCGTGACGATTTGGCCTCAAGATCCAGATGATTTCGAGTGCCTGGGGAAAAAAGTCGGTACGCGGTACGCAGTGGCAGTATGAAGACATAAAAAGACAACACTGATTTTTTTGCCTTCGCGGTACGCAATACGCAGTCGTTAAATAATCCAAGAGGATCGGACAAGACAACATATTTTCTTGCCTACGCGGTACGCGGTACCCAGTCGTTAAATAATCCAAGAGGACAAGGCAATATTTTTTCTCGCCTACGCGGTACGCGGTACGCGGTACGCAGTCGTTAAATAACTCATTCTACGCGGTACGCGGAACGCAGTCGGCGGCTCATGGATAAAAGAACGAGGAATATTACATATTTCTATTTACATATTTGATGTAAAGAAACAGAATATTAATCAGTTTCTGCGTACCGCGAAGGTCCGCGAAGGCACCTACATAGAAATCAGTTGATGTGGCAGGGTATTCTGCAGATGATTTGGAATTGGCCAGTCTGCATTTATTGTGAATCATACGCCGAATATACGCCAAATGCTTCCATCTACTCCAAGC
The DNA here is from genome assembly GCA_022457155.1 of Cladopsammia gracilis. Classification (NCBI taxonomy): domain Eukaryota; kingdom Metazoa; phylum Cnidaria; class Anthozoa; order Scleractinia; family Dendrophylliidae; genus Cladopsammia; species Cladopsammia gracilis. The sequence continues at coordinate 774,468 of JAJGOT010000086.1, read as the reverse complement.
AGCAAAGCTCCGGAATAGCGATATTTCTCGTTACGCCACCTATTGTTATTTATGTGCTAACCAGACACCCCTTGAAACAAATAGTTCTTTTGTTTACGTGGCAGTCCCGCTAAGAGCGGTCCGGTCAATTTCGAGTCAGAAAAAAGTCAACCTTTATATTTTGTGGATGAAAAGTATTTGGTGAACATATATAAGAGTGGTTTTACTACACCCGTGAAACAAAGAAAACAATGGAAATATAGTATAATAGTGCGTACTAGTACTATTGAATGTGTTCTTTGTCTTTATTTACGATCGTGCAAAGACGCATGTCGTGTATTCGTGCGAACGACTAAATACATAGACTGCGAGCAGTCTCTCTTTTTTCGCAAAAGTCAGTGGGCACTAACGCAAAAAATGGTGCCCACTGACTTTTGCGAAAAAATAGAGACTGCTCGCAGTCTACTATTAAAATACAGGAATGGCTCCGAGTTGTAATATTGGATGATTAAAATAGTTGCGTCGACGAAGGAGACGCTTCCTAATCTTGTCGGCTAGGCGGAACGAATCGAGAAAAGTGTCGGTACCAAATCTGCGCCATCTTGAAACGTCACAATAGTATCCAGCATGCTTAGCGCGTCGTCTAGGCGGAACGAATCGAGAAGGTTAACACTCGTCAACATCTCTCAAACGGACCTTTCCTTTTCACCTTAAGTTACATGAAGTAAAACCTATTTCACACTTAGAGTAAAATTAGAAAAAAAGATCAGTAAAGTGTAAGCCTCGAACCCGAGTCGTTTGCTTCATAACTAATATCCTTATCCACTATACCAACGTGGATTAGCTGCCGGGAGATGTAATTTTTAACATATTTATAGAGTTACCCATAACAATAAATGAAAGCTAACCGTTTTCAAATCAGTGCTTAACCCTAAACACTGTAGATCAATGCTAAACCCCAAAACGCTACTCTTTGCTTAGCCGGATCTCTTTTCTCTCAGTTCTCTGCCCAATAAAATGGGGTTCTGTTCTCGTGTACGTCAGTACTACGGTATAACGATAAAAAAATACTACGTTGTGTAAAACCTCATAAGGTGTCCAAGGTCCGTTTGAGAGATGTTAACGAGTGTTAACCAATCGAGAAAAGTGTCGGTACCAAATCTGCGCCATCTTGAAACGTCACAATACAATAGTATCCAGCACTGTCCCAGCGCGTGGAAATCAGGCATTATCCTGGGAAGCTGGAGTTCCGAAATGTCACATGTGAATAATCTATTTGTCTTGATTTAGTTTCGGATATTTTCCCGATTTTGGAATCGTACGGCTCAATATTTCAATGCCTACTAAAAGTACGCAGTGGAAAAATTGGACGAAGGTTCTTCTCCGGACCAAGTAAGTTGTTGGGCCCGGGTTGTTGGGTCTCTTTGGAATCAAGCAAGAAGTTATCAGAATTTCCTTGCTACCGTTCTGGTATGTTTGAAATGTTCTATCTTGATTTTGCTGTGGTTCTCTGCCTGATTTGGGAAGCTTTCACCTAAACACCGACGTCGTTCTTCTCGATGTTCTACGGTACGGTGCAATTCGCTGTATGTCTTGTAGCAATAATTCACTGACCGGCCGTGCCAGGCGAACGCAGATTTCGCAGTTTTGTGACTAAAATTTTTCTAGTTAATAAAGGAATTATATTCAACAGTCTTGTGTCTTACTTGCAACTGGTAGTTGTAATTTTATCCGAAAAATCCTGCGAAATTCACGTTGAATATTGCGTGACTTAATCGTCGATTTCATGCTCCATTAGCGTGGTGTCCAAGAAGTTTATCACGGGAGCACTTTTTCAGGCTCCGGTATTAGTACATGTACTGAGGAGTATGATTTCAGAATCGGAGAAATAACCGAAATGAAATCAAGACAAATACACTATTTATATGTCGGAAAAATCTGAGACCTTTCGGAGTACACAGCACGACAGGATTTTGCCCGATCCCACGGCGATAGCGTTTGTTTTCGATGTCGGCCCGACGTTTTTGCCTGCGTGACATATCTCGCGACATAGCCCTTTTAAACAGTGGCTGAATTAATTCATGAAACTCAGGTACTAGGTCAAAACGAGGTGCCACGGGATAAGGAGACGCACTATAATCTACGATTACTACTAGTATATGTTAATAAGTTAACGCTTCACGCCTTGCATGCAATAGACCTTATTCGCTTGGGCGTGTTTGTTTACCCATTAGAGACCACGTGTCATTCGCCTGGGTATTATTTCTTTCTTTTCCGTTAACGCTTGAGAAGATACATTTGGATGTTGCTCAGACAAAGAATTTAACTCCCAAGAGGTTTGTATTGGGTAAACATTACGCCCAAGCCAATAAGGTCGATAGGAAACGGTCACGAATATATTAAAATCAACTAGCTCGTGTTTCTCTTTATTGTTTCGTGTGTCTCGAACAGTAAAGTATGGTCATGCAATGCGTGCTAACTGTAAAACCACTTTATCAAAGTGTCAAGCGAGAACTGGCTACTTACACAGTGACTTACATAACGAAGAGGGTGGTAAAGGGGGGGTCTGGATCACGTTTCACGAAAAATAAAATTCATTTCACGTTTCACGGAGAATAAAATGGCCATTTCACGAAAAAAAGACATTCCTTACTTTTTGCTAATTAAATTACATCCAAAGTACAGCCTTGTTTGTTGTCTTCACCGACCGTCCACTCCTCGTTCTTCCTGATGTAAAAAGAAAGCTGAGTTCTTTGTTTTGCTGATGTTGTGTAAAATTACCTAACCTTGTAGAGTGACGGTCCAGAATGACGATCAGTCACGGTCGTGCATTCGTCACGCAATTTACCACCGGGCGTAGTTAAACGCTTAGTGGATATTTTTTTGGGAGGAAGAAAGAATCACGGTTTACAGTAGCATTTCACGAGAAAAAACAACAGTCATTTTGCAGTGCTCATGAAAAACAGTCGATTCACGGTTCACGGGTATGTAACCAAATCACGTTTCACGAGAAAAAAATAGCCATTTCACAATTCACGGGGGAAAAAATAGGCCTTTCACGGATCACGAAAAAACCCTTTACCACCCTCAACGAATATAAGGTCTTTCTTTTAGAGGTTTTGTAAATCTTCCGTTGATTTCATCTGTTTACCTTATTCAGTCGGGGACTGGAGCCCTTCCTGTATTTAACCGCTGACAGACCATTGTCACAGGAATGGCTCACCTGCGTGTACTCTGACAAAGTAATTTATATACCGACGTTAATACTGTCAGACGAATTTGATTTATGACATTGCTCGGTTTTTTCGTGACATATTAAGGGCAACTACTGTAAAATTAAAACTGATGGAGGGAACATTATTGAGCTGAGGATCGTAGTGTTTCATTAAATTCTTATTGATGCGAAGCACCAGCTTCGCAGCAGACTATTTCGAAAGGACACGATGACGTCACGAACACATGATTGCTGGATACCAAAGTCCTGAGGCAAAAAAATATGTTTGTCACGATCGAACTTTGTCGTGCAAAATGCCTCGATTTCGTGCATTCAGAACGGCCTTGTCGCCATGATGGATTCCGCAATACAAATGGATTCCACATGCAATACAAACCGATTTCACTTATGCCAACTCTCCCGGATTATCCGGGAGTTTCCCGGATATGGAACGAATCTCCCGATCTCCCGTACGGGTCACCAAATCTCCCGGATAAAAGCGACTTTGGATCTTTTCTCTACAACAGGCTAAGATTTTAACCCAAATTTTCCCAAACTCCCAAAAACATTTGGTCCTTCATCGTATCTTAACTTCACAAACGCTTTTCGCGTCTCAGGAATGCAGAAAATGACACTTTAAGAGGATTAAGCGAAAAAAAAATTCCGGACCTCCCTAGATGCTTATTCACGCCTTTGGCGTAAAAAACAATTCACCCTCAGAAAAAACTCCCTATTTTCAATCTCCAGAGGTTGGCATCTCTGGATTTGGTAAGTGAAAATATATCGCAACCGCTTGTAAAGATGTTGCCAAAAATGTTTATCAGAACTTTTATAGAAAGCGTAGGGAAACTCTGTACAGTACTTCCTGTGGTCGAAAAATAAGGAACATGTTCCGAGTATTAAAGAGCCAGCAAAACTGCATCTTCCGATCGTGTAGGGAAGCTGAACACAGAAACTACAAGTAATGACACTAATCACAACAATCTAACTTTAATATCAGCCTTTTTGGCCAGCAACTGAGAGGGCTCTGCACTCTGCGTATCAATTGTGACATTTTTTATTTTTAGTCACGTCCCAGTTGTTTCGTGACACGACCGTCCGTTTGGTTTGTTTACAAATTTTAAATCAAAATAATTCGCGATGACCAAATTCGCAAATTTCTGTGCTACCGCTATAAAATATAATTTGAGAAAGCTTTAAGGATATAGCACCATTTTAATAGATTTTGGAATATCCATGCATTTTTTTTGTGAGTAAATAATATTGTGACTTTTAAGTGGCTCCCAACAGTTTCCAGCACTTTTCAAGACTTAGAATTTGATGGATCATTAAAACCACTCTTTATCAGTTGATGCTACAATCATGATATCAAACGAATGCCCAATGATTGGTGAACACGTTGTTATCATTTTTGTGACACAATATGTTACTATAGCAACAGCATAACGTGCTAATAACACCCTTAATTTTAGCTTTTAAGTGTTAATAACTCAAAAATGACTCGGTGAACCCCATTTTTATTGTCGAATTTTGATCAGTAAGATAAGATGCAACTTTTGGCAAAATTTTAAAAAATTCTGTAGATGGGGTTCAGAGTCTCCATTTTTCTCGCGTGTCATCCCAGTCCCCCAGTCATCGACCGGAGCCATTCTAGCCTGCATGACAGGTGCTTTATGAGGGTTATGAGCCAAGCGGGGCGAGCGAAGCATTTTGCGCGAGAGACGACGAAAGGGAAAAAAAAAATCAGAAGCGGGATCATTCCAACCGCCCTCCTTAATTTAGTTTAAAATTAATTTCTACCGCCTCCGACGGCACAGTCTGATGATCGCTTAGTGCGTGAAACTCGAGTAACTGTCTCTAGAAATTTTCTATCTAAAATTGTATTTCGCTCTGCATGCATATATTTGCATCGAGCACTCCTACGACTGCGCGAAACACTATTTATATTGTTTCTCTGTTAAATATGATTTCGTTATAAATAAAACTAAGAAATCCACATAGTTTTTTATTATCAGTTTATTTTTTAATAAACATTTCAAGTTTTCGTTGCTTTTGACCCCTTCCTCTATCCCCGAGGTTAGCTTTACAAATAAGAACAATAACGATAACAATCCAATAGAGGGCTTGAGCAATCATGCATGACGCCGACGGCAACAAGAACGTTACTAAAAAAAATAGGTTTTTATTAGCAAGCAATGCCCTGCATGTGCGTTTCACATTAATTTTTAGTACATCGCTTTGCCGGTTCTCTGCAAACGAACCACGTGAAATGACCGAATTCAAAGTGCTTGTTACTTGGTTATAGCCCTGCTATCACATGTCAATAACGTATATATCTAACTGACAGGTCACGTTCGTAGCTCAATCCTAACATCGTGCTCTAACGCATGCAAAATACTGGCGTCATGCCATATTTACTGGCGCTATTTTTAGATGTATCTAAAGCGATAGGCATGATATCACAGGGAGAAATTTGATGCTGATCACTCTTAGTGCTTGAAGGGTTAATTGAATTTACAGTGCGCGCCTGCCCACAATTTTTATTACGGTAAAACCTCCTGCCTCTTAAGCAGACCCCATTTTATATTCATTTTAAATAGTTCGAGCATTGTAAATATAAAATATTTTCTTATTTTTCTTTTTCTGTAAATATATATTACATGGTTCTAGTTTCTTCAATAAGGGATGGACCATTTGAAAACTGATGGGGGGATTTTGAGAGATGCAAGAATTTTTTTTTCGTACACCTGAGGCGGAATTTTTTTTTTTGCTCGATTGTTTTTTTGTGAAAATGTATGGGCATATTTTTTTTTCTCAAGAATTTACCGGGAAAAATTTTTTGGTTCTGCCCCACCCCCCACCCCCGCCATCACTTTTCTAATGGTCCATCCCTAATTTTGATTGTTGCGATTACATGACGAATTTGCTACCCAAATGTACAAAAAATATATACAATGAAATATTTATAAAATGTAAAAATGCTACTGAAGATGATATTAATTCATATTTACTCCCTCCTCCTCGTTGAGGATTAATTAAAATTTGACACTTTTTGATATTTAAAACAATTTAGCACATTTCAAAATCCTGAAATGTCCATAAATTTATGTCAGAGTGGGTAGCTTTATGGCATTGTCTTGACATTTTTTGATATAAGAGATGTTTTTGGAAGGCAGCTGCCGATATATTATGATCATCCACTTGTCTCTGGTGTGGACTCTTTGATCAGGAGCATTGTAAAATGGAAAAATTAATTACTTTAAAAAAGTCCTCTGCTAAGTAAAATATTGGCTCATCCTCGGTGTTGAACCTGTGAAACTCATGAGTGACGTAAAACAAAGAAAACAAAAGGCATAAAACAATAGAGTCAAATGGGAATGCAATACTACAAAGGTGAAAAACAAAGGAAAAAGTCACATGCAGGTTCTTACACCGAGGTAAACCCAAAATATTCATATGTCCACATCCACAAAAGGATAGACTGCGAGCAGTCCCTCCTTTTTCCTCAGGGATAGTAATATATTCAAACTGGTCTTTCATTCACGGTTCACTGATTAAGAATGGGGAGAACTGGGAAAGCATTGTTCCTAATGGTTACCCAGTTTCTTAGAGCCGAGAAGAAAGCCCAGTCTAGATATACACCCCAGGGGATGGGTTGGGAGGGGAAAAAAAAAACTCCCATCCACATACACCCACTCCCACACTCCCATCCTCATAGCCTTTCACTATGCCGGCCCCGGTTATTTCCCACTTCCGATCCCACGCTTCTTGCGAAAAGAGGCCTAACACAGAACATGTGATCCTTATATACCCTTGCATAATATTATTCAGTGTGAATGCCACCCGTTGGTATGAAGTATTGTTTCTTAATCGGCTCCCGTGAACTCAAGGACCAGTTTGAATAGTAATATATTCAAACTGGTCTTTCATTCACGGTTCACTGATTAAGAATGGGGAGAACTGGGAAAGCATTGTTCCTAATGGTTACCCAGTTTCTTAGAACACTCATTACAGACCAGGTAACTAACACGGCATACCCGCCCTCACCTATCCCTCCCCTACACTTCTTCATCCCAATCAACATCCCCATACACATCCGAACAAAAAACCACCCCTCACTAATCCCTGTAGAATTTTCCAATGGATTGTGAACGTGGGGCGCCCAAACGTCGGATGGTGTGCGTGGTGGCTAGGCCTAAAGTCTGGCAGTCATATTGCAACATCTTCCACCCAAATGGGAGAAACATTATTGACTAACTACCAGCCACCCCACTGAAACCTGACGAGTGAACGACTCATAGAATCGAGCAGCACATGGTCATACCCTGATTTGTCATCCAGTTTTGTTTGTAGGTGATCTTTTCCACATATCGTGTCAGCTTCACAAAAGAATAGAGCGAGAAAGGCATGTCCCGCATCCACAGATTAAGATAGCGTTTATCGAGGCATACAGGGTTCCACCGTAAGGGGGTATGACGAGATAGGGCGGAAGAACCTCATTTACCCTTCCCCACACACTAACCTCGCCGACCATTATTCGACTGGTGAGCTCCTTTGTTACAAAATCAGAAAGTTCCTTGCATGAGTGATAGTCATGAAATACGCGACGGGGTGGAAAATTTGAGTTACATTCTGACCCCGCAAAGCTGCCTTTGAAATGGCGCATGTATTTTCAGATGGATACCCGGTTCCGAGTCCATCCCATGATTTCAGTCGCATCCACTTGGCAAGGCGTTATCTCGGCCCATGACTCAATGTGATTATGTATTTCACCGGCGACAAAGGAGTCTGGAACGCGCACTCGAAGTTGAAGTGGAGTGCCATGACACAGGCCTTTCGATACCTCTTGAATGGAAGGGAGATTCCCGTCGGGGATTGTCACCCCACCACCGGCCCCTGGGACAGAAACCCACTGGATCCCGTTAGGCGACCGTTTTGAGATGCTGCCTACATCGACTGAAAATTCTCTTCAAATTCCTATTCTGGTACAATGTATGCCTGGCCTTCAAGTTTTTGGCCGCTTCGGAGAGATCTAACATTAAAGGAATATAGGGGACAATTTGGTCTACTCCAGCGCCGAAAAATGAACCTAACGGAGTAAACGAACAAAAATAGGATGGGGCCGACGGAGGGTAACAATCCCGTCCCAACTGCAAGAGTCGAGCACAAAGGGCATTAGAGTGCCCTGGGATCGGTACCAACCATGCGGAGGGGGGGGGGGGGGGGGGGAGCCTAGATGAATGCATAATAGACTCAATAAAACCCAATAAATGACCAGTTTCACAGTCGACTGACGTGCAATATGCAGACTTTCCCGTATTAACATTTCTCTTTTGTTCTTAGTACGAGAAACCACGCGTGACCCAAGTAAAAGCACATGATTGTTTTCCACCTTTTTCAAAGGAAAAGAAAGAAAGAAAGAAAAAATCATCTTTTGTGCACAGAGTAAATTCCATATTCACCCGCCACGAACTGGCCACTGTAAACAAAACGATTTCGTCAAACGAACTTATCATTTGCAGATAAGTACCACGAAACGGTGTCACAGAGCAATCATTGTCACACAGCAATCATTGTCACACAGTAAATTCGGCGAGCGAACTCAGCACTCGCCGAGAAATATATCGTTGTGTTTTCACACTGAGCGGCCACCGGGGCGGCCACCATGGCAGAATAATTGCGCTGACCACTGTTACACAATAATTTCATTGAGCGAACTCAGCACTTGACAAATTTTTCATCGTGGAGTCACACAGAGCAACCACTGTCACACAATAATTTCGCTGAGCGAACTCAGCACTTGCCAAATATATCGTCGTGGTGTCACACAGAGCAACCACTGTTACAAAATAATTTCGCTGAGCGAACTCAGCACTTATGCCAAATACTGATATCGTCGTGGTGTCACACAGAGCAACCACTGTTACACAATAATTTCGCTGAGCGAACTCAGCACTTGCCAAATATATCGTCGTGGTGTCACACAGAGCAACCACTGTTACAAAATAATTTCGCTGAGCGAACTCAGCACTGGCCAAATATATCGACGTGGTGTCACACAGAGCAACCACTGTTACAGAATAATTTCGCCGAGCGGACTCAGCACTTGCCAAATATATCGTCGTGGTGTCACATAGAGCAACCAGCATTTTGCCAACATACATCTCGTCGTGGCGTAAAATTAATACACAAAGAAAAACCACACATACAAATCCGATTTGGGCGTACTAGTAACAAACAGAACGAAGGTGTACAGAACACAAATACACTAGTGAAATACCCCTACTTCAGGTTATCTGGTTCGGCTTGAACCGACGCTGGAACTCCCGGCGGCGCTTGTACAGGAGCTAGTGGAGCTGGCGCGTTCACTAGAGTCACTGAAGCTGGTGCTTGTACAAGAAACGCTGGAGCTGGCTTTGGAATCACCTGGGCTGGCGCTGCCTGGACTTGAACCGCTACTGGGAGGGCGGGGAGGACGGATGGGTCTGTGCGGCCATAAAGGTTATTTTCCGCTTTCAAGATCCCACGCTTCTTGCGAAAAGAGGCCTAACACAGAACATGTGATCCTTATATACCCTTGCATAATATTATTCAGTGTGAATGCCACCCGTTGGTATGAAGTATTGTTTCTTAATCGGCTCCCGTGAACTCAAGGACCAGTTTGAATAGTAGAGCGAGCGAAATGCGAGCGCGCGTGAAAATTACCCCACGCGAGAAAGGCGAGAAGCGCCTTTCTCGCGTGGGGTGATTTTCACGCGCGCTCGCATTTCGCTCGCTCTACTATCCCTGAGGAAAAAGGAGGGACTGCTCGTAGTCTACAAAAGGGGGATTTAGTAGGGATTCTTCTGCTGTTTTAGTGCAATGGTGACTGAGTGAGTATTTGTACTTTTACTTGAGGTGTCTAGGGCTGTCATTAGTAACTGGCAGCAGCTATTATGACCAACAACAACAGTAAAGATGGCCAGCTACTCAAAGATTGAAAATAACTTAAAGTTAAAAGGCTCAGACGTTTTTCATTTTGTTTAATTTTTAGTTTCCTCATGTTACTTTATTTGTGGACCCAGTTCCTTAATGTAAAACCATGGCAGTCAGACCTCTTCTCCGCTCGATCCGCCATTTTGAATTTGAAAAAGCGGAGAAGGCCCTTGGGACGAGGTTGGAGAAGACCGTCAGGTCGAGGCTGCAAAGTGAGCCACATGGTCCTTGTGCTCAGGCTCCAACGGTTAAGAGGGCCAGGTGGCTCTGGGGACAAGAATGATGATTTGTTTTTACAAATATTACCTCTTTAACATGCAAAATATGAAACATACCGGGTATTTCGTATTTCGTTGCTCGTTAGCTTGTGGATAAAGCCGCTTCTCGTCGCTAAGGGCGTTCGCGCGAGAGATGAGAGGCGCCAGCCAAGTTTTATTAAGATTAGAGAATTATTGGTCGAATTGGCCTTAACACTTAATTTCGCCTTTTGTTTCTTTATTCAGTTCTAGGGATTATGTGCAAAAAGTGCGAGCTTTGCAACAAACCCGGGGACATAACAGAGGTCAACTGTGAAAACGAAACTCAACCTGACTCAGGAGCAAAGTTCGATTCTTGTTATGTAGCAAAGACTGCATCAAACTTATTGACCACTTATTCCATGGGATGTGTTGTCAAGGTAAGTTGTAACTTCATTCCCAGGGCCCACTCCGCGTTCAAAATGGCGGGCGGAGAAGACTACCATAATACTCGTGAAATGTCTTCGTTCTAACCGCTTAATCTTTAAAACCTGTTCCAAATTGTAGCAAAACAAATTGACTGCTAATAACTGGGGAAATAACCTGTGAAGGCAGCATTTTATGATGTGTTACGTGATAAAATACTCTTTTTTATTTTTTATTAACTAATATTTTAATAGGATGTCCTTTCATCATCTTAATTTTTACATCCTTGTACAGTGGTGTCTGCCCGCCCCGCCATTTGCAAACTACCCCCATAATGTTATTGGGTAGTTTGATTTTAATGCAGACGGTTAATGCACCAGATAGTAGCAAAAATGAGTACTAACGAACATGCACTAGTTACTGAGGCAGAGAGAGGAAAAATGTCCTAAACTTAAACAGCCGTTTTTTACACTGCTGACGTTTGTCGCAGAGAATTATTTTGAGAGGTGTTGGAGAAGGCCTATATGAAAGACCGTACAATATTTTGTGGCCCCTACTAATTAAGAGCCTATCTCCCACCGTGTTTATTTTATTCGAAATTATTGCTAGTGAGTTGAATGGATAATTTGCTCCCATGGGTACATCAACCCCCTGCCCTGCCATGAATCATCATTTTCGTCATCATCGGCCCTTACAAACACTACGGGACGCAGTTTCTGAAGGTGGAAGGTAAGTCTAAGTGTATAACTGGCCAGCCTGTCAGGGTTCCTGTCAGGCCTTCACAGCTACCGTAGCAACCTCCAAGTCCCACTGCACTTCACCCCGACAGGCTATCCCTTACTCCACTTGTTGCTACCCTCCCACGACGAGGACACCAGGGGTTGGACTTTGGGAGTCCTTACCCTGAATCACTGACCAGTAATGAAATTTGTTCTTTCAGGACAATTCCACTGACCCTGCCGTGGTGAACTGCACTTCAAACGCAACGCGCTTCTGTGCTGTCATGCGAAGCATAGCGGCCGATTTGAACGATCCACTCATTTCCTGTAGCTTCAAGTGCTGTGCTACAAACAACTGTAATGTGAAGGAACTGATCGATTCCTCTGAGCCTACTCAACCCGCAGGAAGCACAAACACCGGGCCTACCCAACCCGAAACCACTGCAGGAAGCAAAACCACCGTGAAAGGCAGTGTGAGCCAAATTCGGTCTCATCTGCTGGGTTTTCTTTTGATTTCCGTGACCGTTTTGTTTAAAGAGCTCAATGAATGTTTCTGATTTTCGGACACGCTCGTCACAACTTTTCTAAAGTTGTCGTTGTTTACTAGTGTTGTTGTTACTGTTGACAATTTAATTTTGTATTTTCAGTGATAAAGGGTACCCAAACCAAAGACAAACCGACATGTTTTTTTTGTTTACTTGCAATTAATTCAGCTCCATGCGGAACAACCTATTCTTGGTTTGCAACCACGTGACAAGGCGGCCATGTTGGTGGTCAATACAATACAATTTTTGTCGCAGAATTTGCATGAAAATAGAGTTTAGTTCCCAGCGTGGAGAAATTGTTCTTGACCACCAACATGGCCGCCGTGACGTCACGTGCAAACCAGCAATAAGTCAGTATAGACTGTCATAAGTCTGGATCTACGTTTTGTTTTTACGGAAAATCCCATACATGGTTTGCACTATTTCAGTTACCTGCTATATAAACATGATATAAAGTAGATGCACGCATAACACAGACAGACACAGGAGGGGTGTTAGTAGGGGTGTTAGTACTCGCGTGCTCAATTTCTTTGACAATTAAAAAATTGAAAGAAAGGATACTCAGAAAAAGAAGAGCATTTAGCGATGAAATCTTGCCTCGAGGAACTTTATACCCTCGAAGAAGCGGAGTTTTAAAGAATTTACAAGCAGCCGAGGAACTTAACGGTAAAAAATTCATTCTTCTATGATTGACCTTTTCTTTGTGTTCTGATCTCGTTAGTTTTGGAGAAATGTTTATAAAACGTGCTCAAATTCGGTCGGATTGACATCTTGAATTTCGCCATGAGCTTAGCCAGACAGCTTCTCGATGCGCACTGACATGGTACTCTTTTTGCTTTGAAACAGAAACTAACGGACATTTAAATAAAATTTTTCAAAAGAAGATTTTGTTGTCCATTTTTATGTGCTTGTTCATTCATTACATAGGTTGAAAAGCGATTTTATGCAAACAAAACAAGACTTGGATTTTATTGTTCTAACTTCACTCGCGTCGCCTTGCGCCAAGATGTCTGTGTATTGTTTGTAATTTTGATTTCCAAATCAGTTTCTCGGGCAATTTTCGATACACAACAGGTGTATTTTCTTCGGAAATTAGTCACACTAGCTATACTAGACCGAGAAAAAGTTGTTTTTGTGAGCGTTTGTGCAGTCTAAATGTACTGTGCAGACGGTCGCGTCATACAGTTTTTGAGAAATGCTAAAATTGATAAACAGCCTGGTCGTCAATCTTAATTCTTATTTTTCTTGTGCTTCCGATCTTTCACCTAAGTTAAGCTTATCATCATCGCTTCTGTTCAGAGAGGTCCGCTGTTAGGCTAATCCTAACTATATACTGTTTAAATTAGATATTAAAAATAGCTATATTACTATTTTAGTGTTACTTTTAAAGGCCAAAAGACAAATTTCTATCAGTGGAAATCCCAAAACTGATGGTCTAGTTTTGTTTAAAAGCATTCTTTAATCTTTAATCTTTAATTGGCAATAATTGCCAATAACGAGGCAAATCCGGCAATTGAGCGGCCAGCGGTCGCTCAGTAAATTAATGCAAATAAATTAAGTTAACGGATTGAATTTATGCAGCTGTCACTTTAACATACGCTACGGTTTGTTTTAAAAGTATTCACGGTATTCGGGTATAAAATACACTGGAAGTGTTTACCTTCTAGACAAATTCATCTTGTCAACGATAAATTTGTTCTTCTGCAGTGAATGGCATACTATTCGCGACAGTCCCTTTCACGCTTGCTTAATAAGAGATGGAGATATGCGACCGTGCTTGAGAGAGTAGGAAGTGAAAACGGATAGGGAAAGGGAGGGAGGGGAAAGTAAAGCACGGAGGCATAGGAGGCAAGCGCGAAAGAGAGAGATAACAGGTACGGTTGCCAACAACTGGAGGATTCTTACTTGAACTGGGCCGAAATTAGATGCACAGCTCTTATTTATACTCGCTCTGTAAGGGACTGGAGCGAATAGCATACTATTCGCGACAGTCCCTTTCACGCTTGCTTAATAAGAGATGGAGATATGCGACCGTGCCCAGACGTCAAACGTTACAATGGCCTAACACCAAATAACCCGAGACACTTGCCAACACTCAAACCTAAAACCCCAAACCATAAAATCCCATCCAACCACCCAAATCTAAAGGAGACATGGCGAGACAGCAACTCCGATGGTCCTGTAAAACGAAGGTCTTGTGCAGTATTCATGTTATAGGATGCGGTAGGAGCAAGCATGGCACCAACCAAAATGAGCCATAGCGTCTAGAGTGAAGGCTAAAGAAATAGCCACCCCGGCTCTTAAGCTGTGCAGAGTTTTCCCTCGTAATCCTGTAAAGTAGAGTTCGCAATCTGCTAAATAAGCGTGGCAGAAAACATCTTGTTGCATCCCGGCAAAGAACTCAAAAACTAAAAACTCCTTTTAGGGAGTCTTTGGTTAGCAAAAGCGGAGGACAAAGGGATGCTCTGCAATTGGTAAAGACGGCTTCTTACATGGCAAATATATACGATATAAAGGCTGCCAGCCCTTGAGTGGTGAACTGTTGGGGAAAAAGCAAACGATTGTGCGCGGGAAACTCGCGAGAGACCCACCCAAGGGATGGCAACCTGAGCGTCAGTAATCCGACTAGGGCATTAGACACCCTTTCAGGCTACCATGGGAAAAGAGGGGCGAAACAAATAGCGCGGCAAAAGGCGCGGAACAGGATAGGCGAAAAGGGCAACCACGGATATGAATTTTAGGCCTTCTAGAGGAGGACATAGAAGTGATGTGGACCTGCGTCTTTTTCCGGGAGCCTTTGCAATCCAGAAAGCGACATATCCTAGGCGTGGCAGATAAAACATCTTGTCTAACGGCCAAGAAATCAGAAAACTAGAAAACTCTTTTGAGGGTGTCTTTAAGTAGCATAAGCAGAGGACAAAGCAAAGCTCTACAATTGAAAAGGACGGTTATACTCTGTACATGACAAATATATATGATATAAAGGCTGCCAGCCCTTGAGTGGCGAACTGGATATAATGTCGAGGAAAACGTAAACGATTGTGCGCGAGAAACTTGCGAGAGAACCCACCCAAGGGATGGCAACCTGAGCGTCAGTAATCCGACTAGGGCATTAGACACCCTTTCAGGCTACCATGGGAAAATAAGGAATCGAGATAAATGGCGCGGGAGAGGGCGCGGAACGAAACAAACTCCGTAAATGACAGGGAAATAAAGAGTAAACGGAAAGGAATACGGATAACTACCCAAAGTATGTTAACTTCGAGTTTAACACCAAGATAAACATACGAACCATAAAATCCACTAATAAAGGCGGAACGCACAATAAAAGAGTGCTAAACCGGGTAGAACTGGCAACAATAATATAGAAAAGGAAACAATAGGATGCCAAAGACATGAAAAATAACGATTCTGCAAAATTTTAAAACATAAAAATAAATACAAGAACAAGCAGACCCAGGGTAATAAAAACCAATGTATACAAACTTCAACGGAACTGAGCGAAGCATGTCACAGACTCGATGTCTGTAAGGCAAAGTACTAATAACAAAAACTTGACAGACAAAGGTGTATAAACCTCAAAAGCACTACACAAACCAGATATTTGTGAGGCAAAGTACTCATATTAACAAAACGTGACAAATAAAGGCGTACAAACTTCAAAGACACTGCACAAACCCGATGTTTGTGGATGAGGCAAAGTACGCATAATAAAGGCGTCACGAATAAAGGCGTACAAACTTCAAAAGCACTACACAAACCCGATGTTTGCGAGGCAAAGTACGCATTAACAAAACGTCACAAATAAAGGCGAACAAACTTAAAGGCACTGCACAAACCCGATGTTTATGAGGCAAAGTACGCATAATAAAGGAGTACAGACTTCAAAAGCACTACACAAACCCAATGTTTGCGAGTCAAAGTACGCATAACAAAACGTCACAAATAAAGGCGTACAACCAAAAAAGCACTGCACAAACCCGATGTTTGTGAGGCAAAGTACGCATAACAGAGCGTGACAAATAAAGGCGTACAAACTTCAAAGGCACTGCACAAACCCGATGTTCGCGTGGCAAAGTACGCATAACAAAACGTGACAAATAAAGGCGTACAAACTTTAAAGGCACTGCACAAACCCGATGTTTGTAAGGCAAAGTACGCATAATAAAGGCGTACAAACTTCAAAAGCACAGCACAAACCCGGTGTTTGTGAGGCAAAGTACGCATAATAAAGACGTACAAACTTCAAAAGCACTACACAAACCCGATGTTTGCGAGGCAAAGTACGCATAACAAAACGTCACAAATAAAGTCGTATAAACTTTCCTGAAAGTACTGCACAAACCCGATGTTTGTGAGGCAAAGTACGGCGTACAAACTTCAAAAGCACTGCACAAACCCGATGTTCGTGAGGCAAAGTACACATATTAACAAAACGTCACAAATAAAGGCGTACAAACATCAAAAGCACTTCACAAACCCGATGTTTGTGAGGCAAAGTACGCATAACAAAACGTGACAAATAAAGGCGTACAAACTTCAAAAGCACTGCACAAACCCGATGTTTGTGAGGCAAAATACGCATATAAACAAAACGTCACAAATAAAGGCGTACAAACTTCAAAAACACCTCACAAACCCGATGTTTGTGAGACAAAATACGCATAACAAAACGTGACAAATATAGGCGTAAAAACGTTTCAAAGCACTGCACGAACCAGAGGTGTTTGTGAGGCAAAGAACGCATATAACAAAACGTCACAAACAAGCGCACAAACTAAGGGACCCGAGGGAAAAGCACTGCACCAACCCAATGTTTGCGAGATAAAGTACGCATAACAAAACTGAACAAATACAGGCGTACAAACTAAAATGGGAAATGAGGGAAAAGCACTGCACAAACCCGATGTTTATGAGGCAAAATACGCAAAAAATAAACGTACAAACATAAAAAGCGTACAAACTGAAAGGGGGGAACCGAGGGAAGAGTACTGCACAAACCTGGTGTTTGCGAAGCGAAGCACGCAAAGCAATATAAATAGCTCAACAACCAAATATAAAAGCGTGTAAATTCCATAAAAGCTGTAGGGAAGCGAAAAACTTTAGAAAGAAACGAGGCTAGCGGATAAGGGACAAGGAGCAGGGTGAGGAGATAAAAACCGGTGAGCACGTGGAGCCGCGGGGGAACAAGCGACGAAACGGCTAAACAGCCGGACAAATACTAAAGAAAAGTTTACCAGTATAACGGTTCTGGTTAGCTGGGCCTGGTTGAGGCGCTTGAGCTGACTGAAGAAGCGTTTGAACTGTCTGGAACTACCTCCGCCACGGGAGCTTGCTCGCCGGACATGGTGAGAACACGAAGGTAACAGCACCAAAGGATTCTTACTTGAACTGGGCCGAAATTAGATGCACAGCTCTTATTTATACTCGCTCTGTAAGGGACTGGAGCGAATAGCCCACAAATCTTTAGCTGACTTGAAAACTAATTCTTATCCAAAAAAATTCATTGTCACCTTAAATCATTATGAATAGCAAAGAAATAACACTTGCTTCTGGGCAAAACAAAGGTTATTTTCAACCCTGCCTACTTTACATGACACAACCTTCAAAAAAACGCTATTCATCAATTATGCAACAATTCAAATCTACAAATCCCCCGCGGTGTTGGTTCCATGAAAATGATATTTCTCTCGCAAACTGGAAACTGTTTTGTCACTGAAAGCAAATGTTTATGTTGTTCAGTTTTAACATGCGCTCAATCATGAACCCAAAGATGGTTTTATTTTCGTTTTTCGTCATCGCCAGAAATAGCGGCCATGTTCACCGCGCGTGCGCGAGTTTCAGTGGCAATATGGCCGCCAAACACTAGAAGGCTTTGTATGGCAGAAATAAAACAAAATCAAATTGGCTGGTTTTTAGCTTACCTGGAATATTTGCCGCATTCCGGGCAAATTTATGAACATCTTTTCAAGTGTTTTTGTAAGCTTGATTTTCCCCACAATTGTTACTGGCCCTGCTTTTCAAGAAAACATATTTCCGAAGCTTCGCTCATGCAATGCTCTCTATTTTAGAAGCCATTAACGCCGATTTTCACTCAAAACGGGATTTCGAGGCACCATAGTTCGTAAAGTGAGGGGGTAGCCAACTTGCCGCAATCGTCTGAGAAGAAGCACCGACTGAACTGACGATCATCGCATTCTCACTTTCTACGATGGTTCCTTCGCCCTGCTTTTTGCTTTCAAAAATCGTTCAGAGCTGTAAAAATCATTTCCACCAACAGTTCACGCTAAAGTCTTGAAGTTCGCTGTCTTCGAACTGCGATATTTGGGCACAGAATGCTCCAAATTTTGCTGTAAATCCCTCATTCAAAAGCTTTCAACTGCGAGCGAATTATTTCGGTCAGTGGTTTCTATATGGGTCAAAATACGCTTTATTTAACACAACCATTTTTGTCGCACCGAAGCCGCACCAAACAAATTTGAGCCCGTAGGGTGGAACAGCGGTGTATACCAATGAAGCGACATTGCAGTGTAAGACGCACGGAAATTCGCTGCTCCAATGTCCCTGTTTTGTGGCGATGAGTTTCCTTCCTTGTAGGTTTGCATTGGAGCTCCGAGATCAATTTATTCAGGACAGGTGAACAAACAGGTACCTTTTTTAAAATTGTTGTTCTAAAATTATCGACAATTACTTGAATTTTCAACGAAACTCTTCTAATTGATTCGCAAAAACTAGCGCTCCAACAAATAAAAGAACAAAAGAATACTCAAACCATTTCACTGGTCACAGAACTCAAACGTTAGAGTCATCTTATACTGCACAATGAAACAGCCATAGGCTTGACAGAGGCTTGCAGGTAAACTTCCTACTCTAGCTTCATGTATTAATAAAGTAATTCTTCTTCTCTTGTTTATCCATGTGCTTACTTGTTTGTTGCAAATTATTAGTAATATGGACCATATATAAGCGACGGGAAAGTTGACATCCCCTATGTCACAAGCGGCAACCGGAAGCCCAATGTTTCCCTTTCAAGTTTCCCTATCACTTCCCATTCTCGTCCCCAGAGCTCCACGTGTGTTAGCAACCACTGACCAAACGAAACGAGGGCTCTGGAGACAAGAATCATGACGAACCAAATAGGAGTAGGGCGTGGGATACTAGCCAAAGACGTTAGAAGAACACCTTTCCTCTTCGTTGTAAGAAGGAGGAGTTCGCCATGAAAAAAAAATTGTATAAAGTTGTCAGATTTTACTTTTTCGAGTCTTTAACCCATTCACTCCTACACCGGCCAAAACCGGCCGTGACGGAACCATGGTTCTTTTACCATTTGTGACGTCATCTCTTTTTATCAGATAAAAGAGATGTCTTTTGTACTTTCTAAGTGCCCAAATGAGAGAGCTCTCGTGAATTGGGCCAGATTTACACGCAAAAAACCTATCAGATATGACAGACAAAATCGAAGGAAAATCTGGCCTCTCTACCACATACCACTTCTTGTTAAAAAAAATTCACCTTCTTCAGCATTTTCTGGGAAACTTTTACTACATAAATAAAGTCTAGTGAAAGGCCAGCAACGATGGAAAAAATGGAAAGGATGAAAAAAAAAAACGGGGAGTAGAACGAAAGAAAAGAAAAGTCTAACTTCTGACGTTTTTTCCTCAAAATTTGGCTTTCTGCGCATGCCCGAAACCAAAGGTCGATTCGATTTGACCCCAATCTCGTCCCAAGAGTCTGCGTGTTTCAGGTCAGCGGAGACCGAACGTTCACGGCCTAGGTACTTGGTGTATCCCTGATCATAATTTATGGTACTTCATGTATCCCTTATTGTAATGTATTTAGATATATACAGTCGATCCCATTAACGTTGTTCAAGAAAAAAAGACGTTTACAAGTTAACAAAAGTCACGTGCCTCATTAACATTCAAATTACGCGCGTGTGGAAACTGAATTATTCCATTGGAACGTGCAGCTGAACACATGTGTAGAAAATGGCCACGGCGGGAAGTTCAAAACAATTTTTAAACTGTTTAGAAGTACGCGTTTTGGATGAAAAGAAAAAAGTAGTTACCTAACAAGAAGAATAACTAATTTCCCAGTTCTGGAAAGCGTCGAAGAATTCCGTTCGAAACTAGCTCACATTCTGCCAGATTTGCAACCTCGTTCCCAGGGTCTCTCATCTTCCCGCCCCCTGGAGCGAGAGAAGAGAGACCCTGGTCAACTCTGGTCACGTGCGTCCCAAAATCTGGGATGTAACAGATAAAAGATTTGAGGGAGGGGCGGCAAAGTGTGAAATTTGTTCGCTCTAACAGAGCATTGCAAGTCAAAACAAATCCAAAAAGCGTTTGGCGGCTTCCTTTTAATGTGAAGCGGCGGTCATCTGCAGACTTCAAAACATATCCACATCGACTGGTTTTGAGAGTGCAAGTTGCTTTAGGATCTGTAAATTAACAGTTGGGGAATTGTCACGGCGCTTGAAGATTTGTCGGCAGTATTAAAAGCTAATTTTGGACTTGCAACACAATTACAGTCCAATTTTATTACTGGACGCCGCCACTAAGCTCGGTGTCGCCAGAAAATGCTTTTGATTTTATATGGCATTGTTCCGAACTAAGGTGAATTATCGCTACATACTATTTAGCAGGCGATTATCAAGCTTCATTCGACAGGCACATTAAATTGTCGCCGTCTGTTCTCGGACGATGGCGAAGTGGAAAAATATTTTGACATGCAGATCGACTCTACACTTTTATAACAGGAAACGAGGTAGAGAAGATAATGATAGCTTTTATTCTTCGTAGGTGAGGCATGTTGTTTTGTTCAACATTTACCAGTTCCAGCCATTTGAATGTCTATACATGTACAAGATCTTTACATTTCATTATTTCATTATACGCTTGTTAAATTATTGAACGATAACCATTTTAATCCTTGCGCATAATTCATTCGCTTTTGTTTGAATCGTTTGATTGAACCGTTTCCGGACATCAACGGACTCGCGCACAGCACGAGCCACTGTGAAGAAAACGAGACAAAGTTACAAACACCGTCGACCCCTCCTTAGGAATATAATTGTCCAAGAGGCACGTGACCAGAGTTCTCTCGCTCCAGGGGGCGAGAAGATGAGAGACCTTGGGAACGAGGTTGCCAGATTTGGCGGATAAGCTTATGAAATAATGTCAAATTGGCTATATTATATACAAGTGCGTTTAACTGTCATTGGACTTACAAAGAGATTAGTAGCTATCTCCTGGTACGTTTTTGCATAAAACAAGTGTTGATGTATTATTCTCCACCTCAAATCGTCGGAAAAAGGACGAGGCATCTTTAAATATCAACGACTTTTCGGCGTGTTATTGTTACGTGTTATTATGCAAATTCAAGGTCCCGCGCGAGGAAATTGAATATTTAATTATTTTGTTAACTTGTAAACTTCTTTTTTCTTGAAGGTTAATGGGATCGACTGTATATATTGCAGTGCAATTTAGGGTCGGATTACAGTATTCTTGGTTTTCACAAGACGTCATAAAAATTCAAAAATCTAAAGTATACGTCCTACAATGGTATGTGAATACCAATGTTATAAGCTTTCAAAAAAAAAGTGTCAGGTTTTAACGATGTTTTGCTTCCGATCTATAAAAGTTTTAAATGTGTCACGCCATTCGTCACGCTGTTTCAGATAAGCCGTGAAAATCAACAAAATTGAACAAGTTGAAAGTTATTTTTGTATTATAGATGTTTATAAGCCGATTAAATAGCACTTATAGTGAATACAATATTTTGTGATGGGATTTTTGGTGTAATTAAGACTTTGAATTTTTGGCCGCCATGTTGGTGCTCTTAAGTTGGGCACCAAAATGGCCGCTCCATACATTTTTTACTAAAAATGTCCAATACACGTTCGCCTGTAACTTTTGAACGAAATGCTTTTACGCTTCAAAAGTTGGCCAATATATGTAGTTTTAAACTCTCTACAATTCCATAAACATTTTGGAATCGAAATCTATTGTTTAATGTTTCTGAATTTTGATTTGACTTAAGTGAAAACCAAGAATTATATCTAGGATTGAAGCACTGAATTTAATATTTAGGGTTAAGCACTGATTCTAGTCCAGTGTATCGAAAGGGTTAGTTCTTATATATGGTCTGGGCTAGCAGCATATTATCTTATATCCCTTAAAAATTACAGTTTCCGGCAGTTAGTCCTCGGTGGTGTAGTGGGTAGCGTGCATGGAGCAGATCATACGGCCCGGATTCGATTCCCTATTCTACTGCTGTTTTATCTTTTTTATCTTTTATTTCAACTGAAATAAAAATTAAGTGTTTAAATACAAAATAATAAGGGATACACCAAGTACATACCGTTCACGGAACCTTGGTGCTGACCAAAAGGAACGCGGCCTCTGGAAACGAGATTGATTTGACCCCGAACGAAAAGGAAGCTTAGTTTTCATCAATGTTACAACCAACGTTTTGGACAGTTTGCTAGCAATTGGCCCCCACAGCAATCATAAAACGGTATTGATGATTTCAAATTGCCGTTTTATGCAAATTTTCCAGGAGTGAATGGGTTAAGCCAGAATAAAAAATGACGAGTGAAAATGCCCAGCCGTGTTATACAACTTTTCGCTGGAAAAATTGTTTGTTATACGACAGTTAATTTCTCATAAAACTAACTTTTTGAAAATGCTTTTCCCAGCGCGCGGTCAGAAGAGTGTAGTATTGAAAGTCTCAAGAACTCGTTTTGATGCGTATTTGCACTCTAGAATACTATGTTCGTATAATATAAGGAAGTAGTCGACTTCGGTTGCATTCCGTCTTAACATCTAGGACGCCAACGTTATTGTAAAACTCTACCCAGTCGTCTATATTGTTTTGAATCTCGAGTCGCGGGAGAATGGGAAGGAGGGGCCCGGGGCCGGGGACGAGGCTGAAGCTGAAGGTCCCTAACTGCAAAGAGACAAACGACGGTTTCGATCAGTGCTATTTCAAAATAGAAGATTTTTTGTTGTCTTATCAGTTAGGCTTTTAGTCTACACCTATAGCGATAGAGAAGGATTCATTGAGAACGAAGAGCTTAAATAAGCTGCACAAAGTTAGAAAACGCACAAATTGAACGAAGAAAACGTAACAAGGTTGTTTCGATTGTAGCTACCGCATCAGAAAAATTCACTACAAAGTAGCGTTTTAAATCATTTTTAATCGTTTGCGTGTGGATTTTTCCGCCCGAATAAAGAAGAAGCAATAACACTGATAGTAATAAATTATTAATAGTAACAGCAATAACATGATAACATAATGACATAGTTTACTTGTGACAAATAACAATTAAACACTGAAGATTCCAACAATGACAATTAAAAGTACTGCGTTTTCAGATCAGGCCAGTACTTACCGTGTAGGATGAAAGTTTTGCGGGAGTCTTACATTGAGGATTTTTTGCCGTGGTTCGAGATGACTGAAATTTCTGCTGGGAGCTAATTTTTGCGATTTCCTGTTCAAGCAGCGGAACGATTAACAAGGAACGAAACTTAATATTTTCAACTCAACTGTTGCTTGTTGAGTTACGGTACGATTTACTTAGAGACAAGTTGTTGTTGTTGTTGTTGTTGTTGTTGTAGACATTCCACTCAATTCTTTTAGATCCACAAAGGCGATACAGTACTGGACCTAAAGGACTGACGCAACACCAAAATCAAACAAAAAGCCTACCCCAGCCCTCTGCCATGCTTACGGTACGCTCTACTTAGAGACAATGAATTCTATGAAATCCTCGATGGTGATACAGTACTGGACCTAAAGGACTGACGCAACACCAAAATCAAACAAAAAGCCTGCCCCAGCCCTCTGCCATGCTTACGGTACGCTCTACTTAGAGACAATGAATTCTATGAAATCCTCGTAGGTGTTACAGTACTGGAGCTAAAGGACTAACGCAACACCAAAATCAAACAAAAAGCCTGCTCTTGCCCTCTACCATGCTCAAGAAAAAACTGTTATTACTAACGGCTATTGAAAAAACCTTCTGTTTTCTATAAAAATTCAATGTTAATCAAAATGATCTTATTTACGTTCTATATCGTCCCAGTAACTCGAGTTTAAGGTGATTCCCTAGTTTTGCATTACGCATCACTACTGCGCATAAGAAATTGCGTCATTTGCACGTCCAAAGCAATAGGGTTTTCTTAGCAAATAAGTGGCAGTTTTCTCGAGTGTAGGTTTTTGTCGAGGGTCGAAGTCGAGGGTAAAATGTCGAGGGTCGAGGGTAAAATGTCGAGGGTCGAGTAAAATGTCGAGGGTCGAAGGTAAAATGTCGAGGGTCGAGAGTAAAATGTCGAGGGTAAAATGTCGAGGGTAAATGTCGAGGGTTCAAAAATGTCGGCGATTTTTTTTTATTCTGCACTCGGAATGAATTCGGCCGATAAAAGAAGAGCCGGTACCAAAACATTTTATTTGACGAACCTAATATATTAAACCTGTAGAACCTTTTTGTCTCACATTAACACACAGACGACCGGGCGAACTTTGCAAAACTGAATGAACAATTTGAGTGTAAATACTTCGGCTATATTATAAACAAGAAAGAAAATGAAGGTTTTCCTCTTTGATATATTACAGTAAAATCGTTTAGATCGAAGTTTATTAGACAAGAGGTCTTGAGAAGAATTGTCAACATTACCAGTTTTTTTCATTTTTTCCCCTTCGAATTGGCGCGGCCAAAATAATTGCAGCGTTCGCATCATTATAAATTCGTTGAGCATAATTTATGATTCCCTATAGAAAAGGAAAGCAGCTTGATGTTTTGGAAAGGTTTCTTCGGAGAGATTTTCATTGAAAGAGATTTACATCATGTAATTTTAAAAATAAGCTAAGTTTACTGCAGGATTTCCCCGCCGAGACACCGCTTCACAAAACGCACCGCACAAAAGATTTTATCACCGGCACGAGAAAATATTTGAAAAACTATTCGTATCAAGACAGTCATTTTTACAAAGGACCGGAATAGACTAAAAGCCCATGGTAAACAAAGCTACTATTCCTGAGACTGCCATACGATGCGATTGGCGGGCAAATTCTAGTCAAACGCACAACAATTTTACCTGTTGACCGAAACTCCAGCGAAATAAACGAGGTCAAATGAATTAAATTGCTTTATAATAAACCTCTTTTACCGTGGCGAAAAGTGAAATCAGTTCCGACTCGCGTGAAGCTTGCGGACTGGATTAAACAGTCGTAATAAAAGTGCTGAAGATTTTAAAAACAAAGGTGCGTAAAGCGAAAATCACGATTGAGAAAAAGGCTAGTCTGTCTGCAGACCGATTTATTTTTAGCCCAGCGTGAGCGAAGCGAAGGCGTGCGAGTGCGAGCTCGTAGCGCGAGAACGAGCCCCTAGGGCGACTTGACCTGCAAGACGACACAAGTGCGCGCCTTTTCTCAATCGTGATTTTCGCTTTACGCACCTTTGTTTTTAAAATCTTCAGCACTTTTGCTCTACGGTCTCCCTGTTTGGGGCCAGGCATCTCAGTGTGATTTAAAAAAGATTCTCACTCTGCAAAAGCGTGCACCCCGCCTAATTTTCTTTGCCAGCAAAAGATCTCATGCCATCCCTCTTTTTGTTGCTTCCAACATCTTACCTGTTAATATGCTCTACTTTGAAACGGTCTCAACCATAATGCATGATGTTTCTACTCATTCTACACCTAAAAATATTCGTGAACTCTTCATACATTCATCTGACATTCATGCTTACAACACGCGTTTCTTGCAGATAATCTTTTTGTACAGAAACCCAGATTGCATATAAAACTTGAGTCTTTTCCTGCTTTTGGTACGAGATTATGGAATTGTCTACACCCCGATTGGCGTAAGCTCACGAAAAGAGCATTTAAAAGAAAAATTCATAAGTTGCTTCTAACTGAACTTGAAATTGAGGACTATTATGTTGATGCCCATTCTCTAATACTGATTTTAAACACAAGTAATTATTATACACTATAGCTTTCAAACCTACATTTAGCCGTTTATCAACTTTACACTTCTTAATTTGCTTTACTTTTTTACCTTTGTGCTTGATTAATTATTAATGTGTATGTTTATTTATTTAGCAGCTGTTTTTAAATCACTTTATGTTTGGTAAATATGACTGTAATAAGTACAACCCGCCTAGATTAGCTATGCTATAAGCGGGTTTGTAGATATTTAAATTTTATTTCTTTAGAATTACAAAATTGGCACTTTGGATCTGTCGCGATTTTCATTTTGTAAAGTCTATCCTTGGTGGCTATTATATTATGAATTATCTTATACTGGAAACAACTTAATTTGTTTTCTATAGTGATCTTAAAGGGCAAATCGAAAATTGACGTGGGGTTTAGATAAAAGTTTTTGAAATTGCATTCAACGTTCGTTGGATCGAGTGAAAGCTTTGTTAACTAACGCAGTACTAGACCTGCCAAGTCTCACGCCTTAGGCGTGAGTCTCACGCCTGCGAGTCCAAAACTCCGATCTCACGCCTACTCACGCCTATGGAGCAATTTCTCACGCCTAATTTTAGATTTGAGCTATGAGCCTTAACTGATCGCATGATCCAATTTAAAATATAGTAACGTTCATGAAAATATGACACTTTTTGTAGGTTTTTATCGTTCTGAACGTTACAATTACAGAGGCCTGAAGTCCATTTAAATTTCCTAATTCTTCGGACCTTCTTCGGAAGATCTTCGGACAACTTCGGACATCTTCGGAATAGATCGGGTTTTCTTCGGATTTGGTCGGGTCGCCTTCGGAAATCCTGGCACTCCTACGAAAAAATTCTCACGCCTATCATGCACTCGGAAAAAGTTGGCAGGTATATTGACGTTGACATTCACAACGGAGAGTTCATTTCTTGTACAAGCGAGGTTGGATATGGCAGAAGGATGCTCTCTAAGGGCTGGTTTTCACTAGTGCATAAGCATAAGAACAAGCCAACATACGCAGTAACACGTTGATCATTAGTGCCTATTGTTCTGTTTTGTTCGAACAATTGGAACTAATGAATAGCACGTTACTGAGTCTGCTTATGTTGGCTTATGCTTGTGCTTATGCGCTAGTGAAAACCAGCCTTAAAAGACTTTCTCCAAACCTCAGGAATTGCAGCTATTAAGCCACTGTAAGTTAGAAAGTTCGTTTGGAGATCATATTTATCTTGGAATCGTTTTAAGGCTAAGAACTTGTTATTGCCGTCAAGAAGATCACCTACAGTGGTTAAACCTTTCTTGTGCCACGATACATAATAAATTGGTTTACCATCTACTCTAAAAATAAAACGGTTATTCCAGAGTATTTTGTTTGCAAATTCGTCAACTGAGATGGATCACAAGAGTGAAGATTTTGCCAAACTGAGAGCATGGTTCAGTTTTATAGTTACACTCAAGGAGAAAAAAAACTTCCGTATTTTCTGAAAGCTGAGGTGAAAAGTGCCCACCAATTGCTATTTTCTTCATCATGTAACCTCTTCACCCAAGCAGATTTGAGAGCTTTGTCTACGATGGAAAAGTCAACCATTTTTAGTCGACCGTTAGCAAAGGGACCGATCAAAGTAAATCTTTTTATTTTGTCCGGCTTATAATTCCAAACAAATTTGAAACAAACATTATTTACCTCTTTGTCAAAACGTGGTGGCGTAACTAGCACTGAGATGTTATACACAAGTTTCGAGATGCCAAGAGTTTTAACAATGTTGAATAGATCCTGCCTAGAAGAGTCAGGTTTCTATTTGTCCAACGATTTAAAATTGCTTTTAGATTAGATAGTTTTTCTTGAAAATTTTTGTTTAATCATTATACAATTGGGTTCATTTTAATATTTGTGTGGTTCTATTCCCCTCTCCAGAAACTATGAAAAATACCATAATACTCTTTACAGTGCAGGTTTGGGTGGTGCTTGATGTAAGCCTGATTTTTCCAATAGACCTTATTCGCTTGGGCGTAATGTTGACCCAATACAAACCGCTTGGGAGTTAAATTCTTTGTCTGAACGACATCCATATTAATGTGTCTTCTCGAGCGTTAACGGAAAAGAAAGAAATAATACCCAGGGGAATGACACGTGGTCTCTAATGGTGCTATGCTTCAACTTCTTGGCAATTTGCAAACGGTGCACATTTGTATGCGAACACACAATGCTACATCCTAGCGTTCCTACGTGTACTCTGAATTCCATTGTGCCATTCTAACAAAGGAGACTTGAATAATTACACCCCGGTGAGGCTGAGCCTGCACATAAAAGACGGTCAGTATAAAACATGGACTGCGGACTGCGGACTGCGGACTATGGACTGGGTATAAAACAAGGACTATGATATAAAACGCGGACTGAGAATCATGGACTCGGTATAAAACGCGGACTGGGTGTAAAATAACGAGGACCGAAACTGTAAACGTAAAATATTGATTTACCTCGATAGAGTTTTACTACGTAGGGGTCGCGGTATGTTTCTTCACTAACGTTTGGTCTCTTGATATTTGAAAAAAAGAAAATTCAAATAAAGGAAAGCAGAAATATTGTCTTAATTCTTGCAATTTTTTTTTTATTTACAATCTGCTTTATACCCTGCGAGCAGAGTACAGTTCGAACTTCACAGGCTCTGCTCGCAGGGTGTCTGCTTTACAGCGGTTCATAAATAAAGGTCTAATATATATAGCTAGGCAGAGCCTAACAGCGAAGCACTATGAACAAACTTAACTACGGTGAAACGTAACTAAGGTGAGAGGTCGGAAGCACAAGAATTAAGATTGACGACCGGGCTATTTTTCAATTTTAGCAATTCTCAAAACAAACAGTATTACCCGACCGTCTGCACAGTACATTTAGACGGTAGAAAAGTTTACAAAAACAACTTTTAGCTTTTCTCCGTCTAGAATTACAGGTACGACTACTTTCCGAATAAAATACAGTTTTTGTTTGCCAAAAATTGCCCGAGAAACTGATTTGGAAATCAAAATTGCAAAAATACACAAACATATTTGCATATTAAAGGAGACGCGAGAAAACTAAGTCTTGTTTTGTTTACATAAAATCGCTTTTCAATCTATGTAATGAATGAACAAGCACATAAAATTGGGCAACACAATCTTCTTTCGAAAAATTTTATTTAAATCTTCATTAGTTTATGTTTAAAAGTAAAACACGTACGATTTACAGCGCATCAAGGCAAAGCTGTCCTCGATGAAATTCAAGACAACAACACGACTTAATTTGAGCATGTTTCATAAACATGTCTCCAAAACACAAAGGAAAAGTCAATCAAAAATTGATATCAACATAAATTCCCATCGACAAATGTGATTTATTTTACCTTTAAGTCACTGGACTGCTTGGAAATTCATTAAAACTCCGCTTCTTCGGTTCTGAAATCCGTAATAAAAACAAGGCATCTCCCCGCATTGCCCCTGCATTGATAAAAACGTATGAGGGTTCCTCGAAGCAAGATTTTATCCCCGAAAGCTCTTCTTTTTCCACTAAAGCGGCTTCTGAGTATCCCTTAATTAGTATCCCTGTCTTGAGTAGCAAACCGCGAAAAAATGCAGGGAAGTAACGACTTTACTGCTGCGCTAAACACTGCGAAAGATCCAACTTTTTTTAAAACTTTAAAAAGTGTTTACAGAGCTGACGACTGTGTAGCCGCGCGTGTGGCGTCATACGCGCATGTTTTGCGACGTCATACGCGCCCGCGAGTTTGCCTTGCGCGACCGACTTGACTGCTGACACATGTCACGGAGGCGCGCCCGCGAAACATTCCGCTAGCCATGACCATGAAAAATGACGGACATAGGTTCTATGAGTATGGGGCTGCGCAGCCAGGCCTTCGGCCCGGCAAGTGCTCCGCTATAATTCACATAATGCTGGTAGACAATTAACTCTGATTAAATGCGTAACAACACGTTTCTGGATATTACTAATAATGGCAACGATATGAAATATTTTTCAAATTTGCGAAAAGTTATCGGGCCCTGAAAGCTATCGAGCAGAGCCTGTGAAGGGCGAAGGGGGCTCTGCTCGCAGGGTATAAAGCAGATTTTAAATAAGAAAAATTGCGAGAATGAAGATAATATTTCTGCTTTCCTTTATTTGAATTTTCGGTTTTTCAAATATCAAGAGACCAAACGTTTGTAAAGTAACATGCCGCGATCGTATTTATCGAGGTAAATCAATATTTTATGTTCACAGTTTCTGTCCTCGTTATTTTACAACCAGTCCGAGTTTTATACCGAGTCCATGATTCTCAGTGCTCGTTTTATACCCAGTCCGTAGTCCACTTTTTTTTTTACCCTAGTCCGTGTTTTATACCCAGTCCGTAGTCCGCAGTCCGTAGTCCGCAGTCCGTAGTCCGCAGTCCATATTTTAAACTGACCGCATAAAAGATTATTATGGTATTTTTTGGAGTGGCCTCCCCATCAATACAGTTCGGCGTCACGGTCCGCAACGCTTGAAAGAACGTTCATTCTCAACGTACGTACGGGCAATCAGCGGAAGTTTTTCAAAGAATATTCGCCATGAAATACACCATTCTGATGTTAGCCACTTTGATGGCCTGCTCTTTCCCTAGTGGTGAGTGATTAATCGTATTTTTATGCGTTGGCAGAGAGAGACATAACGAATTTTAATACTCAATCCTGCAACATGCAAATTAATTGCATTTTCCACACCCCAACTTCCGTACTGTGTGCGAAAATTATGCTTGGAATTTAGTTCATTGCACGAGTCTTGGATTTTAGGGACCAATGTTCGAAGCTTATTACATTTCTGAACAATTCCCCTTATTTCTAAGTTATTTTCATGCCACGTAAATATAA
The DNA here is from genome assembly GCA_022457155.1 of Cladopsammia gracilis. Lineage (NCBI taxonomy): Eukaryota > Metazoa > Cnidaria > Anthozoa > Scleractinia > Dendrophylliidae > Cladopsammia > Cladopsammia gracilis. The sequence goes on along the minus strand of JAJGOT010000086.1, from coordinate 743,541 downwards.
TTCGTAAGCAATTCGACGAGCTTTGTTGGCAGTCTGTTCGAAAGGTTCGTGAGGCACACCTTATTGACAAGGCAAAGACACCAAAGCCATACGGGATAAACAGACGCGATGATTTCGCGCTGCCATTATCCGTTCGCTAATGTTTTTTCGTTTCTCGTTCGACGGACTAAGTTGGGAAAGAGAAACTGCTCGCAGTCTACGATGAGGTGTCAATATTTTTGCAAAAGGGTGTATATATATAAAGTGTAGAACTGGATATTCGTAAAATAGTGCTCAATACATTAATGTAGAGCGAAGTATATGTTTATGGAGGAAAGAAACAAATAAACTACGCTTTCATCCCGACAAGCCTGTTTCGTGGTTGCCCACTCATCAGGGGATTCAATAAGAATATTGGCTGTGTTTTCACGAGGCGGTTTTTCTCGCTTAACATTCCTGTAGGTAATTTGTTTACTGACCGCGTTAAGCAGCTTAAAAAATTTATGCGTTTTCACGGACAGAACTTTATTCATTTTTCTTATACCACGCGCGATATATTTTCTTTTGTTAAAACAATAGAAAATTAGAACACAAAAGAACGACAATACAATGCCCTTCTTTGTTGTTTAATTGCCGACAAGCTTAAGCGACCTGGTTTGGTGGCTTAAATTTAATGAGAATTCTATTGTAGTTCGCCGACTCGCTTAACTTTAAGCGAGTTGGACAAGCAACTGTTTTCACGAGATTTCCGACTGTCACTCGCTCAGCGACTTGAAAAATCGCTCGTGAAAACACGGCCATTCTTTACCATCGCTTCTTATACCTTATTACATGAAATTTTGGCGACACGTTAATTTAGCGATTTTGAAAAATCCATATTTAGCGGCACTTTAATTTAGCGATTTTTCGTAAATTTTGGAACATAAGTCACTTAATTTTCGCGATTTCACGAACTGAAACTTTGGCGAATTGTGAATTGTGTCAAGCTTTTCATTTAGTCTAGGATTCCACAGCTCTTCATAAACGTAGAATCCGCGGAGTCCATACGGGAATGCAAAATTTAATACTAGCGAAGAATCCATTTCAGTTGTCAAGCTGAAATGACTGATATGTGCACGAGACATCCCATACACGTCATAATCGACCGTAAAACAGCATGATTGTGTGAACCAGATGGCGGAATTTCATATTGTACTCACTTTAATTTAGCGACGATTTAAATTTAGCGACACTTAATTTTGGTGCATTTTAATTTAAAAATCGCTAAATTCGCTAAATTTAAGTGTCGCCAAAATTTCATGAAATAAGGTATACAAAATAATTTACATAGTAACAATAACAAATCTATGCGGCGCGAATTTTAACAGTTCAGCTGTTGCGTAGAAGGGCTTTGTTTCTATGGCGGCAAGAAGACACGAGTTCATTACGTTTGTTAAGTGTAGAAAGTTTCGGTCGGCAAATGATTAGAAATTTTTCCTTTAGGCAGAGGTTGCATCTTTTGCTTGAGCTGTTGTACGGTGAATGCGAAGACAGGATGCGCCATGAAATATAGTGTTCGATGTTGTTGTCTTTGAGAGTCCAGATGTACTTGCTTAGTTCAGTTGAGTTTTTGTGTTTATAGTGGCGGAATGATGCGGTGTGGTTTCGGTATCTTGTTTTGAAGTCGTTTTCCGTGAGTCCGATGTATGTTTCTGTTGTGTTGTTGTCGTTGCGCGTGACTGTAGCTTGGTAGATGACTGATGATTGTAGGCAGTTTCCTTCAAGTGGGCATGTGTTCTTTTGTCGGCAGTTGCATGTCTTCTTGTCTTGAGTGGTATTAGAGTTAGCTGTGGCGGCGTCGTTGGCTTGGGTGGATGACTTTAGAATCTGCTTATTATGGTTATCAATTATCTGTTTGGCGTTATTCATGCAGCTGTAACTTATTTTTATGGTGTTGCGGTTGAAGATTTTTCGGAGCTTGTGATCTTTAGGGAAGTGCTTGTCTATTAGGGCGAGGAACTTGTATCCGATGTTGGTGCTGGTGTTTTTGCTAAATGGAGGGTTGTACCAGATGATGTTGTTGCGTTGTCTGTTTTTCCGTCTGTTTGTTGTTGGAGGTTCATACTGTAGCGTGTAGTGGTATCCGCTTTCGTCGAGTGCTTTCTGGTATGGAGGGACGGTTTGGTCAAAGGATGCTTTGTCGGAAGATAGGGATGATAGGCGTTTGTTGATGCCGGCGGGAATGTTCTTTGTAGTGATGGGCGGGTGATTGCTCTCGCGGTGGACGTATTGAAGTTTAGTGCTCGGCTTAGTGAAGGGCTGATAGGTGCTTTGGTCGAGGTTAAATGTGACGTCTAGGAAGTTAATGATTTGTTTGTTAGCTTCTATGGTGATGCGTAGTCCGTTATTATTAAAGGTGCGGCATATTTCTTTCTTGGTGTTCTCTGTGTCTCTGGGTGAAGCGTTAGTAATGGCTAGTCCGTCGTCTCGGTAAAGTCCTACGTTAATATTAGTAGGTGATAAAAGAGAGTTCTGGGACAGTCCAAAATTCCCCTGAATTTCACAGAAATATTTTCTGCGGATTGCAGCAAATGAAAAATTATTTTTCACCAGTTCAAATCGACAGAATCCTCACAATTCTGATGAGTTTGAGCAGATTTGACAAGTTCCGGAGTTGTGTGAAAAATGACGGAAATCGTTGGATTTTTAGAATTTGTTGGATCTGTGAAAATTCTGTGAAATTCAGGGGAATTTTGGACTGTCCCAGAACTCTCTTTTATCACCTACTCCTGCCGAAATGAGCACAAGACAAAATCTTGAAAATGGCTAATTTCAAGATTTGCCCGTTGAATTTCCGCACAAAAAATTAGCCATTTCCAAAAATCTCACGCTCATTTGGGGAGAATATTTCTCCCAGTCTCCAATGCCCCAACGCCAGCGTATCAATTCCATTTCCCAAAATCACTCTTTTGTCATCTTCCGCACTCAGCGCAATTTTGGTCATGTTTTCCGTGAACAAATGGTGCCCCCTGCTGCGGAAGATACTTTGCCTCCTGAGTTGCTTTTGTTTTGTCCTCAAACATTACATGAAGTTTGCATGCCTCAAACTCTTTTTGATCATGCATTTTTTCACTCCTTTTGCCTTTTGTTCCCCCGTGGTTTTTGCATTCTCCTCAATCAGGAGAGAATACAGTTTCGGTCTCAGGGCGACAAATTCTGTCAGAATGGCACCCCCGCATTCATCTTTCATCAACCCAATCTTTTTCTTGTTCCCCGGCACGATTGGCATTCCATTCAACACTGCCGGATGCTCTGGGGAAAAATCATTTGTGTCAAACCATTCTGCCACATCCCCCGCAATGTCCGCAAAGAAATCTTCCGTTTCAATCTCCAGCACCAAAGAATCTGTGTCGGTGTACAGGAGAGAAACATTTTCCCACTTTTTCTTCACATATCCATAATGGAAGTCATACATTAAAAGTTTGGACAAATCCAAGATTGACATCCCGACAAAGATGGGTTTATTCATGACCACTCGCGTTTTCCTCATCTTGACTGCAATCAGAAACTCATCAAAAATTCTCACATCGGCGAAGTTGCATTTATTCACCAGCTTTTCTGCCCTTTCCGCATCTTTCACCAGTTCAATCGTAACTCGGTTTCTCAGGTTTTCCATGGTTTTCCCAAAGACTGAGTTGTTCATGAGTTTGAAGAAATCTTTTTCAAACTTCGTTTTTCCCTTGGATCTCAGGGCAGTGTTTTTGTCAATATAACATTTCATGAAAGGTGCTTCTTCGAATTTGATTCCTCGCCTGATCTTTTTCAACTTCATTCCCAGGGAAAGATAAAATGCTAGATTGCGACCGTGCAAAACCATGCCTTCTTTGTCCCTCAGATTTTGCGTGAGTTTTTCAATCCCACCCAGCGCCAGTTTTTCGGGAGCCAGGGGAAAATCATTATGGTCGTCATGCAATTCTGGGGGATAAATGAGATCAACTTCAAGAATGCAACCTCGATCTTCTGTTTTCACAAACTTTTCCCAGTTTTGCAAATCTTCTTCGCTCATCCATTGGAATTTCCCAACTGGAAGAGGTTGCGACATGGCCCATCCATAAAGGTTGTTTGCGTCCAAATAAACCAGGAAAGGAAGCAAAAAGACCTCATTGGCATGCCTCTCCGGGGGCAAGTCGTCTTTTCCATCAAACATCTTTTCTGCGGAAATGTGAAAGCGATCACATGCATTGTGGACGAAGTTTTGGTGGAGGAAATGGTGGAAGCTGTCTCGGAATTCGATGAGTTTGAGGACAGGAATGAGGACGATGACGTTGGATCTCGCTGAGATCTAGAGGGCGAAGCCCAATTATTTTTCAGAATCTGATTCTGAAAAATATTTTTGTGATTTTTTCAGTGAATTTGGGCAGAACCTTTTTCCTGATTTTTTCAGATTTGCCACGTGTGGCAGGTCTGATTTTGCCCCGGATTTTTTCAGTTCATTTGGCCAGATTTTCCACGCACGATCGGTTGATTTTTCCCAAATCCGCTCCGGGAAGAATTTGGCCTTCGGTTTCGGGGGGAAAAATGAATTCTGAATCCAGAAAATAATTTGCGGAATCCAGCTCCGGGAAATGAATTCGTTTTCCCGAACTGACCAATCCGGGGAAAAAAATTTGCCTGGACTGACCAATCCGGGGAAAAAAATTTGCCTGGACTGACCAATCCGGGGAAAAAAATTTGCCTGGACTGACCAAACCGGAAAAAAAATTTGCCTGGACTGACCAAACCGGGAAATGAATTCGTTTTCCCGAACTGACCAATCCGGGAAATGAATTCGTTTTCCCGAACTGACCAATCCGGGGAAAAGAAATTTGCCTGGACTGACCAAACCGGGAAAAAAATTTGCCTGGACTGACCAATCCGGGGAAAAAAATTTGCCTGGACTGACCAAACCGGGAAAAAAAATTGCCTGGACTGACCAAACCGGGAAAATAAATTCGTTTTCCCGAACTGACCAAACCGGGAAAAGGAATTCGTTTTCCCAGATTCCCCCAGAGTTTTTCCTCCCAGATTTCAGCGGAATATTCAAAATCTTTTTCCAACTCCGGAAAAAGATTTCCTCGCGTCGATTCTCTGGGTGGGAAAAATCCATCTTGCGTTAAAAACTGTCTCGTTTCTGGGTATTTGGGAGGGGATATTTGTCGCTTTTCTGGGTTTTTTTGTCGAAACAGGTGGTTTTTTTGGCTCCCAACTGGGGTAAATTTAACAACTGAGACGCGTTTTTCTGCTAAACTCAGGAGAAAATGAAAAAGACCCCTCAAGCGCGTGTGGTTAAGCTCTGAAATTCTTTTTTTTTAGGAAATGATTTCGTTCAAAATTTTTCATTTTTATTTTTGCTTGTTAACCATTTTTAGATTCAGTGGGGTGGATTTTTTACCTGTGTTTTTCAGCATAGTGTTTTTTCATTCTATCCATTCAGGAGGGTAGGTTTCAAACATCCGCCAAAAAAAAATTTTTCTCCAAACAAAAAAAAAAAAAACCTCCAAAAGGCATTCTGCATCCTCCCCAGAAAACGAGAAAAATTAACATATGAGTTCTGCTAAAATGAGGAGCAGAAATGGATTTTGAAAATTCATCACCAGAATATTCCGAATTTTATTTATTTTTTTCCCACCTATCAAAATGTGGGTTTTGATAGATGCAGTTTCCAAAGAAAGGCTCAGCGAGAGATTTTCGTCCCAGGCGAAGTTGGCGAAATTCATGCACTTTTCTCCCAAATCTTTGAACAAAGCGGTTAATGAAGGAAGAAATAAATTTCAGTTTCGCGGGAGGGAAGTGGCAGTTGTCGACCAAAAAGTCACTCGTTTTTCAGTTCATAAATCTCCCAGTGATCCTCCCCTGGAGAAATTTGAAACAGAAACGGAAATGGCGAAATGGCTTGGCGTCACGAGACAAGCGGTTTATTTGGCTTTCCGGAGAACTGGCTGGTGCCAGAGTTGGAAAATCAGGAAAGATGGAAAAGATTTTTTCATGCAACGAATTTTCGACAAGGACCCGGTGGGTTCTCTTCCCGAAGCGGCTGGAGTAATCCCAACCATCTCCCAGAAACCGCATGCGATTCCCGTTAAAATCATTTCCTCCAGTTCAACAAAGATTTATCCCAGCGTTTCAGCGGCGACATCTGATTTGGGGATCGATGCGAGAACAATCCATGATGCATTGAAAAGCGGGAGAAATTCTTTCACCCGGAGAAGCGATGGAACAAAATTCAAAGTTGAAAAAGCATCTCTCCAGCCACAGCAGGCGGGACTTGGTCCCCAACCGCGGAAGATAGAATTTCATCCCCGCCCAGCAGATGTGGTGGGTCAGAAGGCGTTGGATGATGTGCAGCGAAATTGGGGAACGAATTTTCAGATGATGAAAAGTCGCTATCCGGGATGGGATGTGGCTTTGAACCCAGACATGGAAAAGCAGCAAACAAAGATGGTGCTTTTCAACCCCAACACCGGCAGTAATTTTCCCGTGAAAGTCTGGCAGGATTTTATAGATTATTTTGACAAGCGGTATATGGATTACCCCTATCCAACAGAGTATAAGATGTATCTCGCAGAAGGGGTCTGGAAGTTCCCAGTAAGAATCAGTGCGACAAAATTTGAGCCCTGGTTTCGTTTTACTTTCGTTAAAAACCAGTGAACGAAGCGAACGAAGTGAGCCTTTGTAATTTTTCATTTCCCAGAAATGAAAACTCATTCATTCCCAGCTTCACTCCCAGTTCACTTCGCTTCGCTCAGCTCCCTTCGGTCGCTCACTCAAATCTTCTCTCCCAGTCCGCTTCAAACTTTTCCAAATCCAACCCCAAATCAATCACAATCCCATCAATCGCTTCCATTGAAAACAAAAATTCAGCTCGATCAAAATTTCCTCCCCGCAAAGCAAAGCGCAAATCACTCAATGTTTTCTCGTAGGTGGTGAACGCGAACTTCGTCATTTCGATTTTGCTTTTCAGATTCTTCATTTCATTGAAGGTTTTCTCCGTCAACCCCAATCCTGAAATCACTCCCAAAACGATTGGATTCATTGTTGCTGCCCCAACAATCGTCCCGATTGCAACCAAACCGGAAGAGGTCAAATTCATGAGCAGATTCATTTTCTTGAATCGGCCATGCGCTCGTTTCAAACACCAAAATCTTTTGTGATAAAATCGGAAGAGTTTTTTGATCTCTTCCAGTTCTTCTTCCTGAATTGTGGGGTCGATGTGGTTGAAGGAGAAGATGCTTCGCTTCCTGGATCTCACCCTACGCATTTTCTATTGTCAAGACAACTTTCAGACCGTTTCGAAAACCAAACTCAAAACTACCACATCCTGCAAATCCAATTTCAATCCCTGTTGAACGATGAAATTCACTTTTTGCATTGCATTGACTTCCACTCCATCACCCACATCATATGCGAATTTAGCGACATTTTCTTTCCCAGTCAACTTGACTGGACTGTCATCTTCTCTCACAACATGGCAATCAACTCTGGGATGTCGCGAAAAGTTTTTATGCACTATGGCAGCTCCTACGAGTTTCACGGCCATGGGGAAAAATAGAAAATCTGTCCCACCAAACAGGAAATAGAGTACGTCATCGCTCCTTCTGAAGTGACCCAACACACTGAATTTGTTCCCAATGAGTCGGTGTCCATTCAAATCCAGATTCGTTTGCATGATCATCTTGTCCGATTCAAAGCTGAAAGGCGCATCAAACGTCGAACTTGGCACATCAATCTGATTCCCCGAGATTCCGTAGATGATCAAGTGAGCATCACCCACTGCAGCATCCTCAGCTTTCCCTTGCCATTCCAAATCAACCATGAGGTACTCAGGAGGGGAAATGTGCCACTTGTGCATGTTCATGATGGATCTGGAATATGTCGCGAACTTTTTCGTGGCTTGCCGATTCACGTTCAAAGCTGTGGATGAAAAAGCGACTGACACATCTGTCATGCTCCCCGGAAAGAATTCCACGCAAATCGTGAACTCCCCCTCAGGCAACTTGAAACAGTTGAAACCGATTCTGCCTTTGAAGAGATTCGTTGCATCCTTGCTCATCTTCAAGTGATAGGCCTTCTTGTTGAACAGGTGGGGAGTTTGCGCAAAGTCCACAATTCCCACAACGTCCATGTTTGACTCTGAGGAAGATTCATCCACTTGTTCCATCATATATCGAAACTGGTCCTTGGGATGGGAAACTGCCGTGATGGATTTCTTGTTGATGACGTTCTTGAGATTGACCACTTTTCCATTTACAAACTCCAAATTCACAGCATCTCCTGCATCGCTGGGTTTGGGAAGATTCTTAACCACATTCTGACCCATATCCAACTCCCCAGTCATCTCCCCTCCACTCAAAGGCAATCTTTGTCCCAGCATATGGATCACGCTTCTCAGGTTGGTTGAGTTGATTGCATCGACATACTTCTTCGTGGCAGCTTCTGCGCCAAAAGTGGGATCTTTCAGATTGAAGATGCTGAAGTGATTCATGTCCAATCTTCCTGTCATGGAGAAAGAGCCATTTCGCATGAGAAAGTTTCTTTTCACATCTTCAAAAGGCATGATGCTGTCATAGTGGGTTTGGTAGTAATCCAAACTTTGTTGTTTCGCATTGATCACGCTGAATTGGTGTTTCAAGTCGATGTCTTTCACGACTTCGTGAGTTGGTTCAGGAGCATCAGGGTGGAATTTCTTCAATGTGATCATATTCACCGCTGACAAATCGTTGTCTTCATCAGTGTCCAGACTGACGATCAATTTGCGATTCATTTCAATTCCGCCGGGGTTGATGAGTTTTTGTCCCCTGAGATCAAGATCCCCAGTCATATGCGAGGAGCCATCCACCTGGAGAGAATCTGCCCGCAATTGCGTTGCAAGCGTGTCAACTTGTAGCTTTGTGATTGCATCCGAATTCCCCGTTCCTTCAGCTACATTGGTCATTTTTTTGTTTTGCAGGTCGAAGTCCCCTGCTGGCGTCAGCTTGAAACCAACGCCTGGCAATCCATCTTTTCCATCTCGACCCGCGCCATGCGCGCGAGTGCTTGTTTCAGAAAGCAGTCCATTTGAATAACTCATTTTAAATGCTTTCATCAAAGTTTTTGGCAATGAATTTCCTCGGCTTATCCACATACAGGAAAGAGAAGGGCTGCGCCGTTGCTTTCCGATAATCTTCTTTGCTGACATTATTATCCCGGCATAACTCAGCAATTTCTTTGTTGCTTGGGAATTCAAAAATGCAAAAATGCGAACAATTCACACGGATATCTTTTGGTGTTCTGAAATAACTTTGCGAAAGATAAATCACAGAACAATTCTTGTGCCTCCCCTGAATGAAATAATCTATCAATGGCTTTTGATTCTTTTCGGAAACAAAATCATCGAAAACAACCAGCTTTTGATTCTCCCCTGTCAATTCAGAAACTGGGATGATTTCATCCGGGGATGCTTCCACAACGTCATACCCAGCTTCTTTGCTGATTGGGCGAAACGTTTTCAGCAGATGCTGATATTTGGCTTGGTCAAGATTTTTCGCATAGAGATAAATTTTATCGTAGAAGAGCAGGCGGAAAATCATATCCAGGAGAACATTTGTTTTCCCCGATCCTGAAGGGCCACAGATCAACATTCTGAAAGTTTGATCCGGCATGAACGGGTGAAGTTGTTTGAAATTGGCTTCGCGGTCATGGCAATCATAATTTGGGATCTTAATTTTATTAATGAACATGACGTTCTTTATCTTATTCTTCTCCCAAATTTGTGTTTCTGGGATATAAAATGAGTTTATTGAAATGGCAAGAAATGGCCAAAAGCAAATCTGCTTTGGGGAAAAAAATCAACTTTGTTCACAATGCAATAACCCAGAAAAAGTTGGGTGAAGAGACAAGTCAAATCGGACTTGAAAAAACATTCAAACCCATCACATCGAAACTGGATGAGGTGATTGCGTCGAATTTGGGGCCACTCCCGAAAATCCGGAAAAAGAAAAAAGCCAAACCAGCAGAAATCGATTATCTCCCCGAAGTCGATCCATTTGAAGAGATGGATGTCGAAGGCCTGTTTGATGAGGCCGTTCCATCCCAACCCAAGAAGCAAATTCCAGCAGCTCCTCCAACATATGAAGAAGTTGTGCAAGAGGTAGGGGAAGATCCACCTGAATATGAAGAAGACGATTTCCCAGATTATGCTTTGGAACCGGGCGATGAAGAGGAAGAGGAAGATGAAGATGAAGCCAATCAGATATTGAGAGACTTAGAACTCACGGATTACAATACTGCGGAGAAAACTCTCAGGGAAAATGTTTCAACAGCGAGGAAAATCCAGTATATCAGAAATCTTTTGACCGTGGCAAACTTCCGCAGAAATCAGTTGAAGGGTTACAAATCATCCTGGTCCAAAAAATTCAAAAAAGGGGAAATAACGGAAGAGCAAAAGAAGTTGCAACATCGAAGGATAGATCACGCAGCCCGAGCTCTGACTGAATACATAGATCATTATAAAGACAAAGCGGGAAAGATGATGGCGGGTTCGGGGTTGAAAAAAAGAAAAAAAGGCGGCGCCATCCGTTTTTTCTCCAACCCCGCAGATCTCCTCCAGAAACTTGAGGTCATCGTTGGCTCCATTCTTGCGGGGAATACGAATCCGGGCATCAGAAATACCGGGGTTGGTATTCTTGATCTTCTCCTGAAAGAAAACGTCATCAACAAATCCCAGCATGAGAAGCTCTTTAAAAACTATTTCAAACTCTAAAATGGAAATCGAAAGAGAAATTGTCCTGTCATCCTTTTCCGTCAAGACTGGGGGAAACAAACCAGAAAATTTCACAACAAAATTCAATCGGCCCATTGTTTTGGACCCAAATTCCCAATACGTTGTTGGGTTGAATCGAGTCATCAATATGAGTTTTACGTGGTATAACATCAATGCTGACCGCCAGAATCAACTGATCAGATTCAGCTCTGACGGCGGGAAAACATTTTCCGATATCACCTTCCCAGCTGGGGTTTGGGAATATGAGGGGATGAATGATTTTATTCGAAAAGCAACAGGCCCCCTCGCAGGATCCACCCCGGGAAAGAATGAGAAATTCCCAATCAATCTTGCTTTCTCTCCCACAACCTTCAAAACGACAATCACACTGACAGAAAACTGGCAACTGGATTTCACCCAATCCAACTTCGGCGATCTGGTGGGTTTTGAGAAAAAGATTCTGAAAGACAAAGTTCAAATTGACCCCAGAGTTCCAAACCTCAGCCAAGATACTGATATGTTGAACGTTCATTGCGATCTCACAAGTGATTCGCTTGTTGATGGAGAAGAGAGCGATATCATCTTCTCCTTTTCAACATCTGTGCTGAGGCCATCATATAGTTTCACCCTTGAACCCATGAGAACCACATTCAGCCCTGTGAATAAAAACACCATCTCCTCCATTCGGATTTATATCACTGATGGGAAAAGACGGATTGTGGATTTGAATGGGGCTGATACGGCGTTCTCGCTTATCTTGAAAAAGCAAATAAAATGAAACCTTATGAATTCTCTCGTTTTTTCCACCCCCAGCTGGGGCGGTTTGTCTTCCGACACAAAGGAACAGGTTTGATTGTGGACAATATTTTCAAACCAATGAGGAAGGTCGCATCAGTCGTCTTCAAGAAATTCGCAAAGCCCATTGCGAAAAAAGCATTGGAATCAGGGATTTCTCACGCTGGAGAAAAACTCGGCAAAAAAGCAGTTGAAAAATCTGGTGATTTGATCATGAAAAAACTGGGAAATATGAGAAAGGGGAAGCGGAGCGAAGCGAAACAAGCGCCACGTGCCAAGGCGTCGCCTGCCTCCGGAGCGCGACCGCAGGGAGAAAGTTCTGATGCTATATTGAACAGGTTGATCTCTGGGCAAGGCATCCGAAAAAGAAATAAAAGAATATAAAATGGCTTTTCGATCGAATGAATATCTTCAAAGAAATGAATTAGTGCGCTTCCAGCTGGATGACACAATTAGCTCCAGCCAATAATCAGCATCAACACAAAGGTGGTTATAAATTCACAATTAATGACCGATCTGCATTCTATGATTGGTATAATGCATATTTCGAGGTACAGTTTCAACTTCAAAAACTGGCGGATGGTGCTGGCTATGCAGCAGCTGACAGGATCACAGTGATCAATGGCGCTCATTCCCTGATTAAACACGTGAAGATTAAATCTGCGGGAAAGATTATTTATGACACTGATAATCTGCACAAGGTCTGTTTCGCAAAGAATTTGCTAGAATACTCCGACGACTTCAGCAGATCAGTCGCCAAGAACAGTTTCTGGTATTTGGATACTGATGCAACAACCGCTAATACGAATCTTGGATTTGAAGCTCGGCGGGTGCAATCTCAAGCAGTGCTAAACAATGGAAACGGCGGTGCAAAGAACATTAACACGATCATTCCCCTGAATCGTTTTTCCTTTTTCGAAGAGTTGGAGGATAAGATGCTTGTGCCCATGCAGCTGCAATTCGAAATTGAGCTTAATGAGGATGGGGAGCTGATTCATATGGCAAACGGCGTTGATGCTGGAAGAGTTGTTGTGAACCGGTTTTTGCTTTGGGTGCCAAGACTGACTCCCAAAGATTCTCTGTATGACAAATTTGTCAGCTCATTCCTGAAAGAAACGCAATGGAAATTTCTGAGGGAAATGTATCAGCAATCTGCTCCCGCAAGATCATCAGGATTCTTCCAGATCTCACCGAGCATTGACAATGTGAGGCATATTTTTGTCTGGCTGAAAAGAACCGATCCACCCAATGATGCCCCTGCAGAAGACAATCCCTATCTGATGGACACTTTCAAGCTGAATGAGAACAATGCAAACTCATCCTTGTTGAACTGTCGATTGGAATATGGAAACGAGTTTTCTACCCGGAAACAGAGTATGACAGTGAAAGCAAAGTGAGGATTTTCCAGGATGTCATGGCTTATGCAATGAGGAAAAATGATTTTAACACTGGAACGCAGTTGAATCTGGCCAATTTCAATTCTCTTTTCCCGTTGATCTATTTCGATCTGACCTTCCAAACGGAAAAACCGACAAGAGATCCCAAGCAGTTGATATTCAGGTATCGATTGAACGCAGATGCAGCTGCAAACTTTAATGTACATGCGATTGTTCTCTATGAAGAACTGGTGAAAATCGATGCGATAAGATTGGAAATGGGCTGGTTATCGTGTGAAGTGTGTGATCTGAAAACATATGTTATCATTTAAAATGACAACATATCACCCATATAAAGTAAATCTGTCGGAAGGGCAAAAAAGCAAGCTTGGAAGAGCATTCCGAACAAACAATCCCGTCACCCTGAGATTGGGTGCAAATCAAACAAGCGGAAATGATGAACTGATGCTCACGGCAAATCAAATAAGACGAATCGGCAAAGCTGCAGCTTTGGGAAAGGGAGTGACGATAAAGATATCGAAAACGCAAATCCGAAAAGTGATGCGGCAGGGTGGAAGTCTTTTCTCTGCTATTGTTCCCCTGGCTCGTTCCCTGGCACCCTCCCTGGAAAAGACACTTGGGCTGTCAGCATTGGCTGGTTTGGCGAGTGAAGGAGCGAGTCAAGTTGTGAAAAAGATAAGCGGGAGCGGGCAAAAGGGTGGGTTTCTCATTCCCCAAGATAAAATTCAAAAACTGATTGACAATAAACATCTGTTGACAAATAAGCAGAAACAGGACATTTTAACTGCCCTGAAATCAGGAGGACAACTGACGATGAAACCATCAGCAAAACAAGCTGGTGGGGCATTGGGAACAATTCTGGCTTCCATCGGAATTCCACTGGCGCTGGATATGGTGAAAAATTTGTTTGGGAAAGGCGCTCCTAGAGTTGGACGCCCCAAAGGAAAAGGCGCGCCAAGAGTTGGACGACCAAAAGGAAAAGGAGCTCCGAGATTGGGGGCTCCTTGGGAACCACCTCCCCCATTCGTCGGAACCTGGGAACGAAAAATTGGGATGGGAAAAAAATCAAAAAAAGGAGCGGGACTTCTGCTGGGGGAAAAAAGTCCATTCAACAACATCCCAATTCTCGGGGCAATTCTTTGAAGCTGAGCGAAGCGAAACCGAAATTCGTGAACAAACCCCTGACCAACGTTGATCTTCTCCAGTGGATTGATTTTCTGAAAATTCCCAATTTCAAAGGGATTTTCGCCAGGGATGAAGCCATGCCCCGAGAGCACAGCCCCTGCATCATCAATCTTGATTCGCTTGAAAATGCAGGAACTCACTGGGTGTGCTGCGCCCCCGGACAGAAATTCACGTGGTATTTCGACTCTTTTGGAATGGGATTTCCCCAGGAATTCAAAAGTTCCAAACCGGTGATTTGGAACAGCAGTCAGTATCAAAACATCAACAGAGTTCTTTGCGGGTATTATTGCTTGTTTTTCCTCCATCAATGGTCGCAGGGGAAAGATTTCTATGATATTCTCCATCCTCTCAGTCTGACTGATACAGCGCAAAATGAAAAATTCATAAAAGAATATTTCGATTGAAAATGAAATCATATTGCGTGAAGGAGAAAAAAACAAACTGAATGCGTGAAACCAACTGGATTCCAGACCGCAAAAAATGGCAGAAAGATGTGGTTTTGCCATTGCGCTTCCTGCAGAATCAAAAAAACAAGATTTGTGAAATCGGGAAACTGAGTCTGCCCCCACAAGGTGGGGGCTTTGGAGAGTTGGCACTGACTGGTGTCGCGCATGCGCTGCCTTGGTTGGGAAAAAAGACAGTTGAAATGGGTCGTTATGGAGCCAGTGAATTATTGCGAAACAAAAACACTCAGAAAAAAGCATTGGATTTTGCCCTGGACAAGATGAAACCATTTCTTGCCAAAACCTCTGCTGATATGATGAATGAGCTGTCCACGGCGATCCGGCCAAATAGAAAATATAAGACAGATCGAGCAGATTTGGATGGGGGTACTTTAGATGTTCATTCCCTGATTGGAAAGCTGCCAAGGCCAAAGAAAGGTTTCACCCTCCCAGGGCATAATTATATCGGGCCCTGGAACCCATTGGATAAGCAAGTCAGATTCGATGAAAAGGGAAAGATTCTCGAAATTATGCAGCAACCCACAGGAAAAACAGACGCAGTTGCTATGCAACACGATGTTGATTATTCAGTCTGCGCGAAGGAAAAGAATCCACGCAAATGTAAAAACAAAGCCGACAGGAAAATGGTTGCCGCTTTGGATGCCATTCCCTGGAAAGAAAGACAATGGGGTCATGCCTTAGCGAGAAACACAATTCAAGCAAAACAGAAACTTGGCCTCGGCGCTCCAAAAAACGGGAAAAGATTTTGAGTGAAGGTCGGTGGACTCAAAATCTGGCAAACAAATTACACCGGCCAATCAGGCGGCGCTTTCCAAAGAGGAGAGTCATGGCATATGGGATTGACAACATCTGGGCGGCTGATCTGGTCGAGATGGGGAAATTTTCAAGGTGGAACAAAGGGATCAGATATCTCCTGATGGTGATCGATGTTTTCTCAAAATTCGGTTGGATTCGCCCCCTGAAAGACAAGCGAGGTCAAACAGTAGCTGATGCTTTCCGAGCCATATTCAGGGAGAGAAAACCGAAGATGCTTTGGACTGACAAAGGATCTGAATTTTTCAATGGAACTATGAAAAATCTGCTTGGCGAGAATGGGGTAAAATTGTATACAACAGAAAATGAAGAGAAATCATCTGTTGTTGAGCGCTGGAACAGGTCTTTCAAGGAGAAACTCTTCCGGATGTTTTCTGCTAACAACAATACAATATACTGGGACAAACTTGGCAAATTAGTGGATGAATATAACCACCGTTTTCATTCGAGCATTCGAATGACTCCCGCAGAGGCGAGCAAACAGGAAAATGAGAAAAAGGTTTTCGCTAATTTATACGGAGATTTAATTTATGCTAAACACAACCCGGCAAAATTCAAGGTTGGCGACAGGGTGAGAATTTCAAAGTTTAAACGGCAATTATTTGACAAAGGTTTCACGCCGAACTGGACAGAAGAGATATTTGTGATTGACGAAATATTAAACACAAACCCTGTAACGTATAAATTAGTCGATCTGTTGGGAGAATCAATCACCGGATCATTTTACGAGGCGGAACTTCAAAGAACAACGCAAGATGTGTTTCGAATTGAAAAGGTTATTCGCCACGATAATAAGCGAAAACTCGCGCTTGTAAAACGGAAAAGTTATTCTGACAAATTTAATTCTTGGGTTCCATTGAGCGATGTGGAAAAGCTTGGCTAAAAAAGTCAATCATTAAGTTCCGCTGAAAAATTCTGGAAAATATTTTTTCTTGACTGAAAAAATATTCCGCTGAAAAATTCTGGAAAATATTCCGCTAAAATCGGGGGGAAATTCACTGAATTTCTCCCCGAAAAACTGGCTAACGCGTTAGCCGGCAAAATTCCCCGAAAACTGGCTAACGCGTTAGCCGCTAAAAAATAAATATTTTTCCCCGAAAAACTGGCTAACGCGTTAGCCGCTAAAAATAAATATTTTTCCCCGAAAAACTGGCTAACGCGTTAGCCGCAATACATTTTTTGATTGGCCGCCATATGTCAATAATCTGGCAGCTGGGCGCATCACAATATGAATGTTTGTCATTTATATTCACGATTTCAAACTCAAACTAAGCTTCGCTTCGCTTTCGTTTCGCTGGGCTAACTTCGTTCGCTCTCGCTTGGCTCGCTTCGCTTTCCCGGCAGACTTTCTCCCAGAGGAGGCGACCTTGCTTTTGGATTTCCTTATTGAGAATCTTTTGTTCCTTTTGGAGCTTGACGAATGATTCAAAGAGGAGTTCGAGTTTGTCTTCGATTCGCTCAGCGGCGCTTTCTTCCGCCATCTCTGAATCAGACACAATAAATTCATCATCCGATGTTGTCGGAGTCTCATACACCGAATGCAAATATAGCCGTCCAACAATTTTTTGTTTGGACAGGTTCTCAAGAAAAGAAAAGTAATTGAATAATGATAAAGATTAGGTCAAAATAAATCATTGTGTGCATTTTCAAGGCCATATTGTTATTTTAGGAGAAGTTGCAGGCAATCAAATTTTGGGAAAAACATGAAAGCGAGGCTAGTTAGGATAGAATGTCTTTTCTCATACAAATGCTTTAAATTTCAGTGAGCCATAACTTTGCAACCGTTAAACCAAAAACACTCAAACTTTGCAAGATGATACACTTAGTAGCACTTGTTTACGTGATATCATTAATTTCTCTGGACACTTGGCCAAACAAAAAATTGCCTGGCGGCCATATTTGCATTCGGTGTATCCGCGCTTCTTTCTTCTTCCTCTGAGCAAGTGGAACAATCTTCATGGTCACTCACTTCGCTCGCTTCGCTTCGCTCGGCTTCATTGGAAAATGCTTTTTCAAGATCCATTTTATTTCCAATGACATTTTTTGAAGATGGCTTGGATTATTTTTTCTTGTTCCTCCCGTCTGGATGGAAGTTTGAGCAGTTGGAAATCATCTTCATTGGGGTTGAAACCGTTCTTCTTCAACAGGGCAAAGAGAACTTGGTGGCAATTAAGAAACTTTTTTCTGCTGAGATGAAGGTCATCATATGCCAGTGAGAAATATTTAAAGTCGTCAATGACGAACTTTTCCAGGTGCTCATAATCATTCCCGTCGTGACCTGTTATGTGATTATAAATGCCGTGATCGTTGCCATGGACTTTTTTCCATTTGGAAGCTTTGACGAAATCCCTGACTTTTTTTCTTGTGATTTCGTCACGGGGAATTTGGGAGAGAATTTGTTCTTGATAAAATTCGAGATCTTTGAGTGGAATTTGATTTTTCCCTGATTTTTGCGGATGATATTTTTGAAATGTTCAAGTCTGGGATTTTTGTGAGACTGCCATGTTGTGTGAGTTTCTCGAATAATTTCAGGAGTGAAATCGATTTCTTCTTCTTCGGAATCAGACATTTTTTGCCTGGGGAAAAGATTTTGAGATTTGAAAAGAATTTTCTTCTGCGGAAATTCAGCGGAAAATTCTTGAAATTAGCCATTTTCAAGATTTTGTCTTGTGCTCATTTCGGCAGGAGTAGGTGATAAAAGAGAGTTCTGGGACAGTCCAAAATTCCCCTGAATTTCACAGAAATATTTTCTGCGGATTGCAGCAAATGAAAAATTATTTTTCACCAGTTCAAATCGACAGAATCCTCACAATTCTGATGAGTTTGAGCAGATTTGACAAGTTCCGGAGTTGTGTGAAAAATGACGGAAATCGTTGGATTTTTAGAATTTGTTGGATCTGTGAAAATTCTGTGAAATTCAGGGGAATTTTGGACTGTCCCAGAACTCTCTTTTATCACCTACTAATATTAAGGTGCTGGAGTTGAGATAGGAGGAAGCTTCCCACGAGTTCGCATGTTTCGGCGCCGTCAAAGCTTCCAGGCCTACTCTGGGACCTTAAGTCGCCGTAACTTTAGGCGACTTTAAGCGATTTAAGGTGACTGAAGGCAACTTCAGGCAACATAAAAGTGTTTCTAAAAAGTGATGAAACAAAAGTTATTGACAGTCTCTTCATCACTATACCTAAATACCGAAATACCATGGTCTCTGGAGAGAAATATGAGACAGGATTCAAGCCAGGTCCAATTGAGTCAGGACTTAAGTCAGTTTGCGACCAAGGACTCCAGTTCAGGTTAGACATAGAGTTAGGGTTAGGGCTACAGCTTGAGTCCTGACATGAATCCTAGCATTCATGATAGTTTGTCTCATATTTCAATAAACAAAATTATCACAATCAGTTCACTTGGTCTCAGATAGACTTAAGTGACCGTAAATCTCCAGTTTCCAGATTTTAAAGCCCCTTTTAGCTATACTGAGATTCAAATTATTACAATAACAACAACAACATTATATAAATAATATGAATGCTAAATTGTATTATGAACATTAATTAGCCAAACAAGAGGCAGGAACAATATTACTTATCTAGAATGAGAAAAAATTCAGGGAGAAAGAGAAAAAATTCGCCCCGTCCACACGTAAACGGCGTTTTCGGCAACAAATACGGAGGTTTTTGAATACGCTCTCCAGACTGTAGATTTTTTAAAAACGGAGATTTATCGTATTCGTGTAGACGGTCGAAAACGAAGGTTTTCGAATACGATGACGTCAAAAACAAAGATGGCGGCAAACTCTTTGATTTTCGCGGGCTTATGCTTCTCACAGCGCGCATGTGCCAGTAGCCTGCGCATGCTCATCATGTGAAGTCTAGCGTATTCGAAAATTTTCGCGTATACGTGTGGACGGGCAAATACGATTGTATACGGTCCGTTTGGACGCGGATGTTTTCGAATACGGAGAAAAAAAATCTCGTTTTCAAAAATATCCGGATACGTGTGGACGGGGCCTCAGTTAGCTGCTTAAATGTTTTTAAGATATTGCAATAAAAACAATAATCATACAAAAATATAAAGATCATATACACTGCCAAACAAAATCTTGGGAAAAAATCCAACTTTTTCACTTAAAAATGGATACTGATCTGAATCAAACTAACATACATTTTCCTTGACTTATTTATACAACAATGAACAAAGGCATCGAATTAGTTAATTAAAAATCACTTCTCGATTTCACATATTACATAAATTTGGTTAATTTATCTGCCACTGTTTGTGGGAGTTGCACAGTCAATTTTGGCTCGAAAGCTTGACAAACGACATCCAAAACTTTTTGGTCAGGCACCCAGCCAATTTGTTGTTCTCCTGCCTTTTAATAGTCCAATAGAATATTCCAATATCATATTTGGTACCGTAAGCGAGGGTCCTTCTCAATAGCGCATCTTTCCCATTTTCTCCAACTATTTGTCCGGCTCCTGAAAACTTGGATGTTCCACTGACAGGGAACCGAAACCTCGTAGGAAACTTTCTAGCAGGGTTGATTAGTTCTGCTTCCTGGCAACATTTTAATTTAACCTGTCAAAACAAAACTAAATAGTGTTATGATGAGGCTATTAACAGATTTACCGGTGTAGAAGTTAATTATTACCTTAAAAATTTCCAGAAAATAATGGATTACAAATGAATGCACAGCAAATGACAGAGTTGACAATATTTACATTCAACCTCGTCCCCAGGGCCTTCTCCGCTTTTACAATTCAAAATGGCGGGTCGAGCGGAGAAGACGGTCTTCTCCGCTCGACCCGCCATTTTGAATTGTAAAAGCGGAGAAGGCCCTGGGGACGAGGTTTTTACATTGGCATCCGCCATTTTGATTCTCCCAGAATTCCTTTCCAATCGTAGATGGTTTCCATGCTTGACATGCTTCGCGCGTTTCTTTTCCTCCCGCGCGCGACTAGCTCCCGCGCTCGCTTAACCAATAAATTTCAGAAATTTACATCTACCTTACCTTGAATTGAGTTGTCGGAATTAGTTTTCTTTTCGCAATACAAGCAGGAAGCCAGTCAATGGCTACAAGAACGATTTCAAAAATTCCAGGCCAGCTTGATTGACAATCTACGCCACGAAGGTAAAGCACGTGAGTGGTAGCCTAGAGGGAGCCACGAAGCCTAGTCAGGCTGTACTGTAAAGTGGGAATGTGTTTCAATTTCAACAACAGCAACACTTCAGCTTTGGCTTTGTTTTCCGAATCAATTGAGTGCTAATTTTCTGAACATGAGTGCGCGCGCGCCCGTGCGCGTGGTCATCCATGTCCCAAAAAGAAGTCACGTG
The DNA here is from genome assembly GCA_022457155.1 of Cladopsammia gracilis. Taxonomy (NCBI): domain Eukaryota; kingdom Metazoa; phylum Cnidaria; class Anthozoa; order Scleractinia; family Dendrophylliidae; genus Cladopsammia; species Cladopsammia gracilis. The sequence continues at coordinate 722,824 of JAJGOT010000086.1, read as the reverse complement.
GTCAAAACATTGGCGGCCATGTTTGCTCGAGTGAGGCAAATTTTCCTGCTGGAAGCAGCTGCAAATCCTTTGCACATTCCTGCTTAATGGTTGATAACAAGAAATCCTTTTGACCTTTGTGACAGAGAGCCATCATAGTAACATAATCAACGCAAATTTTGCAATCTTGAGCGTATAGGTTGATTTAAATTCTTTGCTTCATCAAACTGTCAAGAAGATGACATATTACAAGTTGCAAAAGAAGCTTCAAGTTTTCAAACGTTCAGTTACGATTGGTTGTAAATAGAATAATGTTGGATGGCTAGAACGCAGCTTAGAGGTTGTATGCGGGAGAAATGGCCCATTTTTGGTTGCTCTTTCACGTTGGGTAAGTAAGCTTAAAAGTTAAGTACATTTTTGTATACAGTTACATTGCTTTTGGTTAAGCTTATGATCTTTTCAAGCTTACTTGCTCAATGTAAAAGTGATAAGCAATAATTGGGCTTAACCCCAAAATACTTTACAAATTATTGTGATCTTAGTGATCCAAAACAGCTCTCACTGTTGTTATTAAATACCCTGAAGGTGAAGGAATGCCTGCACCATTACAGTATATCAGTATTGACTGCTGATCAGCAGTGTTTCTTTTTTATGATGTTGCTCATATTAAATGTTGATTATAATATAAGTCACAACTTCATCCTTTCAGCAACACTTTGTCCATGAAATATAAGTAAACCTATAGAAATAGCTGTCAATGTTTTGAAGATGAATGAGTGTACCCTCCTTGGGGATGGACCATTTTATTTTTAGGGGTGGGGGGTTGGGCATTTTGTTTTAGCAAGCATGAATTTTTTTTACCATCTTGAGGCTGTGCAAGAATTTTTTTGTGATTTTTCCATACTTTTCTATACTTTATCTGTGCGTGAATTTTTTTCTTGGTATTTGCGTCCCCCCCTCCCCTAAAAAATAAAATGGTCCATCCTTTATAGGGTTCAGCAAATATAATTGAAGCATGGTGCATGACTATTGAAGTGTTGTACTGCATGTGTCGTGCATGTGTTGTGTTGTACTGCATGTGTAGTACAGTGTTGTACTGCATGGGGCCATACCCTTGCAGTATATAATCATATATGGGAAATAAATAAGAGATTTGGGGCAATAAAATTATTATATATTCAAGAAATAGTAAAAGTGAAACCTTTTAGGGCAATTTTAAGGTGTGCAGGCCTTTTTCAAACCAAACGACTTCAGGCGACCTTAAGCGACAAAGGGCGACTTAAGGCGACTTAAGGCGACTTTAGGCAACTTTAGGTGACTTAAGGCGACTTTAGGCGACTTAAGGCGACTTAAGGTCCCAGAGTAGGCCTGCTTCCCATGGTGACGTCGAATGTCGTGTTGCCATTCACCGTACAACAGCTCAAGCAAAAGATGCAACCTCTGCCTAAAGGAAAAATTTCTAATCATTTGCCGACCGAAACTTTCTACACTTAACAAACGTAATGAACTCGTGTCTTCTTGCCGCCATAGAAACAAAGCCCTTCTACGCAACAGCTGAACTGTTAAAATTCGCGCCGCATAGATTTGTTATTGTTATTATGTAAATTATTTTGTATATAAGAAGCGATGGTAAAGAATATTCTTATTAAATCCCCTGATGAGTGGGCAACCACGAAACATGCTTGTCGGGATGAAAGCGTAGTTTATTTGTCTCTTTCCTCCACAAACATATACTTCGCTCTACATTAATGTATTGAGCACTGTTTTACGAATATCTAGTTCTACACTTTATATATATAGATATAGATATATATAGATATATATATAGATATATATATATATACATATACATATACATATACATATACATATACATATACATATACATATACATATACATATACATATACATATACATATACATATACATATACATATACATATACATATACATATACATATACATATACATATACATATACATATACATATACATATACATATACATATACATATATATATATATATATATATATATATATATATATATGTATATATATATATATATGTATACAATGTACCCTCCCGGTTATTACCATAATGGCTTTATGGCAACTCCTGAACTTGGGCACAGGATACACTGATTTTCAAAAACATAGCTATTTGAGAAATACATATCTTATATATACCTTTTGTATTCGCATAAAATAAGTGACGTTTTTGATGGCACGCATTCCAAATATGTACAGTAAACAGTACCTTTGTACTTTTAGTGACCCTTGTTCCTAGAAGAGTCAGTTGCGTTTTGAGAGTGAGAGACAGCCGAGAGTCAACCTGTACTGTGAAATCGGAATATATCTTTTTAAACCCTTTTATACTGTGATATCGTGAAGTACGGCCGTCTGGGCATTCGCGACAAGTGGCACCTCCGACGGTACTGAAGAAAAGACGACTATGGAAGCACTCGTGGGGAAATTAAACGCAAAATTACAGCTTTAACAACTTACCCGTGACAAAACAAAGAAAAATGTCAGCACCAAGAATGTGGAAAAAATTCGTCCCCAAAAAAAGCATTACAGGGTATCGTTGGAGGCGTAGAAGAGTTGAAGAGTAGTATAGGGGGTTGGTGACTCGGGACCGCCTTCAAACGCCCGAAAAACCGCTTATTTTTGGAACTCCCGAACACCTTAGTTGCCGTGCCCCCAGGGCTCATTGTATTCGCCCTGGGGGCACGGCAACTCAGGTGTTCGGGAGTTCCAAAAATAAGCGGTTTTTCGGGCGTTTGGATGCGGTCCCGGATACACCAACCCCCTATACTACACAGGGCTTGTGAATGCTGACCCGGCACGAGACCATCCCCAACCACAGCTTGTGAATGCTGGCCCCGACACGAGACCACCAATTGAAGAAACCCCACCCCCGCATATACCAACCCACATGGCGAACGTGAAAGCTTTCAAGGCCTTCCTTAAATCACGCGAGACTGGTCTGGTTCAAAAGAGCGAAGAATGGGTCAAAGCCAGACAAAATACAATCGGAGCCTCTGAGATCTCTGCCTTGACAGGGTCTTCACCATTTGAGAGTCAGTCAAGTCTAATTCGCAAAAAGGTAAACCCTATCGACATGAGCAAAAATGTGGCCTGCGCTTGGGGCACATTGTTTGAGTTTCTAGTCCGTGAATACTTTGAGAAGAAACATTCTGTCAAAGTTTTCGGATATAAGGGCTCTATAAATCTTCCAAAGGGGCACCCTCTTTTTGGAAAGGTTTCTTTCAGCCCAGACGGATATTTCTCACACAAAGACGAGACAATTGTCTTGTTAGAGTTTAAGTGCCCTTACACCAGAAAGATCGCATGCCAAAAAATTCCTAAACAGTATCGTGATCAAATACAAACAGGCCTTGCTCTCAGCGGGAAGAGAGTTAACAAAGGCTTGTTTGTAGATGCCTATTTCAGAATGTGTTCTTTGAAGCAGCTTGGTCTTAGCCTTGAACATAATTCCTTTCTAAACAAAGGGGTTGCACACAAAACGAAAAAACCATCAGCACGTGCATGTGGTATTTATCTTCTATCTTCCAAACAAAAAATGTTTCCGGGTCAGACAAAATTACTTGACCTCGGCGCAACAAAATCAACAGCTATGTTTGAAAGAATTATGAAAGGAATTTCATCTGGAGATTTCGTATGTAGCGGTGATTGGTTTTATATGAGCTATGACGAGGATCAGAAACGAAGAGATTTAGAGTTTTTGAAGGAAATAAACAGAATAACATTCCGTGAAGCTTGGCCCCCAAACCATTATAAGACAGTTGCCTTATTTTCATGGAAGCTTCTTGATATATCAACAATTTGGGAAACAAAACAACTAAATTTCTTAGAAACTATTCACGAACCGATCAACCGGTTTCATGAAAATTTATCAAAACAAAAACACCTTGACAAAACCATACCTGGTGAAACTTTTGAAGACAACATCGGCGATGACAGTGCCATGTTAGAAGCCTTTCTTATTGAGAAAGCGGCAACTTTTACTCAAGATCTTTGAAAGCATTGTTCCATAAATGGTCGTTTTTAATTATCATATTGTTTGACATCTGTTGCCTCAGGTAATTTACAATCGCTCGTTGCGGGTCTTCAAGCGGCGTTGTAATGTCCAGGATTTTGTAGATCACAAACGTATAAGAGATTCTCGGAAGCCGAGCTTCTATAAGTTTGAAGATACGTTTCGTGTTATCTATTTGGTCGATAGTCAATTCAAGGTTCTTGCAAATCCGTTTCAAAGCGTACCCAAACGCATAACACCGTGCCGACTGCCTTTGTCTTGGTTTGTACAAAATGTTTTGATCCGTATATGCCGGAGCATAATCCTCTAGCACTTCCACACGGCCGCATTTTTTGCAATAAAGTTCACAAGAATCGCTTGATTGCAAAAATGGGCCGCCACAAGAATAACAAGACAGAAATCTTCGGGCCCAACGTTCACGCTGCAAGTCGTTATAATGTTCTTGTAGATATTGTTTCCCCATCTCTGCCAACCCCATATCTTCGTAGATATGGCAAAGTTTTTCCGGCAGGCGCAAGCGGTGTATTTCTTTCCTATAATCACCACCATATAGCGAGCGAAGGATGGCAAAATTGTGTTGTTTGTCAAGTTCATTGAGCCGTGCGGTGAAGTCAGTCATGCTTAAACATTATAATTGTTTTTTCAATTTGGCGATCTTGTGACTTCCGGTATTTATTATGTAAAGCCTATATTTAGAAAAATACAACTTTTCGGTTATATTTGCGCATGCGTAGTTCTTTATGAGTTACCACATGTGAAAGCACGGCAATTCGCTCGAATATAAAAGACCTGTTCGCACCATATATTATAGTAAGTCTGTAATTCGGTATAGCTCAGGGAGGTGTGGCTGGCCCCCACTGAATCCTGCTTACGGCTAATGCGATGTCAGACCAGGGGTAGTGGGGTTGCTGCGTCAGTTAGTGACCCCCTGGTGAACCAGCCCCGACCCAACTGATACAGGGGGGTGCTCGAACAGAGATCTCCTAGGAGAACTCGACCTCGCTCCCAGAGGCTAAATGGGAAACGACAACTCCCTTGTCCGGAGTTAAGTCCTAGCCTAGGCTAGGCAAAAACGAAACAGCCACCAGAGCACCCCCTGACTAGGGTTTTGTCCCTTTTCGTTATGTGTCACGCAATGTCACGCGTGACAGTCACGCACAATGTCACGTCATGTGTCACGCTTTGTCACGCAATTGCGTTCTTTTGTTAGATAAAGCGAGAAACCCGAATTTAGTCTTTCAAATCTGACTTGGACACAGCGGTAAGACGATTGAGTTTTTTTTTAATCTTTTCTTGTTCTTCCTTGCGGATTTCTTTTCTGATCTTGTCAAGATCTGGCGTTTGAGTTTGAGTTTGTTTGTTTTGTGAGGGTTTTGCTTCACCAGAGCGTATTTCGTTCTTAAGTTCATAATAGCTCTCAACTTCACGGAGGATTATTTTGAATTCTGAATCGCTGATACGCTTGTCAGTTAGAGCTTTTGAAACCAGCTCAAAGACAGAGTTTCGTTTTGCAAGGGCGAGTGTGTATATTTTCTCGTGTTTAGTAATTTTTCTCTGAAGCCGCCTACTAAACAAAGTGATGCCGGCTGCTGAAAAACCTGTAATAGCTGCCACGCCGGCAATAACCGGGCTGGCGATGAGCCCAACTCCGCTAAGAGCTGTGGCGATTGTGGCTGTAGACAAGCCTGTAGAAATAAAACCAAAACTTACTGCTGTTCCGTGAACAATTGTATGTGTTCGCTTGTATTTCTTAGCAACTTGTCTGTAATGATTAGCCTCCGACTCAAGCTCCTTTTGCAAGTCAGAGATTTTTTTGAGTCTGAAGTCTTCACCGTTGGATAAGTCTGGGTAAAGCGATGGAGTTTCGCTGTATTCAGGAGCTGATGGCAACACATTAGCCGAGCTCATCATCAGGGGTATATATATATTTTTTAATTGATGATCTCAAGTTCAAATTCTAATGAAAGTCCATGGAAGTCAAAGAGGTTATTGTCTACGTCTTTGACAGACAGTGTTATGCTGTTTACATAGTCTCCAGAGGAGGTGTCACGTAAGACATGCTGTTGTATTGGTTGATAGTTAATTTTCTCGTATGGTTTACCTTTGATATCTAATCTGGCCAAAACACTTGAAGGTTTTCCGTTGAAAAGATTTTGTTGTTTGTCAATAATGTCACAGTGAACAAAGTAAGTGTCTTGTGAATAAAATTTTCTAACTAGAATACTTGAGTTAGCTTGGGAGACAATGCCGAATAGCGCTTTTAGATTATTGGACAGAGTAAATGTATATTTATTTTTTGGGTTTAAGATCCTCATAACACCAAGAGATGTACGTGTGTCTACAAGAACTTCTGTATTCTCTTTTGCGAAATTTTCGGTTATGGTTGTTGCCATGCTCTCTGGAGTATAATAACCAGATGTAATGCTGACAAAAGTTGGGTACTGTGAGTCAGTTAGTTTAACAGATATTTGTCCATTTTCTTTCAAATTATACCACGAATTGTAGAGCGAGCAAGCTAGAAGCCGCATGTAGCTCGGTTTCTGAAGCGGGTGATCGAAGTAGATGGTGTGAGGGTTCGAAGGCGCGACGATTGTCAACACAACCATGATTGAATATATATATATATTTAAATTTAAAATATATATATTCAATCATGTTTGGCAGACGCGGTTCAAATCTCGGTCTGAACATTGGCGGTCACGATTACGGACCCCCACCCCCGTTTTTTCCTCGTCCCCAAAATCCCCTTTATCCAGAACAAAGGTATATTAGAAAAAAACAGCCAACACAACCCACAGTAAACCCACAACTGGCTTGGATGAGTTCTCCGGAGGCTGAAAAACTCTCTACAGCTGCCAAGGCTAAGGCTATCTCAGACTTCAAAAGGCGTTTCCCGCACGCTGATATGTCAAGATTTAAAACAGAAGTTTCTTTCGACGAAAATCACAAAGCCTCAGCAGTAGTTCTTTTCTCAGAGGGGCATGGCTCCTGGGCTATGCCTTCAGACATACCGCACAAGAATTGGACACAAGCCCTGAAAGACGCCCTTGGCTTAGAGTATATTGGCGGTTTCCCTTATCAGTTAACGTTAAACCGAAACACACAAAAGCCAATCCCTGCTGTTGAATTCGCCACCTCAATCGATAAAGACATGATGATTGGCTCTGTCTTGAACGATGAAGCGCAAAAGATCTGTCACGCCAACTGATTATTTCACAACGAAATACAGAAACATTTTCAGAGACACACAAATTTCGTTCACAACCGCGAAATATGGGAGAAAGTGGCTCGGCGGGCCGCATATGAGTTTCTGGCCACAACAACTAAACTTTGCTCTGTGGTGTGCAACAACCGGCTGCGGGATCTCGCGTGACCTTCTGTTTGATAAGAACTCGACTCTCTCCCTAACCCCGCAGCTCCGGTCATTTTACAGGTTTCACGTCTATTTCACAACAAGGCGAATTCTTTACAAAATGGGTGGTGAACAAAGCGTGAGTGCTTTGCCAGACGACCCCACATTCAACCAGAAAGACAACAAGTTCAACATCGACGCATACAAGAGGATTTGCCAAGAGTTTGGTGTCGACCCCAATTCTGACTTCCGTTTCACATACGGCAAAAACCACGGTCTTGGCAATGTGTACATTTGGGTTACTGGCGATGGTCCCCTTTCTACTGATTACGACTATCCTGATCCCGATCTAGCCCTGTTTGATGACGAGCGCGTCACAGACAGAAAAGACCCAAACTATCGAGCAAACGGCATATACTTCGTTCGTAACGACCAGGGCGCTGTTAGTCAGTTCGAGCACTTTGTACCGAATTATGCACAAGGGCTAACACAGCCAGGGCTCGCGCGTATGAATCAGTCAATCGAGGCCTTTGTGTACTGCATCCTGGGTGCACAAGCCAAAACCCGCAGCAGCATCATTGGAAGAGGAGGCCGGGCGTTCGAAACGCAGAGAGTATTCCTCACCCATCTAGAGGAGGCCATAATACTGAACGACATCGCAACAAGCGTACAGCGATATCAGCTTGCCATCCAAGCAGCTAAAGTGCGCTTAGACTTTGCGACAGCGCCCGGAAGCTGGCTCATGCCATCACGCATGATTATCAACACAGAGAGCGTGGTGGGGTACAACAACAATCTCAAGGAGGCAACGCAAGGTATGAAGCTGGGTGTGAACAACGATGTTAACCTGGGCACAAAAAAAGCCTCCCTTCACCACATGGATGGGGGACCAACAAAAATAAATCCACCAAACAGCCATCCATCAAACCCGATACATAAACAGGCCACACAGGCACAGGGCATCGCACCAAAAGACCCAAAACCAGCCCCCACACCACAACCCACTCCACAACCCACACCACAGCCCGACTCACAGCCCGACTCACATCACGTAAACAAGGCACTCATTGGTGTGGGTGCGATTGCTTTAGCAGGCGTTATCGTTTGGTTTAGATAAGCGCAAAGCTTATGACTTCGCACGCTTGGTGACCCTTTCAACAAGGAAGGCCACCACGGCAAGGATGAGCAGCCAGGCGTGTTCACCCAGAAAGGAGATGACCGACCCAGCAGCTTTGAAGATAAAACTCACAATTGACCCAATCAAGCCAGGCAGGGCGTTGGCTGCCTTTTTGCCAAGCTCTTTAAGTCCATTTCCAATAGCCTTGGTGGCCTTTGCCAGGCCATTCAAGGTGGCGAGTACCACAGCGCTGATGGTGATGCCAGCTGCCATAACAATCGCTTGCAGGGTCCATCCGTATTTCTTGAAGATTTCCCTAACCCGCTCTCTCAAAGACATGCCCCTTTCACGCACCTCAATTTCTGTGTTGACCCTTGCTAGCTCTTCTTCACGTTCAGCAACCCGGGCTTCCGCGGCTTCTCTTTCAGAGGGAGAAGTGTTCTCATCCTCTATGACGCGCTTGTCTTCAGCGTTCTGCCGTTCAAGCTCTTCTTTGTTCTGTTTCAGTTCGTCCAGTGGTTTCACAGCGTCCTGTTTTCCTCTAAGCTCCTCTCGGCGTCTTTCAAAGCCCCTACTGTCAAGTTTTAGTTTGTCGATTTGTTTTTTTAGTTTGTCTGCTTGTTGAGCAGCTTTTTGTGCATTGTCCAGTTGTTTTCGTTTAGCTTGATGCTCAGCTTCAACAGCTCGCTTTTCATTTTTTAGTCTTTGTATTGTCTCCGTATCCAGTGGGCCATGTGCATCTTCCTTCTCTTGAATCTGGTCATCAATATCTTTGATTCTATTTCTTAGGGCATCCGTGTCGCGGCGAAGTTTTTGTGCATCCGCATCCCTTTGTTCCATTTGTTGTAGTTCATTTTGTTTTGCTTCCAGTTCTTTTTGAGTTGCTTCAAATGCAGCATTTGTCTCATTGAACTCTTCAGTCACAGACTTTCCGAGAGCAGCTTTGATCTCTTTGGGAAGAGAAGCGTTGAGAGTCTTTTCGGAAGCCCCACGGCTTTTTGTGTAAAGAGGATACCATTTGTCTCTGGTATGATATTTTACCTCTATGATGGCCCCACCTGATTTTGGTTTAGTCTCGTACCGAAAATTAAGTTGATTTCTGTCTGCGCTGGTAAACTCTGCCTTAACCTCGTCAAAGGCCATATCATTCATTGTTAACAATCGCCGGCCTTGAGTAGCCCCTGTAATGAAAGAGGTTTCTTCAGTGTGGGAGCCTTGTTGTTCTGGGGGCAACCTTGTTCTTGGGATCATAGGCACTTGTTCACCAGATGGTGTGGAAGCAGCCCCTGGTTCAAAAGGTTGCGTGGTGTCTTGGTCATGGGCCCATCGACTGAATTCTTCTGCTTCTTCTTCTGTCATTGGTTTATTCATCCAATTTTCAAGAGCAGCATCAGCATCCTCGTCATCCCCTGTGTCTATGATGAGAGGGTCTGTGTCCTTTGCCTCGTCAGGTATATCATATCCGCCTTCTGCCATGATGATATATAAATATAAGTTTTTAAAACACAAATATATACCATGGCTGTGCAACCGAATCTACTTCCATCTCACAGCGAAAAGACAGTGGGTGCCATGAAGGCAGAGCGAACCGTTAAGCGCATCACATTCAACCCATCTGAGGCCAATCCCGGCGAGACACTGTACGTCTCGGTGCCCAAGCTGGGCGAGCATGATGTCCTTGTGTCCGGCTCGCTTGCACTTGTGTTTAACATCAACCTAGCCGGGGGCCACGCTAACAACTTTCTCGTGCAAAATGTTTCTAGGGCCCTGGTGGACAGGCTCGTTGTAAAGTTTGGTGCCACCACCGTCGAGGACACAGTTGGGTACGACATCTATAAGATATTCGAAGACCTTTTCAAATCAACCGATGAGCGGGACAACATGCTTATGGAGGGCATACAGAGTGTGGATTTGTGTAAGATCCGCTCTGTTGCTGGCGACAAGAAGACTTCCGGCGTGGATGCAGAGAACAAACTGGAGACAATATACAAGAATAAGTATCGTATCAAACTGGATCACCAAATCTTAACTGATCACGGAATCATGTACCCTCAGGCCCTATACAGTGATCTGGTTTTCGAACTAACCCTAGCCCCCGCAAGCCAAGTTGTCCGAGGCTCAGACACAAGCAAGCTCGTGTACAAGTTGGAAAACATCCAGCTGGAGTACGAGACGATCAGAAGTAAGGAGCTGGCCGATGAAGCAACAAGCACTTATACTAGTGGTAAGGGGTTCGCCTATGACTTCGTAATGCGAGATCGGGTGCATCCTTTCTCAAAAAGCGGGGACACTCGGATGAATCTTCGGGTAAACCCACAGCGCCGGTCTCTCAAGGGCATCCTCTTGCTGTTCATCAACCCCTATGCTGCGGGTGCAAGGGATTCTGAGAATTATTTCAATCCAGACACCACCAAAGTTAAGGTAACCGTAAATGGGGTTCCAAACAGGGTCTACAACGAGGGTATCTCCGGCACTGACATGTGGGGTGAAATCTCCCGACACTTTCATACGCGCGGCAGGCCCAACATGAACCTGACCAAATATCTCACAGGCAACAAGTTTGGTCTCTGGATTGACCCAGCTCTGCACGGCAACGGCCAACGGCTCGTCAACACACAGGATGGCGTGCAACTCGAGATTGAACGAAACGGCACAGGCTCGGGAAATGCAAACTGTCACATCTTCACCATCTCAGACTCACAGTTGAACATCATTAGCAGGCAGCTGGAATCTGTACAGTACTAAAATACACACGCATATATATACCATGGCCACAAGCAAGATCAACTTCTATGATAAGCCGGCTCCCCTGCCATCCACCGGACCATTGTCATACAATGAAATAGAAAAACTTCTGACAAAGGCGCCCTCCCCACCGACACATGAACCAATTGTTTGCAAACCAACTAATATAGGCGTTGGCTATGGACCCAAGAAAGCTGCCATTCAATGCACTAATCGTGGGTCCCACTAACTCTGGCAAGACACAGTATCTTCTAAACCAACTGCGCGGCCCCTTTAGGGGTTGTTTTGATTACATTGTTTTATTCTGCCCCACATTTGTCAAGAACAAGACATACGATGGCTTCGTGGACCGCGATCCACACATCTTTGTGATTACCTGCCAACAGCATGAGATCGAAGACTGGTTGAAGCTGGCGAGCTTCTTTTTCACATGCACCAACACTTTATTCATTCTCGATGACTGCGCTGCCTCAAAAGATGTCAAAGGTCGCACAAGCCAGCTTGTCAATCTGGGGTTCAGCGCAAGGCATGACGGTATATCCGTGTGGGTCTTAACACAGCAGATCACCAGCATAGCTAAGCCATATCGTGATAACATTGCAGCGATCGTGCTCTTTTACACACCCTCCAGCAAGACAACTAAGGCCATCTTCGAAGACTATGCCGGCGAGCTCTCCCACGAGGAGTATAAAGAGTTTATCGCAAGGCTAAAATCCCGCAAGTTCTCCCACCTGGTTTTCTCTCTTAGGTACCCGTATGGAATTGAGTACAAGGTTTAAACACAAATACACACGCATATATATACCATGGATGTGCCAACCAGCCTACACAAGCTCACGGTGCTTTCACAGCTTTTGGATGAATTACACAAACACACACTTGATGCACAAAACAAAATTATCAAAGCCGCTAGTGAGGCAGATATGCGTCTTATGCTTCTCAACAGATATCCCTTGCGGTTGAATTCTATGCCAGACACCATGGCGGGGCTTATACGTGAGATTGAAACTCTTTTACCAGCAATCAAGAGAATTATCGAAAATTAAAAAAATACACACACATATATATATACCCCTGATGATGGCACAAGCAGCTGAAGACCAGGTCGACTTGAGCGAAGTAATGCAGATGCTGGAGGCTGCCCCTGATACCGCACCTCCCACAGGTCTCGTGTGTGACGATGGCATTCCTGCCAAACGTGAGAAGCTGGCAATCCTTGTTTCAACCGGCAAGGCCAAAGAATCTATCGGCGTGCAGCTTACACATGATCATGTGAAGCGCCTGTCAGACAAGGACGTTGACAAGTACATCAAAAGATACGAGGCCTATGTCGGCAACAAGACAACAGAATCCCTAGTTGATTCAGCCATAATGCTCTTGTCCAAAGGAGTTGGCATGGTGGTCGACCTTGATGATGTCAAGGAATTACAGAAAGAACTCAAAAATGATTACATCATCTACCAGGAGCTGTCAAATCTTGCTGGAGGTCTTGCCCTGAGATGCGGACGATGGCTGGCGCTTGCCAATGCTGCTCTCATCACAACAAAACACGTCAAGTTTGAACGAGAGCCTGATCACAAGCCTGACTTAATAGAATTGGAACCACAACCCACACATCCAAGCAGAGACAGTGAAGGTTATCCACTCGAGGGCTTTGATGAAGTTGGGCTGGGACCTTGAAGGAACCTGGGCGGAACCTGGGCGGAACCTGGGCGGAACCTGGGCGGAACCTAGGTGGAACCTGTCAGCACACCTGGCCAAATTTTCAAAATTTTCAAAATCATATATATACCCACTATGGCCACACCACTCAAGGCGATCCCTGAAGAAACTCAAACTCCAACGCCAACTCCAACACCTGCACGCGTTACCTCTGAGGTCCCGAAAACAAAGCCTGCGACAGAAAAGAACCCCGGCCGTGTTGCTTCTGGCAAAAGGCTAGCAGAGCGCAACCGCCTGGCCCGTGAAGCAAAGAAAAAAGCCGAAGCACAAAAGGCCGCACCCTCAACAAGTGACACCAGTGCTGCAAACCAACCCTCAACAAGTGACATAACAACTGACACCAACAGCAACTCAATCTTTTATATTCTGGGGGTTGGAGGGTTGATTGTCTCTGTTATGGGTGTGTATTACCAACGCGAAGCCATAATGCAAAAGCTTGGCCACAAGCCAAATACACCACCAGCAACACCAGCAAACACATCGACACCACCACCAGAACAACACCCAAGACAAGGAATCAAAAAAATGGAATAAAAAAATAAACACATATGTATACACAATGGTAAATCTCTTTCAAGGCTTCGTAAACGGGGCTGCAATCGGAGGCATTCTTTTTGTTACGCTTAAATTCAACATTGTCGCCCTAAAAACAGTTTGGCAATTAGCAACACAACAGATGATCAACGAGACAACGCATAATGAAGAGTCGACTGAAATTTAAAATCTTATATATACACAATGGCTGACAATAAGCTTGTGAAGTCTATCCTCGACGCCGCAACAATAACTGGCCTTGTCGCTGGTATTGGTTGGATTGGGAAAAAGACCATCAAAGAAAACTTCACTGCCGACCCCAGTGCAAGCTTGATGAACTATGTCAAGTTCACAGCCGTCATGGCTGGCAGCATCGCGCTGAAGAAATATCTCGAGGACCAGAAAATCCTCCCAGACAACATGTAAAACCATATGTATACACACAACCACAATGGCCAGCATTGCAATAATGGCCCTTGGCGCTGTTTTGAATGCTGCAGCTTTCACTGGCGGTAATTATCTCGCGAAGTATCTATCTGGTGATAATGGAAAGGCAGCAATGGATGAGAAAATCCGGCATGACAAAGCTCTGGAACAATACCAAGCGGCTTACGCCAAATACCAGAAGGACCGCACTAAGCTCCTCGACTGGATTGCAGCCAACGATCGGATAAAACACCAAGCTAGCCAAAACTTTCCAACCACCGACCAAGCCCTGGTCTTGTACAACCAGATGCATAAATCGCAACCTGATAAACAAATCAAAGATTACAAAGAGCCCCAGTTCTCAGACTTCTACAAACCCAGCCAACAACAGCAGACTGGTGAACTTGCATTTATTGGAGGCACCCTTCTTGCAGGTGGGTATGCGGCCTATCGCCTTCTGTAAAAAATCGGCAACACAATACATAAGTATATACCATCCCTATGGAAGCCAAACTCTCAAAGATCTATTACAGCCCTAAAGGCTACTGGAAAGGCCTTGCTGCTGTCAAAAAGCTAGCTGCAGCAGCCAAGGTCTCTGAAGAGGCGGCAAAGAAATGGCTCGTCAAACAAGCCCTTTGGCAAGTTTACCTCCCTGCACCACGCCATATACCTCGGCCTAAGTTTGATGTCCAGACTCCTAATGCAGTGCATCAAGCGGATCTACTGTTTTTACCACACGACAAACTTCCACACGGTAGAAAAATTTACAAATATGCTTTGACAATTGTTGATGTGGCTAGCCGTTACAAAGCAGCAGAGCCCTTGACTTCGAAAGAGTCTGATGAAGTTTCGAAGGCGCTTACACGTATTTACAGGCGTGGGCCTTTGAAATGGCCACAACTGTTGCAAGTCGATCCGGGGACAGAGTTTATGGGGGCTGTGACTAAAGAGACTGAGGCTCATAAAACAACCATTCGTCGTGGGCGTGTTGATATCCACAGAGACCAAGGGATTGTTGAAAGATTCAACAGAACCCTGGCTGAACGATTGTTTGGTTACCAGTACGCAGTTGAAATGAATCTGCCCTCTGGCCGTTCGACTGCTTGGGTTAAAAGATTGCCAGATGTTATCTCTGCCTTGAACAATGAAGTGACTCAACTCACTGGCAAGAAGCCTGCGCAAGCGATCAAAGAGAAAGCAACCTCAGCTAAGCCAGCGACACCATATTTGAGACCAGTTGGCAAGAAGGAAAAGAAGCTACCTCATGGAGTCAATTTGAGATATCTGTATTACCCCGGTGAGCTTGAAGGCGGTAGTCGACGGGCAACTGATCCGATCTGGTCTTTGAAAGTCTACCAAATACAAAGGATTGTCACCAAGCCAGATGCGCCGGCTGTCTATTATCTGTACGACGGACCCAAGCGCGGGTTTGTGCGTGAGGAGTTGATGGTTGTGCCACCGGGCACTCAGTTGCCTCCTGTATCTTTGTGACCATATGCAAGCGTATGGACGCCATCGTCTTTTATCCAGCGCTTTGAATCAAAGGGCGAGAGTGTTATCTTGGTGATGTGCTCACCGAAGATTTGGTGGCCTTTGCTTCGGAGCCTGTCCATCCCATGCTTGAAGGGTCGCCGATCGAAAAGAGCTTCCTTGTAATTCTGGTGGATGATCTCTTTCTTTGTGACAACCTTTGTGGTGCCCTTTGCTTTCTTGATGTTTTTGTCGTCCTCTAGTAAGATAGAGTACATCTTCGAGCGAAGACACACAACCTCTGAGATGGGCACACCCTCGCACTCGTCCTTCATCTTCCCAATGACCTTCTTGTTAAGCTGGCTGTGGAGTGGATGGTCCTTGGGATAGTCACTCGTGTCGTAGAGTTCATCCCGAAGGTTCTCCATGTCTTTGTAAACATCATCCGTCTTGATCTCGAGGAGCAGAGAGTCTGTGTCTGTGTAAAGTAGGTCTACGCGTGGACCATATTTCAGCTTGAGATGTTTGTAATAGAAGTCATACATCAGTGTTTTGGAAAGATCAAGGATGCACATGCCTGTGTAGACTGGGCGGTTGAAGAGGATTTTCTCCCTGTGCATCTGGATCCCCGCCATGTTAGCTCCAAACACTGTTGCTCTGGAAAACAGCGGGCTTGCGATAAGCTTTCTAATCTTGTCTTGCTCGTGCGATCGGACAAGCTTCATGTCGATTCGATTTCTGAGGTTCTCCATTGTCTTACCGAAGACTGAGTTGTTCATGAGCTTGAAGAAGTTCTTCTCAAAATCGGAAGTGGCCTTCTTTCTGAGCTCGGTGTTCAGGGAGATGTATGGCTCCATCCAAGCCCTCTGCTCGAACTTGAGCATTTTGTGAATTTTCGTCAACTTCATTCCCAGATCCAGGTACTGCTGGAGATTTCTGTAATGCAACACATACCGAGATTTCTTGTTTAGGGTAAGGAGCAGCTTCTGTGTCTTGTCTTCTGACTGTCCCTCTGCCAAGGCCCTTTGATATGGAGACATCCATGCCTTAGGAACGGCCTGACTTTCTGGGGCAAGAGGATAAGCGTTGTGCTCATCGTGCAGCTCCTCGGGGTACTCAAGATCAACCTCGAGGATGTAACCAATCTTTCTGTTTGACCTCCACTTCCTGATCTGGTGTTGAGTTGGAAAGACAGGGCACCATGCGAAGTTGCCAACTGGGAGAGGCTGACTCATGGCCCATCCATATAGATTGTTCGCGTCGAGATACATGATGTAACTTGACTCTTCGTTGGGGTTGTGATCGTGAAGATAGGGGTTGTTAGCCTTGCAGTACCGCCTGCTCTCCATGGATATACCACCTCGCAAGCCTCTTTCAACAAAGAGATGCATGTCAACATCTGTGAGCAGCTCCAGGTTGATGCCCGTATACCTGAGAAGGGCGTCCCATGAGAGGCCAGGGCTTGTGTAATAATGTGCCGGGTCAAGCTTGTAATGTTGCAGACATGTTTTTCTGAAGTTCTCGAAAACATCGGCCAGAAGAAGCACATCTGTCATGAGGTAGAGATCGTGGTAAACTCTAAGCGTCTTGCATCCAAATACCTCCCACACTTTTTGCGCGTGGGCGTATTCCTTATCTGAGATACCTTCCTTCTTGAGCTCGCTATAGAAGGCATCCTTCGGCGGGAGAGATGTCTCCTCGAATCGAGCCCATGAGTCCATGTATTCGTATGGGTAAATCCCTTTTTGCAGGAGAAGGTTGCGTTTGGCTTGGTTCTCCTCATAGCTTGCCGTGATTGTGAAGGACTCTGGCTTGTTTGCTTCAACCAGGGCACTGAGGCTTGACTGCATGAACTGCAAGCTGTCAATGAACCTTAGCTTGCCGAGGGAGAAAGAGATGTATTTCTCCATGTTGTTGGGAATGCATGTCAAATCAGATTGAATGCCTGCAATTCCGCCCATAATGTGGTGCGCATCATAACCCCTTAAGTTGTGAAAGATTACGGGGATTATTTCCGTTTTCGGGTTGGTTCGGAAATAGTTGATGTTGCAAAAACTGTGAGCCGCGCCCCGATATTTGCCTGTGATGTGGCAATGATCTTTAACTGCGTCTCGAACAGAGTCTTGGATTAGAGACTCCCCGCAGAAAAGACAGTCGACCTGTTCGAATAATTTTTCTGTGATGGGCTTCCATTTGTTTCTTGGCCCAACAAATGGGAACTCTTCTAATTCACCATCCTCGCCCTTGATGTAAGTTTTGAATGCCTTTTGGTAACATTTGTTGGTGAAAGCCCACGTATTCTCCGGTATTTGGATCATAGACTTCAGTGGCATCCCTGTGGTTCCTCTTGGTGAGAGACTTGTTACAGATGTGACAGTCAGTTGCACTGTTGAATTCAATCCATTCCTTTCTCGTCATTGAGAGTGGTGCCTTGTCTTGTAATTCGTATCTGATCTCTGCTTCCAGCTGCTGAAGGCTGTTAAGAAAGACCGGCACCGCGTCCTCTCCTCTGTATAGGTAAGGGCCCTTTGTCTCCCCATCAGAGCGAACAGCTAACATGCAGAACCCACAGGGTTTGTGTACGGATGTCGCAGTAGTGCTGCTCTGTTGGGGATCTGGTATGCATCCATGGACTTTTTCGACAATGCTTTCGAAGTCAGCATAAATAACCCAAGGCTTCTTCATCTGGTTCTGAAAGTTCTCAAAGTGGAGGAAGTTTTCACTTTCTTTGGGCATTTCAACTCGTGCCGGCCTGCCTTTTACTCCCCTGCAATAGAAGAGATGGTCGGTGAGAACCCTTTCTGAAGAGAAGGGTTGGAGACACCTGTCTCAGTGATGCATGCGACGCCCAACATTGAACTCACTGTGTAGAAGTCTGCTCATGCTCTTGATGTAACAATAATGCGAAGTGTGTATGTCTGTGAGCAACGTCAGATTAATCCTTCGCAGATTGGGATCCCCTTGCTCACTGACTCTGATTACAACCACCTTGTTGTTTTTCCAGCCATAAACGTTGATTGCAAGGTTGTTTTGACGTTCAACCTTAGAAATCTGACTCAATGGCGTTGGAAAATCAACTCCAGTGCAGTCAAGGCCATCATCAATGGGATAACTTCCTGGTCTGTCTGAATGCGCCTCGGCAGGGAACAATGCCGATCGCAATGCCCAACGTAGACACTGATTGTCTCTGTTCTTTACATTGATGATTGCCTGCTTCGACCTGAGTTTTGATGGTGTTGGGATAAATGTGCCGCCTCGTATAGGCTTGTACACCCCGAATTCAAGGTAAACAGTTTTGATTTTATCAACCACCCAACCAGAACCCAATTGCTGCCATCTAGCAATCTCTTCCTTAAAGCCATTCACAGTGTCTTCTAGGAAGCCTTCCTCTCGCAGCTTATAGATATGTGTCACAATCAGTGGTTTAACGTTCCAAAAGAAGTGATTCATTTCTCGATTGTTATCACCTGCCATTGAAAAGTGAACATCGAATGACAAAGTGACCTTCACCCCGCCAAGCTCTGTGACTTCGCGTTCAATTCTCTGGAGAATGACTGCCTTATTAGTTATGAAGAATGAATTCAGGTCCTTGATTTGGTAATCATCAGGGACATTCATCTTATAACCATGCAGCCAATTACCGAAGTAATCATGGTTCCTTGGGTTGAAGTCAAGACGTTGAGCCTCCATGTTATATACAGGGATTTCATTTTCTCCAATTGCTGGTCTCGCATCGGGCCTCTGTGCCATTGCCATGTGGGTTGGTATATGCAGAGGTGTGGTTTCTTCAATTGGTGGTCTCGTGTCGGGGCCAGCATCCACAAGCTGTGGTTGGGGATGGTCTCGTGCCGGGTCAGCATTCACAAGCCCTGTGTAGTATAGGGGGTTGGTGTATCCGGGACCGCCTCCAAACGCCCGAAAAACCGCTTATTTTTGGAACTCCCGAACACCTGAGTTGCCGTGCCCCCAGGGCGAATGCAATGAGCCCTGGGGGCACGGCAACTCAGGTGTTCGGGAGTTCCAAAAATAAGCGGTTTTTCGGGCGTTTGGAGGCGGTCCCGAATCACCAACCCCCTATACTACTTGAAGAGAGAAAACAAAACAACAGCTAAATTAGAGGCGGGGAAATCTTTGGAGAAAATTAACGAGTGAGAAACAGAAATTGAAGAGCAAATAGATGTTGTTGCCGATGAGATTAAGTTTCTGGAGACGCGCGTAAAAGAAGAGATTACTAAAGCTGAGGCCAAAGAAAGAGAAATTCAAGAAAACCTGTTGGCCCGTCAGCATGAGGAGCAACTAAAGTTCGAAATACAACAGTTGGAGCAAACAGCAGAGCTTTCGAAGCCTCAAAAAACCACGTCAGATTTGCCATCGAGTAAGCAGTGTAAAGTAACCGAAGCTCGTAATAACCAAATACAATGGAAAGCTTGAAAACTGGCTCTCATTCTGGAACAAATTCCAAGCGGAAATTGACAGCCCGGATTTGCCGGCGGTCATGAAATTTGCGAACCTCAAGGAACTAGTAGAATCACATGTACTAAGAGGATTTGATGGTCTTCCTTTTACGACGGAAGGGTATGAACGTGCACAAAGCATTTTGAAAAGCAACTATGGAAAAATGAGTGAAATGATTAATGCATATGTTGAGAACATTCTTGCGTTGCCAATCATCAATCAATCATTGATTGCAATCTATATAATCAATAATAATCAATAATAATTAATTGACTGATATTGATTGGTTCAACCAATCAGTAGGAATCAAAACTCACTCACCGACACGTCTTAATTTTATTGATTATTATTGATTTTTATAGATAATCAATAACTGGTTATGCAACAGTAAAACCTAACCTTTTACGGCGTGTGTAAGTCACGCGTCATATACACGACGGAATTTTGCACGCTGTGGTAAAACGATTGCACACGCACTTGAGTTGGATAAAAACGTCCGCGGTAAAACGTACCAACCAAGATCTCGTGGAACTATCCATATTATGTGTCGTTAAAGGCTACCACGAATGTCCTTTTGATGTGAATGTTGGAGAAACGTTTTTGGCATCCAAGAAGAGAGGAGAACGCGGGAAGCATTCTGCTGCTAAGACCATCACTCATTTTAGCTAATTAGCATGTTCTTAGTAGAAAACAATCTCAAGGATGCTAAAATTAAAGGATACGTTTAGTTATAATATATATGAGAACAAATAAACTTTTTAAAATTATTTGTCAATTCATATGATGCGTTTTCTTGAAAAGAAACCGAGATTTAACTAGTCAATAAAAATCAATATTAATCAATGATAATCAATATCAATCAATGGTAATCGATAATAAAAATCGAAGCTCACTCAAATTCGATTTCTCTTGATTTCC
Source organism: Cladopsammia gracilis (assembly GCA_022457155.1). NCBI lineage: Eukaryota > Metazoa > Cnidaria > Anthozoa > Scleractinia > Dendrophylliidae > Cladopsammia > Cladopsammia gracilis. Next base: position 702,044 of record JAJGOT010000086.1, on the reverse strand, counting down.
AATATCAATCGATTATTATTGATTATTATTGATTATATTGATTATATTGATTATTGATTTTAATTGATTGATACCGCCGGGTCCGGAACGCTCCTGTACAATGTACAATCGCATGAGACTTTAGGAAAAAACATCCTAATGTCTGTCGTTGGTGCGAGGAATTTTGAACAAGTTGCCCGGAATAAAAGCGAAATTGGTCCAGGGACACCAAGACTGGCAACTGTGGAATTTCACGCAGCTTCTCAACGCCCTTCGCGCGTGGAAAGAGATTCATCCACGTGAGACCGCGAAATTGCCTCGCGAGGCCCAGAATTTAACAACTTCGCCTGGCCATAGAATCCACGCAAATGCACCACGGGGTTGTGTTTACTGTGATGACGCCTTACACAGATCTAGTGAATACACAACTATTACAAACGCCGCAGATCGAAAGAAATTACTTCAAGAGAAGAAGCTATGTTTAAACTGCACCTGGCCACATTGGGCAGCATGATGAAATGACAAAAATGTGTTAAATTTGACGCTGTTTGTAGAATGATCTTTCTTTCCCCACGTTTCGGCAATGCTGCCTTCTTCAGGGTACAAAACTATTTTATTTTATTTTAACATTGGGCAGCACATTGCAAGGAAAGGCATCACACTTCCATTTGCGATCGGGCGGTTCAAGCAGGAAGTGACGGTGAGGCAGTGACAGCTACACACGTTGGAGGGGGGGGGGGGGGCGGTAGTCATCGTTAAGGTCAACGGAGTGAAATGTCGTGCATTGCTCGATACTGGCGCCACTGGATCGTATATATCGGCATTTTTGGTAGATTTGATGAAAGTCAAGTCCCCTCGTAGCCTGACTCTTGGTATCAAAAGAATCATGGGCCTTGTCACCAAGCGCATCAAGACATGTGATGTAAAAATAAGCGACACACAAGAGAAGTGCGTACTTACACTCAGTTGCTGGAAAAATACTTGCATCTTAAAGGTGCAAGATGGACGAGACCGACACAAAGAAAATCCTACCCATTCACGTGATTCTGAGAGCTAACGAATACACAAAGATCAAGATGGCCGGATATCAGCGCGCAGGAGCCATGGGAGAACCAATCGCCGAACAGACTAGGTTCGGTTGGACCATTGTCATCAGGTGTTGAGGTAGAACTTCAGAACATGTTTCTGACACAGACATAAATCACAGATTACGAACAACTGTGCAGTTTGGACGTACTCGGATTACAAGACTCGCCTACTGGAGAGCAGCAAGTTGTTCACCGTGAGTTCCTGGAACAACTTAAACGCAGCCCAGAAGGATGGTATGAAACAGCTCTGCCCTGGAAAGCCAATCATCCCCCCTCACAGAACAACAATCTGGGAAGCCTGAAGCGCCTTTCATCCCTGGTGCAGCGGCTTCAGCGCAACAACAACCTAAACGATTACGACTCTACAGATCAGCTTTTGTATTGTTATATTGTCTTACCTATATTATTTTCAATTACATTACTTTTTCCTGCCTCGAATAGCGTTTTTGCTAATTTGCAGGGCAACTGTATTTAAGTTTATATGTGTAATAAATTTTTGTTTGTTTGTTGGAGACCAGCTAGAGGCAAAGTTCCTGTCTCGTGATGTCTGTCATGAGAAGATTGCATTTTTGACATCAAAAGCACTCAATCTTGTCAAAATGATGACAGATTCATGCATGTTCATGTTATGAAACGGACCACATTATAGGCCTGACACACCCACTGAATTAAAAGAGGCTGCTTTTTCGGGCCAAGATTTTAACAAAAATAACCCAAAAAACTGTTGGGACGCCGAGACGAGAGTCTCTCTAATGATGAACACTGAACTTTGAACATTATACTGAGAAACCTTTTTGAAAATTTGTACTTTTATTCGATTTGATTTATGTAACACTACACAGCTTATTTGTTCATCCCTCTTCGTGATGAACAGGGGAGCATGTTGCGAAATGTAATTTGAAGCGTCACACCGTGACACGAAAGTAATAGTTATATGTCAATCATAACTTCAATAAGTTAACCGCAGAGAGAGAGAGAGAGAGAGAGAGAGAGAGAGAGAGAGAGAGAGAGAGAGAGAGAGAGAGAGAGAGAGAGAGAGAGAGAGAGAGAGAGAGAGAGAGAGAGAGAGAGAGAACCTGTGCTATGAAATCGGAATAAATCTTTTTAAACCATTTTATACTGTAATATCGTGAAGTACGGCCGTCTGGGCATTCGCGACAGGCTCCTTGGTCCTCGTACTCAGGCTCCGGCTGTGAATCACACTGTGAATACAGCCGCTTCTCGTCGCTAAGCTAAGGGCGTTCGCGCGAGAGATGAGAGGCGACTGTCAAGTTTCATTAAGGTTAGAGAAATATTGGTCGAGTTAGCCTTAACACACTCGAGTTTTAATTTGGCCTTTTGTTTCTTTATTTAGTTCTAGGGATTATGTGCAAAAAGTGCGCACTATCACTGCTACCCCTGGTCTTATGCAACGATCCCGGGGACATAATAGAGGTCAACTGTGACAACGAAACTCAACCTGACTCAGGAGCAAAGTTCGATTCCTGCTATGTAGCAAAGACTGCAGCAGAATCATTGACCACTTATCCCATGGGATGTGTTGTCAAGGTAAGTTGCAACCTCGTTCCCAGGGCCCACTCCACGTTCAAAATGGCGGGCGGAGAAACCCTGGACAAGACTGCCATAATACTCATGAAATGTCATCGTTCCGCTTTAAAACCGGGTTCCAAATTGCAGCAAAACAAATTGACTGCTAATAACCTGTGGAAATAACCTGTGAAGGCGGCTTTTTATGATGTGTTACGTGATAAAATACTATTGATTTTTACATCCTTGTCCAGTGGTGTCTGCCCGCCCCGCCATTTGCAAACTACCCCCATAATGTTATTGGGTAGGATAATTCTAAAGCAGACGGTTAATGCATCAGATAGTAGCAAAAATTATTTCTAACGAACATGCACTTGTCACTGAGGCAGAGACAGGAAAAAAAGTCCTAAAATTAAAAAGCCCTTTTTTACACTGCTAATGTTTGTCGCAGAGAATTATTTTGAGAGGTGTTGGAGGAGGGCTGTATGAAAGACCGTACAATATTTTATGGCCCCTGCTAATTAATAGCCTATCTCCCACCCCTGCGTATTTATTTTATTTGAAATTACTTCTCGTTAGTTGGATGGATAATTTGTTCCCATAGGTACATCCCCAACCCCTGCCCTACCCTGAATCATCATCATTATCATCACCGGCCCTTACCAGCGCCACGGGACGGAGTTTTTTAAGGTCATAGATAAGTCTGAGTGAGTGACTGGCCCTCTGCGGACTTACCAGGACCCCTGTTTGCCAGCTTGTTTAGGGTTCCTGTCAGGCCTTCACAGCTACCGTAGCAACCTCCAAGTCCCAATGCACTTCACCCCGACAGGCTATCCCTTACTCCACTTGTTGCCCACCTCCCAAAAAGAGGACGTCAGTGGTTGGACTTTGGGAGGCCCTACCCTGAATCACTGACCAGTAATGAAATTTGTTCTTTCAGGACAATTCCTCTGACCCTGCCGTGGCGAACTGCACTTCAACCGAAATATCCTTCTGTGCAAATGCACGAAGCATAGCGGCCAGGTACGGCCAACCACTCATTTCCTGTAGCTACAAGTGCTGTACTACAAACAACTGTAACGTGAAGGAACTGTTCGAGTCCCAACCCGAAACCACTGCACGAAGCAACACCACTGCACGAAGCAACACCACTGCACGAAGCAACACCACTGCACGAAGCAACACCACTGCACGAAGCAACACCACCGTGAAAGGCAGCGTAACCCAACCCGAAACCACTGCAGGAAGCAAAACCACCGTAAAAGGCAGCGTGAACCAAATTCGGCCTCATCTGCTGGGTTTTCTTTTGATTTCCGTGACCGTTTTGTTTAAAGAGCTCAATGAACGTTTCTGATTTTCGGACACGGTCGTCGCAACTTTTCTAAAGTTGTTGTATTTTACTAGTGTTGTTGTTACTGTCGACAATTTAATTTTGTATTTTCACTGATAAAGGGTACCTAAAGCAAAGACAAACCGATAATTTTTTTGTCTACTTTTTGTTTTTATAGAAAATCCCATACATGGTTTGCGCTATTTCAGTTACCTGCTATATAAACTACATGACATAGTGTAGATGCAGGCATAGCACAGACAGACACGGGAAGGATGTTAGTACTCGTATGCTAAATTTCTTTGACAATTAAATAAAGTGCTTTTTATGCGACACCCAATGAGAGACTTGTTCTGTTGTTGTAATGCATCATCGTTGATTACTAAGTCAGTAAACCCCACAGTACCTCCAACCAGAATTTCCCTTGCCAAAACTCAAGCCACCCATTGATCTTCACACCACCGTTGTCTTACAAGATTCCTTATCCTGAATATTCGGCTTGGGGCTATAACGTACCATTTTTTCGATTTTTGGCAACTTTTAAGCAACTTTTAGCCTTTTTTGGAGCAACTTTGGCTGGATTTGCTAGCACAATCTATTCAGGCCTACTGGTTGAGCACTCCTTGTAAGTATTCTATATAGAGTTTTTTCACCTGACGTCATAAAAAATAAAAAATCTAAAGTATACATCCTACAAAACTGTTTCTAACATGGTATGCGGATACCAGTGTTATAACCTTTCACGAAAAGTTTCAGGTTCTAACGATGTTTCGTTTTCGATTTATAAAGGTTGTAAATGTGTCACGCAATTCGTCACGCTATTTCAGATAGGCCTTGAAAATAAACAAAATTGAACTAGTTGAAACTTAATTAATGAATTATAGATGCTTTTAAGCCGATTCCATGCCTCTTATAGTGAATACAATATTTGGTGTTATTAAGACTTTTAAAGTCTTTAAGGGCCTCTTCATATGAGCCCGGTTGACCGAGCTGGCCCGGTTTCCGAGATCTCGCCTTTCCTTTAAATCCTTTGTAAAATTTTTGATGTGTTCATATGTGAGGGCGGGCTGGCTCGGTTACCGAGATCTCGGTTTTTCCAACCGGGATCTCGGTAAGCGGGCTGGAAAATTTTGCCATATGAACACTTCATCCCGGTTACCGGGACGAATTCTTCGCAACAGCGCATGCGTTACATGGTCGATGACGTAGCAGCGCGGTTGGTAAACATGGCGGGAAGTGAGGAATGTTCTTCTCTCTCGATTCCTAGGAAGTTCCGTTGGCAAACAGAGATGGTCAGCCAATTGATCGACAGTTTACTTAACTACAAGTCTAAAATGGCGTACAGAAGCCTTGATTTCGACGCGGACAAGCAAATTCAATACCAGGAATTGCGAGTGGAGATGGCGAAGCTTCATATCGACGAAGAGTTCATGTTCGGGCCTGTGGTTGGTTGCCATTTACCGGATGATTATGACACACTTTCAGAAGAAGAGAAAGCTAAAGCAAAAAACTCGTCCCCAGGATCTTTGGCCTTTTTGTCATCTCGGAAGCCGGGCTGAATTTTCTCATATGAACCCAAGGCGAAATCCATCCCGGTACGCGGGCCAGCCCGGTCAACCGGGCTCATATGAAGAGGCCCTAAATTATTTGCCGCCATGTTGGTGTTCCTAAGTGGAACACCAAGATGGCCGCTCCATACATTTCTTACTAAAAATGTCTATACTCATTCGCCTATAACTCTTGAATGAAATGCTCTTGCGCTTCAAAATTTGGCCCAGCTGTGTAGTTTTAAACTCTCTACAATTCCATTAAACATTTTAGAATCGAAAACTGCTTCTGCATTTTGATATGACGTCAGTGAAAACACTCTATACAGTTTAACCACCAGGGGGAGAAGGAACCACTCCGGCAGATTTTGCCACCGGCGCGCAAAATTTCGAATCCCCCACCGTCTTTCAGTTTGGGAAACTCACTTTCGATGGTATCTATGAAACCCTGCAAACTTTTCCCGAAAAGCAATTTTCTTCTCACCAAACCCTGCAATAGCTAATGTTCCTTTATCAATAAAGGAATCAGAAGGCACAGTATTAATCGTCTACTTTTAACAAACAAACGAAAGTGTGAGACCACTGAGGCTTCGCAAGTTTCCGCCGCTTTTCCCGGCCATCAGAATTCGAGGATCTCGCTGAAGTTGGCGGCTGAAAGGCAAATAGCTGTAAATAGCCTTCGATGTTCTTTCATTGCCGTTGCAGGTGCCATTGAAACTGGTCTGAGCGGTGTTGAGGGAACATGCGAGCTTCCTTCTGTCAAGGCAGGTGAAGCTGTAAATAGAAGAAGGCCGCCCTAATCTTGATACAGCTAATAGCCGTGTGCTAGCGCCCTGTCGTAGAACTCGCTGAGTATCTTCCACTCGATCCCGTCGACTGGTCCGCCATTGTCACCCACGTGCAAAGCATCAGCGTCCCAATATGCGGCTCAGCGCTTGGTTTCCTAGCGACCAACCGCTGGTTGAGAAGCCCGTAGACTCTACCCAAGTAAAAAGTCGACCAAAATAAAAAGTTGACCCGAATAAAAAGTCAACCCAAATAAAAAGTCGATCAGAATAAAAAGTCGACCCAAATAAAGAGTCGACCCAAATAAAAAGTCGACCAGAATAAAAAGTCGACCTGAGTAAAAACTGGTTAACCCGAATAAAAAGTTGGCTCGAATAAAAAGTCGACCCAAATAAAAAGTCGACCCAAATAAAAAGTTGACCCGAATAAATAGTCGACCCAAATAAAAAGTTAACCCCAATAAAAAGTCGACCCAAATAAAATGTCGACCCAAATAAAGAGTCGACCCAAGTAAAAAGTCGACCAGAATAAAAAGTCGACCGGAATAAAAACTGGTTGACCCGAATAAAAAGTTGACCCGAATAAAAAATCGACCCAAATAAAAAGTTGACCCGAATAAAATGTCGACCGAAATAAAGACAGTCGACCCAAACAAAATGAAAATTATGTATTCAATTTCGAAATGAGTGAAGACGATTAAAAACTCTACTCGAATAAAAAGTGCATCAGCCCAAATTTCTATGAAAAATAAAAAGTCTATACAAAAATTCGGAATGTTAATTTTGGCATCAATGGAACGCCATAATGATTGCAGATTGTGCTAGGCTACAAGGTAGCTGAAGTACAATCAGAATTCCATTATTGTTGCACGAAGAATTCACTAATTGGTCTTGGCCTCAAATATATAGAAATACCAAAGTCATTAAAAGCGAAAATATGCAGCGCGAAAAAGTTTCCACAAAAGGTCATGCATACCATATATGGACCAGGCTTGATGAGAAGGACTATTGAAGGAAGGCAAACTGGGATAAGATGGCAATTCCTGGGCAAGCTAGAGGACTTAGACTTTGCTGATGATGTGGCTCTTGTTGCAAGTAGGATAGTGGATAGCAAACAAAGGTTGAAAATCTTAACATAAACGGGAAGAAGACCGGGCTGAAGATTAACCTAGGAAAAACAGTGGTAATGAAATGGAATGTTAATCCTGGAACAAAGATCCAACTAGAAGGGAGTGATATTGAAGAGGTAGAGAAGTTTGTATATCTTGGTGCTACAGTCACAACAACAGGTGGTGCAGGTGAGGATATAAGTGCCAGGCTGGGAAAAGCACAAACAGTCTTCTGCAACTTAAAGAACATCTGGAAGAACAGTCGACTCAGTATAAACACCAAGTTGAGGATTTTTAGATCTAGTGTAATGGCTGTCCTTCTTTATGGTTGCGAAACTTGGCGAATGGTTAAAAGCAAAGAGACCAAGCTTAATGTTTTCCTTCACAAGTGCCTACGACGAATTCTGAAGATTTACTGGCCTATAAAAGTGACAAATGAAGAGATAAGAGTCAAGACGAATATGGAAGAGATCACACAACAGATAAGACGTAGACGCTGGAAACTGATTGGGCATGTGCTAAGGAAAAGTGCAAGCGAGAACACGAGGATAGCCTTAACATGGACACCAGAAGGAAGACGTAGGAGAGGTAGGCCGAAGGAGACATGGCGAAGAACGGTAGAGAGAGAACGAGGTGAACTTGGGTTCAAAGGTTGGACAAAAGCCGGTAGTTGTGCCAAAGACCGAGAAGCTGGAGAGAGAGAACACAAGGCCCTATTTCCCTCAGAGGGAAAAGGATATGATGATGAAAGGCCAGCAACGATGGAAAAAAATGGAAAAAGGATGGAAAAAACAGGGAGTAGCACGAAAGAAAAGAAAAGTCAAGCTTCTGGCGTTTTTTACTCAAAATTTGGCTTTCTGCGCATGCCCGAAACCAAAGGTCGATTCGATTGACCCCAATCTCGTCCCAAGAGTCTGCGTGTTTCAGGTCAGCGGAGACCGAACGTTCACGGCCTAGGTACTTGGTGTATCCCTGATCATAATGTATGGTACTTCATGTATCCCTTATTGTAATGTATTTAGATACATATATATATTGCAGTGCAATTTAGGGTCGGATTACAGTATTCTTGGTTTTCACATGACGTCATAAAAATTCAAAAATCTAAAGCATACGTCCTACAAAGCTGTTTCCAACATGGTATGTGAATACCAGTGTTATAATCTTTCAAAAAAATTTTCAGGTTTTAACGATGTTTTGCTTCCGATTTATAAAAGTTTTAAATGTGTCACGCCATTCGTCACACTGTTTCAGATAAGCCGTGAAAATATACAAAATTGAACAAGTTGAAAGTTATTTTTGTATTATAGATGTTTATAAGCCGATTAAATATTTTGTGATGGGATTTTTGGTGTAATTGAGACTTTGAATTTTTGGCTGCCATGTTGGTGCCCTTAACTTGGGCACCAAGATGGCCGCTCCACACATTTTTTTTACTAAAAATGTCTAATAAACGTTCGCCTGTAACTTTTGAACGAAATGCTTTTACGCTTCAAAAGTTGGCCAATATGTGTAGTTTTAAACTCTCTACAATTCCATAAACATTTTGGAATCGAAATCTATTGTTTAATGTTTCTGAATTTTGATTTGACTTAAGTGAAAACCAAGAATTATATCAAGGGTTGAAGCACTAAATTTAATATTTAGGGTTAAGCACTGATTCCAGTATTTTCAGTGTATCGAAAGGGTTAGTTTTTATATATGGTCTGGGCTAGCAGCATATTATCTTATGTCCCTTAAAAATTACAGTTTCCGGCAGTTAGTCCTCGGTGGTGTAGTGGATAGTGTGCATGGAGCAGATCATACGGCCCGGATTCGATTCCCTATTCTACTGCTGTTTTATCTTTTTTATCTTTTATTTCTACTGAAATAAAAATTAAGTGTTTAAATACAAAATAATAAGGGATACACCAAGTACATACCGTTCACGGAACCTTGGTGCTGACCAAAAGGAACGCGGCCTCTGGAAACGAGATTGATTTGACCCCGAACGAAAAGGAAGCTTAGTTTTCATGTTACAACCAACGTTTTGGACAGTTTGCTTGCAATTTGCCCCCACAGCAATCATTAAACGGCATTGATGACTTCAAATTGCGGTTTTATGCAAATTTTCCAGGGGTGAATGGGTTAAGCCAGAATAAAAAATGACGAGTGAAAATGCCCAGCCGTGTTATAAAACTTTTCGCTGGAAAAATTGTTTGCTATACGACAGTTAATTTCTCATGAAACTAAGTTTTTGAAAATGCTTTTCCCAGGGCGCGGTCAGAAGAGTGTAATATTGAAAGTCTCAAGAACTCGTTTTGATGCATATTTGCACTCTAGAATACTATGTTCGTATAATAAATGGAAGAAGTCGAGTTCGGTTGCATTCCGCCTTAACATCTACGACGCCAACGTTCTTGTAAAACTCTACCCAGTCGTCTCTATTGTTTTGAATCTCGAGTCGCCGGAGAATGGGAAGGAGGCGCCCAGGGCCGGGGACGAGGCTGAAGCTGAAGGTTCCTAACTGCAAAGAGACAAACGACGGTTTTGACCAGTGCTATTTCAAAATAGAAGATTTTTTGCTGTCTCATCTGTTAGCCTTTTAATCTACACCTTTAGCGATAGAGAAGGATGCATCGAGAACGAAGAGCTTAAATAAGCTGCACAAAGTTGGAAAACGCACAAAAACAGAGAAAACGTAACAAGGTTGTTTCTATTGCAGCTGCCGCATCAGAAAAATTCACTACAAAGTAGCGTTTTAAATCATTTTTTAATCGTTTGCGTGTGGATTTTTCCGCCCGAATAAAGAAGAAGCAATAACACTGATGGTAATAAATTATTAATAGTAACAGCAATAACATGGTAACATAATGACATAGTTTACTTGTGACAAATAACAATTAAACACTGAAGATTCCAACAATGGCAATTAAAAGTACTGCGTTTTCAGATCAGGCCAGTACTTACCGTGTAGGATGAAATTTTTGCGGGAGTCTTATATTGAGGAATGGCGATTTTTTGTGTTTTGCACTTTTTTGCCGCGGTTCGAGATGACTGAAATTTCTGCTGGGAGCTAATTTTTGCGATTTCCTGTTCAAGCAGCAGAACATTAACAAGGAACGAAACTTAATATTTTCAACTCAACTGTTGCTTGTTGAGTTATGGTACGATTTACTTAGAGACAAGTTGTTGTTGTTGTTGTAGACATTCCACTCAATTCTATTAGATCCACAAAGGCGATATAGTACTGGACCTAAAGGACTGACGCAGCACCAAAATCAAACAAAAAGCCTACCCTTGCCCTCTGCCATGCTTACGGTACGCTCTACTTAGAGACACTGAATTCTATGAAATCCTCGAAGGTGATACAGTACTGGACCTAAAGGACTGACGCAACACCAAAATCAAACAAAAAGCCTACTCTTGCCTTCTGCCATGCTCAAGAAAAAACTGTTATTACAGCTATTGAAAAAAACCTGCTGTTTTCTATAAAAATTCAATGTTAATCAAAATGATCTTATTTACGTTCTATATCGTCCCAGTAACTCCCCAAGTTTAAGGTGATTTCCTAGTTTTGCATTGCGCATCACCACTGCGCATAAGAAATTGCGTCATTTGCGCGTGCACGAGCACGCGCGCACTCCAAAGCAATAGGGTTCAGTTACCTTAGCAAATAAGTGGCAGTTTTCTCCTGAACGAGCATGGTAACCTATCTTTTTTATTGCACGTATTTGAAGAAAATACTTCTCTCCATTATATATATCCATATTTGAAGAATATTTCATTAGTAGATTTTGAAATATTCTCATGAAATCACTTTTACAATCTAGTTTTCAGCGTTTCACTGGGAGCGTGCAGTTGCTGAAATTGCCCTATTATTTTATAAGTTTCTCTTTTTCGGTAACTTTACGGCTTTTCACGATGACATTGTTATGTTATCATAACAATAATACTAATTTTTCATCGCTAATTATTACTTTCTGGAAAGAATGGTTGCCTCTCGCTCAAGGCTAGGATTTTCAATATTGCCGTCACGAGCTAGCAAATTAGCGATATATTACAACGCTATAACTTGAAAACGGGCATGGTATCCCCCTCTTTTTATTGTATTTTTCTGATGCACTAGATGTGATAAATAGCTGTGTAAAGAAATGAAATCTAGAGGGTACATAGCACGTCCAAAATAGCCTCCTTTGCCGTCCACACAATGAAACGATGACGTCATATGACGTAGTTATTAGGTAATTAGTTATACGGCCACCAGTCTTGGATCCGCCATATTGGATTTCTGAAATTTTTTAAAACCTCTTAAAAACCGTCCAAATTGACTCAAATTAATCAAAACCAATAAATAAACGCTAAATGACGTAATAATATAAAAGTTACCAATAAACATTGTTTTTCTTCATTCAAAGGTATAAATATGCAAATTTCAGAAAACATGGCTGTCAAAATCTTGTTGCCATGGAAACATCAAGTCACGTGAAAAATAAATTGTTGCCAGTTAAATTTTAGGAAAAGTCACAAAGTTTGATGGCGTTTGAATACATAATTATTAAAGAAGTTATGAATGTTGAAAGTTAGCACGGGCACTTTGTGACCCCCCCCCCCCCCCCCTTCCCCTCAACCCCAGGTTGAATTGGGTTAAAAATTTACTAAACTGCAGAGATAGAACAACGCTCCCGCTCCAAGGACGAAGAACGCTTTCGCTCTACGCTTCAATGAGATCAAGGACGAACAGATCGGACAAATTGCGAACAACAATCTTTGACTACACGCTTGTCAGGTCAAGGACGAACAACACTCTCACTACACGCTTTTGAGGTAAAGGACGAACAGATCGAACGATGCTGTAGCTCCACGCTTGAGGTCAGGAACGAACAGATCGGAAGAACAACACTGTCGCTACTCGCTTGAGGCGGAATGAGGTCGGAAAATGACATCCAACGCGACATGAACAGGAAACCTCCCAGGTTGACACGCTCGATTTGGATTGGACGGCGCTGCTGCCATGCGTGAGTTTCACGTGATCCAAGACGCGTGATGCGCGTGGTAAAATGGCGTCCTTTGCAATCCAACTGCATTCCATACATTCAGGGCCAAACTACATAACTGCTGCGCATGCGTTTGTAATAGCAACGTTGAGATTAGGATTGCGGGCTCCTCTTGTCGTAACTGTGTTTGCAAGGACCACCGTAACAAAATAGAAGCACCGGATCCTGCAATAAAGGATCAGCTGTAAAAATGAAACAGTATGATACAAAAGCAACGCTGATTAAACGGTACGGAAATTGTATTTGAATCTAATATTTCAAAAGGCACAGCCTTTCTTCAGGGTCTTACAGATAAAATAAATAGCACTGGTCGAAACCGTCGTTTGTCTCTTTGCAGTTAGGGACGGTTGTGCCTTAATAATACCGTCCAGAAGGAAGTCGGACACCTTATTGAGACTTATATAACGTAATGTCGACACTTAGAATTTTATTTTCAATAAATTTTTAAGTGTAAAAAAGAAAATCTAAAATCCCCCCTCTGGATTGAACCTGTGACCTCAGCTAGGCTTAGGCTTTAGTTACATAGCCTACCGTATCACTGTACCACCTAGCTTCTCGGGTTGCTTTGTCCTAAATTTAACTATATAAACTGTTATCCCCAACCTAAACTGAAAGCTAACCAGTTACTCCGTAATATAAGTCTCAATAAGGTGTCCGACGTCTTTCTGGACGGTATGATTTGGGCTTGACCCCGTCTAGCGAACGATTTGCCCCGAATTCATCCGGGGAAACTTCATGAATTTTTGTTTATTCATTTTTTTTTTTTTGGGGGGGGGGGGGTATTTTATTGATATACATAGACCAAGATTTAAATGCATAAAAGGAGAAATAAGCAGAAAAGAAACCAGTGACTAACGAACTAGTAAAATAACAATATGGATAACAAAACAATAAATTCTACAATCACACTAATATAAAGGGGAAAACTGGGGACTGGATTATAGTGGATAAATAGGTTGAGGCACACTATCGCAATAAACAGTCGCAAATTATACACAGAGTGTAATCCATTTGGATACATATTTCCCGCGTTTGTTATTTTTTACAGTAATTTCTTTTGCACTACAAATTTTGTCATTAAGAATGACACAGAAAGCCTCGAAAGTCGGAGAACAGCAATTTAACTTTGATTGATAGATATAGAATTTCGCTATTAAAAGATAGTGGTTGAAAGCGGAAGTGGAAGTCGATTCAGGTTTGTATCCATACAATACGTCAGTTAAAGTGACAGTGACGTCATCACCTCCTTTTTCTCTTCCACCATTCAATTACGTATACAGTGAACCAGAAAGATTTAATTTCGGGGCATTCAAAAAACATATGTGATATGGTTTCGCAGGCAGAATTACAAAATTGGCACTTTGGATCTGTCGCGATTTTCATTTTGTCAAGTCTATCCTTGGTGGCTATTATATTATGAATTATCTTATATTGGAAACATCTTAATTTATTTTCTATAGTGATCTTAAAGGGCAATTCGAAAATTGACGAGGGGTTTAGTTCAAAGTTTTTGAAATTGCATTCAAAGTTCGGGGGATCGAGTGAAAGCTTTTTTAACTAGCGCAGTTCTAGACCTGCCAAGTCTCACGCCTTAGGCGTGAGTCTCACGCCTGCGAGTCCAAAACTCCGATCTCACGCCTTCTTGCGCCTATGGAGCAATTTCTTACGCCTAATTACAGATTTGAGCTATGAGCCTTAACTGATCGCATGATCCAATTTAAAATATAGTAACGTTCATGAAAATATGACACTTTTTTGTAGGTTTTTATCGTTCTGAATGTTACAATTACAGATCGTGAGGCCTGAAGTCCATTTAAATTTCCTAATTCTTCGGACCTTTTTCGGAACATCTTCGGAACATCTTCGGACAACTTCGGACATCTTCGGAATAGATCGGGTGGTCGGGTCGCCTTCGGAAATCCTGGCACTCCTACGAAAAAATTCTCACGCCTATCACTCGGAAAAAGTTGGCAGGTATACAGTACTTGTTTTATTGACGTTGACATTCACAACGGAGAGTTCATTTCTTGTACAAGCGAAGTTGGATATGGCAGAAGGATGCTCTCTAAAAGACTTTCTCCAAACCTCAGGAATTGCAGCTATTAAGCCACTGTAAGTTAGAAAGTTCGTTTGGAGATCATATTTATCTTGGAATCGTTTTAAGGCTAAGAACTTGTTATTGCCGTCAAGAAGATCACCTACAGTGGTTAAACCTTTCTTGTGCCACGATGCATAATAAATTGGTTTACCTTCTACTCTAAAAAAAACCGGTTATTCCAGAGTATTTTGTTTGCAAATTCGTCAACTGAGATGGATCACAAGAGAGAAGATTTTGCTAAACTGAGAGCATGGTTCAGATAAAAATCTGGAATCCCAGTCAAATCTATATGTCTTCTATTTTATAGTTACACTCAAGGAGAAAAAAAACTTCCGTATTTTCTGAAAGCTGAGGTGAAAAGTGCACACCAATTGCTATTTTCTTCATCATGTAACCTCTTCACCCAAGCAGATTTGAGAGCTTTGCATTTTGTCTACTGACGATGGAAAAGTCAACCATTTTTAGTCGACCGTTAGCAAAGGGACCAATCAAAGTACTTCTTTTTATTTTGTCCGGCTTATAATTCCAAACAAATTTGAAACAAACATTATTTACCTCTTTGTCAAAACGTGGTGGCGTAACTAGCACTGAGATGTTATACACAAGTTTCGAGATGCCAAGAGTTTTAACAATGTTGAATAGATCCTGCCTAGAAGAGTCAGGTTTCTTTTTGTCCAACGATTTAAAATTGCTTTTAGATTAGATAGTTTTTCTTGAAAATTTTTGTTTAATCATTATACAATTGGGTTCATTTTAATATTTGAGTGGTTCTATTCCCCTCTCCAGAAACTATGAAAAATACCATAATACTCTTTACAGTGCAGGTTTGGGTGGTGCTTGATGTAAGCCTGATTTTTCCAATTTCTTTAAATTTGTTTTCAGCAAGAACTGCACGTGCTATGCTTCAACTTTTTGGCAATTTGCAAACGGTGCACATTTGTATGCGAACACACAATGCTACATCCTAGCGTTCCTACGTGTACTCTGAATTCCATTGTGCCATTCTAACAAAGGAGACTTGAATAATTACACCCCGGTGAGGCTGAGCCTGCACATAAAAGACGGTCAGTATAAAACATGGACTGCGGACTGCGGACTATGGACTGGGTATAAAACAAGGACTATGATATAAAACGCGGACTGAGAATCATGGACTCGGTATAAAACGCGGACTGGGTGTAAAATAACGAGGACCGAAACTGTAAACGTAAAATATTGATTTACCTCGATAGACTTTTAATACGTAGGGGTCGCGGCATGTTTCTTCACTAACGTTTGGTCTCTTGATATTTGAAAAACAGAAAATTCAAATAAAGGAAAGCAGAAATATTATCTTAATTCTCGCAATTTTTTTTATTTACAATCTGCTTTATACCCTGCGCGAGCAGAGTACAGTTCGAACTTCACAGGCTCTGCTCGCAGGGTATCTGCTTTACAGCGGTTCATAAATAAAGGTCTAATATATATAGCTAGGCAGAGCCTAACAGCGAAGCACTATGAACAAGCTTAACTAAGGTGAAACTTAACTAAGGTGAGAGGTCGGAAGCACAAGAATTAAGATTGACGACCGGGCTATTTTTGAATTTTAGCAATTCTCAAAAAACAGTATTACCCGACCGTCTGCACAGTACATTTAGACGGTAGAAAAGTTCGCAAAAACAACTTTTAGCTTTTCTCCGTCTAGAATTACAGGTACGACTACTTTCCGAATAAAATACAGTTTTTGTTTGCCAAAAATTGCCCGAGAAACTGATTTGGAAATCAAAATTGCAAAAATACACAAACATATTTGCATATTAAAGGAGACGCGAGAAAACTAAGTCTTGTTTTGTTTACATAAAATCGCTTTTCAATCTATGTAATGAATGAACAAGCACATAAAATTGGACAACACAATTTTCTTTCGAAAAATTGTATTCAAATCTTCATTAGTTTATGTTTAAAAGTAAAATACGTACGATTTACAGCGCATCAAGGCAAAGCTGTCCTCGATGAAATTCAAGACAACAACACGACTTAATTTGAGCACGTTTCATAAACATGTCTCCAAAACACAAAGGAAAAGTCAATCAAAAATTGATATCAACATAAATTCCCATCGACAAATGTGATTTATTTTACCTTTAAGTCACTGGACTGCTTGGAAATTCATTAAAACTCCGCTTCTTCGGTTCTGAAATCCGTAATAAAAACAAGGCATCTCCCCGCATTGCTCCTGCATTGATAAAAACGTATGAGGGTTCCTCGCAGCAAGATTTTATCTCCGAAAGCTCTTCTTTTTCCACTAAAGCGGCTTCTAATTATCCCTTAATTAGTATCCCTGTAGTAACGACTTTACTGCTGCGCTAAACACTGCGAAAGATCCAACTTTTTTAAAACTTTAAAAAGTGTTTACAGAGCTGACGACTGTGTAGCCGCGCGTGTGGCGTCATACGCGCATGTTTTGCGACGTCATACGCGCCCGCGAGTTTGCCTTGCGCGACCGACTTGACTGCTGACACATGTCACGGAGGCGCGCCCGCGAAACATTCCGCTAGCCATGACCATGAAAAATGACGGACATAGGTTCTATGAGTATGGGGCTGCGCAGCCAGGCCTTCGGCCCGGCAAGTGCTCCGCTATAATTCACATAATGCTGGTAGACAATTAACTCTGATTAAATGCGTAGCAACACGTTTCTGGATATTACTAATAATGGCAACGATATGAAATATTTTTCAAATTTGCGAAAAGTTATCGGGCCCTGAAAGCTATCGAGCAGAGCCTGTGAAGGGCGAAGGGGGCTCTGCTCGCAGGGTATAAAGCAGATTTTAAATAAGAAAAATTGAGAGAATGAAGATAATATTTCTGCTTTCTTTTATTTGAATTTTCGGTTTTTTCAAATATCAAGAGACCGAACGTTTGTAAAGTAACATGCCACGATCGCGATCCCTACGTATTAAAAATCTTCGTATTTATCGAGGTAAATCAATATTTTCAACCTCGTTCCCAGGGTCTCTCATCTTCCCGCCCCCTGGAGCGAGAGAAGAGAGACCCTGGTCAACTCTGGTCACGTGCGTCCCAAAATCTGGGATGTAACAAGTAAAAGATTTGAGGGAGGGGCGGCAAAGTGTGAAATTTGTTCGCTCTAGCAGAGCATTGCAAATCAAAACAAATCCGAAAAGCGTTTGGCGGCTTCCGATAAATGTGAAGCGGCGGTCATCCGCAGACTTCAAAACATACACTGTATCCACATCGATTGGTTTTGAGAGTGCAAGTTGCTTTAGGATCTGTAAATTAACAGTTGGGGAATTGTCACGGCGCTTGAAGATTTGTCGGCAGTATTAAAAGCTTTGGACTCGCTTCACAATTACAGTCCAATTTTATTACTGGACGCCGCTGCTAAGCTCGGTCTCGGCAGAAAATGCTTTTGATCTTATATGGCATTGTTCCGAACTGAGATGAATTATCGCTACATACTATTTAGCAGGCGATCTTTAAGCTTCATTCGACAGGCACATTAAATTGTCGCCGTCTGTTCTCGGACGATGGCGAAGTGGAAAAATATTTTGACATGCAGATCGACTCTACACTTTTATAAAAGGAAACGAGGTAGAGAAGATAATGATAGCTTTTATTCTTCGTAGGTGAGGCATGTTGTTTTGTTCAACATTTACAAGTTCCAGTCGTTTGAATGTCTATACGAGATCTTTACATTTTATTGTTTCATTATACGCTTGTAAAATTATTGAACGATAACCATTTTAATCCTTGCGCATAATTCATTCGCTTTTGTTTGAATCGTTTGATTGAACCGTTTCCGGACATCAACGGACTCGCGCACAGCACGAGCCACTGTGAAGAAAACGAGACAAAGTTACAAACACCGTCGACCCCTCCTTAGGAATATAATTGTCCAAGAGGCACGTGACCAGAGTTGACCAGGGTCTCTCTTCTCTCGCTCCAGGGGGCGGGAAGATGAGAGACCCTGGGAACGAGGTTGCAATATTTTATGTTCACAGTTTCTGTCATCGTTATTTTACAACCAGTCCGAGTTTTATACCGAGTCCATGATTCTCAGTCCTCGTTTTATACCCAGTCCGTAGTCCACTTTTTTTTTTTACCCTAGTACGTGTTTTATACCCAGTCCGTAGCCCGCAGTCCGTAGTCCGCAGTCCGTAGTCCGCAGTCCATAATTTAAACTGACCGCATAAAAGATTATTATGGTATTTTTTGGAGTGGCCTCCCCATCAATACAAAGTTCAGCGTCACGGTCCGCAACGCTTGAAAGAACGTTCATTCTCAACGTACGTACGGGCTATCAGCGGAAGCTTTTCAAAGAAGATTCGCCATGAAATACACCATTCTGATGTTAGCCACTTTGATGGCCTGCTCTTTCCCTAGTGGTGAGTGATTTAATCGTATTTTTATGCGTTGGCAGAGAGAGACATAACGAATTTTAATACTCAATCCTGCAACATGCAAATTAATTGTATTTTCCACACCCTAACTTCCGTACTGTGTGCGATAATTATGCTTGGAATTTAGTTCATTGCATGAGTCTTGGATTTTAGGGACCAATGTTCGAAGCTTATTACATTTCTGAACAATTCCCCTTATTTCTAAGTTATTTTCATACCACGTAAATATAATTCGTAAGCAATTCGACAAGCTTTGTTGGCAGTCTGTTCGAAAGGTTCGTGAGGCACACCTTATTGACAAGGCAAAGACACCAGAGCCATACGGGATAAACAGACGCGATGATTTCGCGCGGCCATTATCCGTTCGCTAATGTTTTTTCGTTTCTCGCTCGACGGACTAAGCTGGGAAAGAGAAACTGCTCGCAGTCTACGATGAGCTTCATTCATGACACGTACAATCTGACACGCTCTTGACCTATCGTTATCATGGATTTCGTATTTTTAAACTTTATATTTAAAGGCCTTGTAACGTATTTACTCAATTTTTGTTTTTCTGCCCCGGAAGAAGGTTTGTTTGTCAGATATCGGGTAATAAGAAATGTAATTTATGTCTTTTTGAAAAATTCATAATCATCTGTAAAAAGGATCTCTGCAGTCTAAACAAACGAAATGAGTTAGCAAGTTCATGCCCCCACAGAAACAGATACCTCCTCAAGAACTTTATAATAAAGTAACACAATCTCCCAAATTATAAATAGCACTCGCATGATTTATATGATAAAATAACGCATGTTTTTATATCTCATAGCAACCGTATTCCCGCTTTTATAGCCAGTTTTTGTAATTTAACGGTCAATCGTTGATATTACCTGATGAGTGTGGTCATCATTTGACCATACGAAACAGTGCTGTAGTAATAAAACGATGAACTACCTCTGAAGTCTTGAACCAATTTATTATAATTGTCAATGCTCCTCTAAGAGTTGAGCGCTCTCTGAAATACATTCAAATCAAGTTCAAGAATTTATATATATATATATATATATATATATATATATATATATATATATATATATATATATATATATATACATATACACCCTTTTGCAAAAATATTGACACTTAATATATATATATATATACAATTATGTATACAATGTACCCTCCCGGTTATTACCATAATGGCTTTATGGCAACTCCTGAACTTGGGCACAGGATACACTGATTTTCAAAAACATAGCTATTTGAGAAATATATATCTTATATATACCTTTTATATTCCCATCAAATAAGTGACGTTTTGATGGCACGCATTCCAAATATGTACAGTAAACAGTACCTTTGTACTTTTAGTGACCTTTGTTCCTAGAAGAGTCCGTTGCGTTTTGAGAGTGAGAGACAGCCGAGAGTCAGCCTGTACTGTGAAATCGGAATATATCTTTTTAAACCCTTTTATACTGTGATATCGTGTAGTACGGCCGTCTGGGCATTCGCGACAAGTGGCACCTCCGACGGTACTGAAGAAAAGAGGGTGGCAAAGGGGTTTTACGTGACGCGTGATTGCCCCAAAATTAACCGCGTGATGCGTGATTGTGCCCAAATTAATGGCGTGATGCATGATCAGATAGCGCAGCGTGATGCGTGATTTGCTATTTTAGAAGCGCGTGACGCGTGATTTACCTTTTATTTTTCCGTGATACGTGAATGCTTTCGACATTCTTTGAAAAACTAGAAAGCTTACATTCAAAGGACTCAACGTAAATTGTCTAATTGAAGGTCTGTCCGGTCTTTTCTTGACCTTTGATCTTCGTGGTGGGTCCAGAGAATCCGTTCCTGGCACGGCGAGGACAGAATAGAGAAATCAGAAAACGCAAAAAGAAAACTCGAAGCTCACAGGGTAGAAGAGACTTGTCCTAAGACGTTACGCTTCAACGCCAAAGCGCACTTATCATACCCGACGAAGAATTCAAGAAGGAAATCGGAACCATAAGAAAGCAGGCAACATGTCAGGCAGAACAGAAATTACTAGGAGCGCTAATCAAATTCTACTATCGTAACATTGATTCAAATCAAAGAAGAAGAGCGGGTAGGCTACTAAGCCAAACGAAACTAATCAATCAGCCCAAGAACAAGGCACTAAGGCACTCGTAAATGTACAAGAGAGAGTCCAGCTCATACAGAAACAAACTGTGGTGAAAAACATGTCAGAACTTGAGAATGTTAGTAATAAGCACGGTTGAATCTCAACCTCGTGTGCTCCCTGAGTCTTGATATTAAAGAAATCAAACGGAAGGTCTCAGATACATGAAAATATCTGAATAAGAAACATATTGACCGCAAAAGACAAGCAAAACGAAACAAAGCCGATAATGCTGAGAAGAAATGTAGTTTTTTGTGTTACACGCACTTTAAATCTTGTCACCCACCTGGAGTCAACAAAGGTTTCTTCAAAGCGGAGAAGCCCTTAGACTCATCAGAATTGAACGAACTTTTCAAAGGAAACTCTCGAGGAAAACATCAATAAGTTCAAATAAACTACGGCTAAGAGGCTACCCTAACAATATCATCGAGAAGGTGCTCTCAGAAGTAATATTCTCTGACAAAATTGAAAGTCAGCTCTCAAAGACAAAACAAAAGCTCGCAAAGAAATATTACCCAATACAACCCATGTGTACCTAACTTAAAACAGATCCTCATGGACAAATGGCATTTAATAGAATCCCAACCTTTACTAAGACAAATCTATAAAGAGCCTCCCCTTATTTCATACAAGAGGGGTAGATCTTTTACAAGATATACTAGTCAGGGCTTAACTGTAAAAGTCAAACCAGCAAAAAAAGGAGTGAACAAAGGACATAACAACCACACCACGCGCTAGTAGGATTTGTATTTCATTTTAAGATTCATGAATTAACATGCAATCCTTCCAAAAAAAATACTGAATACAATATCAATGCATTAAATAGGAAAGCCCACGACGACTCTACGTTGTTTTGTTACCATTTTAATGCCGGATTACTCCTTATTTACGTGACGCGTGATTGGTTAAAAAATTTTCTCCGTGATGCGTGATTTCACTTAAAAATTCGGCGTGATGCGTGATGCGGAAGGGTATGAACGTGCAAAAAGCATTTTGAAAAGCAACTATGGAAAAATGAGTGAAATGATTAATGCATATGTTGAGAACATTCTTGCGTTGCCAATCATCAATCAATCATTGATTGCAATCAATATAATCAATAAGAATCAATAATAATTAATTGACTGATATTGATTGGTTCAACCAATCAGTAGGAATCAAAACTCACTCACCGACACGTCTTAATTTTATTGATTATTATTGATTTTTATAGATAATCAATAACTGGTTGTTCAACAGTAAAACCTGACCTTTTACGGCGTATGTACGTCACGCGTCATATACCCGACGGAATTTTGCACGCTGTGGTAAAACGATTGCACACGCACTTGAGTTGGATAAAAACATCCGCGGTAAAATGTACGAACCAAGATCTCGTGGAACTATCAATATTCTGTGTCGTTAAAGACTACCACGAATGTCCTTTTGATGTGAATCAGTGTTGGAGAAACGTTTTTGGCATCCAAGAAGAGAGGAGAACGCGAGAAGCATTCTGCTGCTAAGACCATCACTCGTTTTAGCTAATTAGTATGTTCTTACTAGAAAACAATCTCAAGGATGCTAAAATTAAAGGATACGTTTAGTTATAATATATATGAGAACAAATAAACTTTTTAAAATTATTTGTCAATTCATATGATGCGTTTTCTTGAAAAGAAAACCGAGATTTAACTAGTCAATAAAAATCAATATTAATCAATGATAATCAATATCAATCAATGGTAATCGATAATAAAAATCGAAACTCACTCAAATTCGATTTCTCTTGATTTCCAATATCAATCGATTATTATTGATTGTTATTGATTATATTGATTATATTGATTATTGATTTTAATTGATTGATACCGCCGGGTCCGGAACGCTCCTGTACAATGTACAATCGCATGAGACTTTAGGAAAAAACATCCGAATGTCTGTCGTTGGTGCGAGGAATTTTGAACAAGTTGCCTGGAATAAAAGCGAAATTGGTCCAGGGACACCAAGACTGGCAACTGTGGAATTTCACGCAGCTTCTCAACGCCCTTCGCGCGTGGAAAGAGATTCATCCACGTGAGACCGCGAAATTGCCTCGCGAGGCCCAGAATTTAACAACTTCGCCTGGCCATAGAATCCACGCAAATGCACCACGGGGTTGTGTTTACTGTAATGACGCCTTACACAGATCTAGTGAATACACTACTATTACAAACGCCGCAGATCGAAAGAAATTACTTCAAGAGAAGAAGCTATGTTTAAACTGCACCTGGCCACATTGGGCAGCATGATGAAATGACAAAAATGTGTTAAATTTGACGCTGTTTGTAGAATGATCTTTCTTTCCCCACGTTTCGGCAATGCTGCCTTCTTCAGAGTACAAAACTATTTTATTTTATTTTAACATTGGGCAGCACATTGCAAGGAAAGGCATCACACTTCCATTTGCGATCGGGCGGTTCAAGCAGGAAGTGACGGTGAGGCAGTGACAGCTACACACGTTGGAGGGGGGGCGGTAGTCATTGTTAAGGTCAACGGCGTGAAATGTCGTGCATTGCTCGATACTGGCGCCACTGGATCGTATATATCGGCATTTTTGGTAGATTTGATGACAGACAAGTCCCCTCGTAGCCTGACTCTTGGTATCAAAAGAATCATGGGCCTTGTCATTGTCACCAAGCGCATCGAGACATGTGATGTAAAAATAAGCGACACACAAGAGAAGTGCGTACTTACACTCAGTTGCTGGAAAAATACTTGCATCTTAAAGGTGCCAAGATGGACGAGACCGACACAAAGAAAATCCTACCCATTCACGTGATTCTGAGAGCTAACGAATACACAAAGATCAAGATGGCCGGATATCAGCGCGCAGGAGCCATGGGAGAACCAATCGCCGAACAGACCAGGTTCGGTTGGACCATTGTCATCAGGTGTTGAGGTAGAACTTCAGAACATGTTTCTGACACAGACATAAATCACAGATTACGAACAACTGTGCAATTTGGACGTACTCGGATTACAAGACTCGCCTACTGGAGAGCAGCAAGTTGTTCACCGTGAGTTCCTGGAACAACTTAAACGCAGCCCAGAAGGATGGTATGAAACAGCTCTGCCCTGGAAAGCCAATCATCCCCCCTCACAGAACAACAATCTGGGAAGCCTGAAGCGCCTTTCATCCCTGGTGCAGCGGCTTCAGCGCAACAACAACGTAAACGATTACGACTCTACAGATCAGCTTTTGTATTGTTATATTGTCTTACCTATATTATTTTCAATTACATTACTTCTTCCTGCCTCGAATAGCGTTTTTGCTAATTTGCAGGGCAACTGTATTTAAGTTTATATGTCTAATAAATTTTTGTTTGTTTGTTGGAGACCAGCTAGAGGCAAAGTTCCTGTATCGTGATGTCTGTCATGAGAAGATTGCATTTTTGATATCAAAAGCACTCAATCTTGTCAAAATAATGACGGATTCATGCATGTTCATGTTATGAAACGGACCACATTATAGGCCTGACACACCCACTGAATTAAAGAGGCTGCTTTTTCGGGCCAAGATTTTAACAAAAATAACCCAAAAAAACTGTTGGGACGCCGAGACGAGAGTCTCTCTAATGATGAACACTGAACTTTGAACATTTTACTGAGAAACCTTTTCGAACATTTGTACTTTTATTCGATTTGATTTATGTAACACTACACAGCTTATTTGTTCATCCCTCTTCGTGATGAACAGGGGGAGCGTGTTGCGAAATGTAATTTGAAGCGTCACACCGTGACACGAAATTAATAGTTATATGTCAATCATAACTTCAATAAGTTTACCGCACGCATTCCAAATATATACGGTAAACAGTACCTTTGTACTTTTAGTGACCTTTGTTCCTAGAAGAGTCAGTTGCTTTTTGAGAGTTAGAGAGAGAGAGAGAGAGAGAGAGAGAGAGAGAGAGAGAGAGAGAGAGAGAGAGAGAGAGAGAGAGAGGGAGGGAGGGAGGGAGGGAGGGAGGGAGGGAGGGAGGGAGGGAGGGAGGGAGGGAGGGAGGGAGGGAGGGAGGGAGGGAGGGAGGGAGGGAGGGAGGGAGGGAGGGAGGGAGGGAGGGGGGGAGGGAGGGAGGGAGGGAGGGAGGGAGGGGGGGAGGGAGGGAGGGAGGGAGGGAGGGAGGGAGGGAGGGAGTGTGTGTGTGTGTGTGTGTGTGTGTGTGTGTGTGTGTGTGTGTGTGTGTGTGTGTGTGTGTGTGTGTGTGTGTGTGTGTGTGTGTGTGTGTGTGTGTGTGTGTGTGTGTGTGTGTGTGTGTGTGTCAACCTGTGCTATGAAATCGGAATAAATCTTTTTAAACCATTTTATACTGTAATATCGTGAAGTACGGCCGTCTGGGCATTCGCGACAGGCTCCTTGGTCCTCGTACTCAGGCTCCGGCTGTGAATCACACTGTGAATACAGCCGCTTCTCGTCGCTAAGCTAAGGGCGTTCGCGCGAGAGATGAGAGGCGACTGTCAAGTTTCATTAAGGTTAGAGAAATATTGGTCGAGTTAGCCTTAACACACTCGAGTTTTAATTTGGCCTTTTGTTTCTTTATTCAGTTCTAGGGATTATGTGCAAAAAGTGCGCACCATCACTGCAACCCCTGGTCTTATGCAACGATCCCGGGGACATAATAGAGGTCAACTGCGACAACGAAACTCAACCTGACTCAGGAGCAAAGTTCGATTCCTGCTATGTAGCAAAGACTGCAGCAGAATCATTGACCACTCATCCCATGGGATGTGTTGTCAAGGTAAGTTGCAACCTCGTTCCCAGGGCCCACTCCACGTTCAAAATGTTGGGCGGAGAAACCCTGGACAAGACTGCCATGATACTCGTGAAATGTCTTCGTTCCGCTTTAAAACCGGGTTCCAAATTGCAGCAAAACAAATTGACTGCTTATAACCTGTGGAAACAACCTGTGAAGGCGGCATTTTATGATGTGTTACGTGATAAAATACTCTTTGATTTTTACATCCTTGTCCAGTGGTTTCTGCCCGCCCCGCCATTTGCAAACTACCCCCATAATGTTATTGGGTAGTATAATTCTAAAGCAGACGGTTAATGCACCAGATAGTAGCAAAAATTATTACTAACGGACATGCACTTGTCACTGAGGCAGAGACAGGAAAAAAGTCCTAAAATTAAACAGCCCTTTTTTACACTGCTGATGTTTGTCGCAGAGAATTATTTTGAGAGGTGTTGGAGGAGGGCTGTATGAAAGACCGTACAATATTTTATGGCCCCCCGCTAATTAATAGCCTATCTCCCACCCCTGCGTATTTATTTTATTTGAAATTACTTCTCGTTAGTTGGATGGATAATTTGTTCCCATAGGTACATCCCCAACCCCTGCCCTACCCTGAATCATCATCATTATCATCACCGGCCCTTACCAGCGCCACGGGACGGAGTTTTTTAAGGTCATAGATAAGTCTGAGTGAGTGACTGGCCCTCTGCGTACTTACCAGGACTCCTGTTTGCCAGCTTGTTCAGGGTTCCTGTCAGGCCTTCACAGCTACCGTAGCAACCTCCAAGTCCCAATGCACTTCACCCCGACAGGCTATCCCTTACTCCGCTTGTTGCCCACCTCCCACAACGAGAACGTTAGGGGTTGAACTTTGGGAGGCCCTACCCTGAATCACTGACCAGTAATGAAATTTGTTCTCTCAGGACAATTCCTCTGACCCTGCCGTGGTGAACTGCACTTCATTCGAAATGACCTTCTGTAAAGATGCACGAACCGTAGCGACCAATTTGGGAAAACCACTCATTTCCTGTGGCGTCAAGTGCTGTACTACAAACAACTGTAACGTGAAGGAACTGTTCGAGTCCCAACCCGAAACCACTGCACGAAGCAACACCACCGTGAAAGGCAGCGTAACCCAACCCGAAACCACTGCAGGAAGCAAAACCACCGTAAAAGGCAGCGTGAGCCAAATTCGGCCTCATCTGCTGGGTTTTCTTTTGATTTCCGTGA
The DNA here is from genome assembly GCA_022457155.1 of Cladopsammia gracilis. Taxonomy (NCBI): domain Eukaryota; kingdom Metazoa; phylum Cnidaria; class Anthozoa; order Scleractinia; family Dendrophylliidae; genus Cladopsammia; species Cladopsammia gracilis. Next base: position 675,024 of record JAJGOT010000086.1, on the reverse strand, counting down.
CCGTTTTGTTTAAAGAGCTCAATGAACGTTACTGATTTTCGGACACGGTCGTCGCAACTTTTCTAAAGTTGTTGTATTTTACTAGTGTTGTTGTTACTGTCGACAATTTAATTTTGCATTTTCACTGATAAAGGGTACCTAAAGCAAAGACAAACCGATAATTTTTTTGTCTACTTTTTGTTTTTATAGAAAATCCCATACATGGTTTGCGCTATTTCAGTTACCTGCTATATAAACTACATGACATAGTGTAGATGCAGGGATAGCACAGACAGACACGGGAAGGATGTTAGTACTCGTATGCTAAATTTCTTTGACAATTAAATAAAGTGCTTTTTATGCGACACCCAATGGGAGACTTGTTCTGTTGTTGCAATGCATCATCGTTGATTACTAAGTCAGTAAACCCCACAGTACCTCCAACCAGAATTTCCCTTGCCAAAACTCAAGCCACCCATTGATCTTCACACCACCGTTGTTTACAAGATTCCTTATCTTACATTAATGTCTGATTTATATTTCATTGTATAAAAATTGATCTGATCGAACACGCAATGATTTAGCGATTTATTTTGTTCCGAACAGTCTTACGCATTTGTACATTTAGATTTTTGATAATTGTTCCGTAGAATAGACGCCTTCCATTGAACACTTGCGTCGCTGCACATTGAATTTTATAATTCGGAACACCGTATAAACATTTATATTACTCGCCAGTCCGGCAGTGCCGATCGAGTCAGTATATTTTTGTAGGCCTCACTCAGCTCACTGACTTCGACGGCTCTCCAGTCGAGCCGAGGCTTGAAGGAACTTCCAAACAGGATATGGATTGGGAAAATTATGCTTGATTAAACGGCCTCACCGGCCGGAATGTTATTTTCTTTTGCAAAATAATATTAATCTTAACAATAAGCGCTTTCATTGAAAACAACATCGCTTGACGTACCCTTTCCGATGTCGGCAAACAAATTTCGTGTATTTCGCCGGCCTATTTTCCTCTGGAGCAAAATTAAGCTTTGTTACACCCTCTGTTATCGAAGAATTCTAATATCTCGTATGTTTGAGATATCGGGCGCCCCAAAGCAAGGATAGATAGGAGCGCTCCTTGACGGATCGACTGCACGATGAAAGGTTCCTTTGAAGGATCCCTAGGACTCTCATAGCCTTCTTCTTAGCTCATCAGTTCAGTACACTGCATTTTCCAACTCAGTGTGCATGTTATGTAAACACCAAGGTATTTTTTGTGGCAAACTCCGTCGAGCTGCACGTTACAAAGGGAATAACTGAACTTTGTAGGAGATTTCTTTAAGGTAACGGACATGATAAAACATTTTGTAGGAGCATCTGCCATGTTGACGCCCATGACTGTAGTTGGTCGAGATCTCGATGGAGAGGATAGTGATCATCGACGGAATTTATCGGGCGATAAAATACACAATCATCTGCGAAGAGTTTAATGCCGGATGTGATATTTGCAGGAAGGTCGTTTATAAACATCAAAAAGAGGATAAGACTCAGTAAGGTACCCTGAGGCACCCCGGATGATACTGGCCACCACGCAGAAGCGGAACCGATAACCACAAAGCGTTGGCTACGCCCAATTAAAAAGCTCGGAAGCTAGGTATTACACTTATTATGAATTCCGTAGTAGTGAGCCTTGAGTAAAAGACGTTCATGAACTACGGAGTCAAATACTTTTGCGAAATCCAAAAATATGATGTCCACCTGCCCATGAACATTTAGGACCGAGGACCAATCGTGTATGACGGTGATAATAAGTTATGTTTCACGTGACATACCCCGCTGAAAACCATGCTGATGCGGAGAAATAATAAGTGCTTTTACAATAAAATAAGTGTCTTGGGCTGTAGATGGCCAGGATGGAAATGGATTGCAACTTGAACAAATGGGCCATTTGCACGATGGCGTCATTTGACTGCAACTACCAAAATTCATTTCGTTTTTCCTTTCTTATTTAAATTTGGTAATCCTAGTGCGGTTTAAATAACAATAGCCCTAATTTGCACTACAAAACAAAAACCTGAAGGATTCTGGTAGTTCTAGTCATATGACGTCATCGTGCAAATGGCCTATTAGGTCAATTTTTTCTACTTTCGGATAGCCGTGTGCGGTCTGGGAAACTCTCTAAAAACTCTTATTATGGGGTTTATTTTCTCTTCGAAAATTCATATCACTTGATATCTTCCTCTTAGTATCCTATAAGCATTTCATATCACTTGATATCTTCCTCGTAGTATCCTATAGGCATTTCATATCACTTCAGTGATATCTTCCTCTTAGTATCCTATAAGCATTTCATATCACTTGATATCTTCCTCTTAGTATCCTATAAGCATTTCATATCACCTGATATCTTCCTCTTAATATCCTATGAGCATTTCGTGTATGACAAAGGTACTTACTATTAATGTTTGCTTCTAGCTTGAGATTTATGGCTCCTCGGGCTACACTAAATGCGAGTATAAATAAAGTTTATGCATGTATGCATGTTATGTATCTATTATAAGTTTCTTCTAAACTTAAAGCTTGAATATAATATTTTGCTCCTTTCCAATTCGATTTTGAAGGACCTTAAATCTGAAAAAAAATGATCATTTCTTAAACCCTTTGACTTTAAATCATTGTGTTGGAACATGCTCGGATGGCCAGGATCAGTCTTTTTTCCGATTTACTAACTCTTTCATGTTGATCTTTCACAACTGTTGGCAGTTCTACCTGACTATAGTCAATCACACTTTGCTGGACTCCCTAGTGATATTTTTCAAAAACATATTTTTGTTTTAGAAAAAATCTGTTTTCATTTCAATGCACCGTCACCCTAGGATCTCAGATAAAAGTTCAAAGTTCGGATCTTTTCAACAGCATAAGTAAACAGCTCCACAAGCTGTTGTCATTATTACAAGAAGGTAGTAATTAGAAGCTTAAAATAAATTATTATACGTTAGGATTTATCGATTATGTCTAAAGTTTGAGCACTCTCTTTACACAACAAAGCCTCCTGAACTACTAAGCCTTTAAAGAGTTTTGCAGCTGTCACTTTAACATATGCTACATACTAAATTAAGCCGGCTTTGTTTCAAAAGCATTCATGGTATTGAACGGGGTCGTTGTTGTCCAAACGATGTCTGTGATTGGCGAACGATACAATTGATATATCACTTGAACAATGCCCCTATCCCTAATCCCCATCCCAGCGAGACAATTCTATTGTTTTCTTAGCGAATCACAGACATCGTTTGGACCAGTGCGGGCGGGTAAAATACACTGGAAGTGCATACCTTCTTGACAAATTCATCATCTTATCAACGATAAATTTGTTCTTCCTCGGTGAATGGCCCACAAATCTTTAGCTGACTTGAAAACTAATTCTTATCCAAAAAAATCATTGTCACGTTTAAACACTATGAAAGGCGAAGAAATAACACTTGCTTCTGGGTAAAAACAAAGGTTATTTTCAACCCTGCCTACTTTGCATGACAACCTTCAAAAAACGCTATTCATTCAATTATGCAACAATTCAAATCTACAAATCCCCCGCGGTGTTGGTTCCATGAAAATGATATTTCTCTCGCAAACTGGGAACTGTTTTGTCGCCGAAAACAACCGTTTATGTTGTTCAGGTTTAACACGCGCTCAACTGATGAATCCCAAGGTGGTTTTATTTGCGTTTTCCGTAGTTTCATTCCTTGTAGTTTTGCATTGGAGCTCCGAAATCAATTTATTCAGGAGAGGTGAACAAACAGGTAACTGTTTTAAAATTGTTATTCTAAAATTATCGAAAATTGCTTCAATTTTTAACGTAACTCTAAAAAATTGATTCGCAAAAAGTAGCGGTCCTAAACGTAAAAGAATAACAGAATACTCAAACCGTTTCCCCCTGCACTGGTCACAAAACTCAACCGTTAGAGTCACCTTGTACAGCACGTCACAATAAACAGCAGCACAGCAAAGAACTACTTTGTAGTATTTTTTACAGAGGTCACATGTTAGGATTTTATTTACAGACTGGAAAGACTAAGAAACGTTTTTGCGAAAATATCGTTTCATTTAGTGTGGCTAAGGTGGTAAACAAAGTTTGTGTCCGGGTAGCAAAAATGCTTTTGATTTGATTCAATAACATTTCCTTGCGTCCGCAACAAACGTTCCTCGCGCGGTTAAACTGGGAAAGTTTCCGGAAATATCTGCGTCCACAACAATAATGTTTCCTAGTTTATCAAGGCCCAAATAAGCCAGACCACTTTATATAGCACTATAATTATTGCATCTGTGTTGGGTTTTTAGCCATTCAGTGGTCTAAAGCGGAGTCAGTTTAAAATGTGCAAGTTTTGGTCTGAAAATAGCAAGGAATTATTCCCTTCTAGCTTGGGTGGGTAACGGAAAAATGAAATTGTGAAATTTTGTCAGCTAATAAAATGCAAAACCACAGGTCCATAACTGGGACTTTGTTCTTTCTATTCGAAACGAGCTGGAAAAGTCCTGGGAACAAGGTTTACAAAAATATACAACACAATACAGTACAATATCTTATTTATACACGATAAAAAGACCTGCTGTTTACAATAAAATATTATTCTAACTAAAATTACTAAAATTGTAAATCAGATGTTAAAATATTAAAAATTCGCACCGTAAATAGTATTAAATTACTAATAAGATATAATATCCCATCATGGGAATTTATATAGACTGAGAATTGTGCCGGACTCGACTATCGTATTCTTTACTTTATTTTCAGTTTCGTTTCCGAGAACGGTATCGTTTGACAGAGGCTCGCAGGTAAACTACCTACTCTAGCTATTAAAAAAGTAATTATTCTTCTCTTAGTGTCCACGTGTTTACTTTGATGTCCCGGATGTCACAAGGAGTAACCGGAAGTCGATTGTTTCCTTTTCAAGTTTCTCTATCATGGTAGAGTCTACCTTCTATAGCTCAGAAGGAAGTCGGACACTTACTGAGAATTATATAACCTAATGTCGACACTTAGAATTTTATTTTCAATAAATTTTTAAGTGTAAAAAAAGAAAATCTAAAATACCCACTCAGGATTGAACCTGTGACCTCAGCTAGGCTTAGGCTTACATAACCTATCATACCACTGTACCACCTAGCTTCTCGGGTTGCTTAGTCCTAAATTTAACTATATAAACTGCTACCCCTAACCCTAACTGAAAGCTAACCAGTTACTCCGTTATATAAGTCTCAAAAACGTGTCCGATCTCCTTCTAAGCTATGGAATCTAGACTTTACCCCCTATCATTTCCCATTCTCGTCCCCAGAGCTCCACGTTTTTTGCAACCACAGACCAAACGAAAGGAGGGCTCTGGAGACAAGAATCATGACGAACCAAATAACGGCCGCGTAGGAGACTAGCCAAAGACGTCAGAAGAAGACCTTTCATCTTCGTTGTAAGATGGAGGAGTTCGCCATGAAAAAAAAATTGAATGTATAAGGTTGTCAGTTTTTACTTTTTCGAGTCTTTAAGCCAGAAAAAAAATTAAAACTGACGAGTGAAAATGCCCAGGGCGTATTACACAACTTTTCGCCAAATAAATTGTTTATTTTACGACAATTAATTTCTCCTACAACTAAGTTTATGAACGTGCTTTTCACAGCGAGCTGTCAGAAGTGTGTAATATTGAACGTTCCTCGTGTAATAAAAGGAAGCAGTCGACTTCGGTTGCATCCCGCCTTAACATCTTGGACGCCACCCTTCTTGTTTGACTCTACCCAGTCCTCTTTATTGTTTTGAATCGCGAGACGCCGGAGTAATGGGAAGGAGGAAAGGACTTCTCATCATCCCTAGCTCCCCCTTGTCACAAGTATTTTTGTAAAGAGAGACGACTGGCCGGGAACGAGGCTGACGCTCAAGGTCCCTAACTCCAAAGAAACAAACGACAGTTTGGACCAGTGCTATTGCAAAGTAGAAGATTTTCTATCGTTTTATCAGTTAGGCTTTTAGTCTACACCTATAGCGATAAAGAAGGATGCATCGAGAACGAAGAGCTTAAATAAGCTGCACAAAGTTGGAAAACGCACAAAAACGAAGAAAACGCTTCAAGGTTGTTTCGATTGTAGCAACCGTATCAGAAAAATTCACTACAAAGTAGCGTTTTAAATCATTTCTAATCGTTTGCGTGTGGATTTTTCCGCCCGAATAAAGAAGAAGCAATAACACTGATAGTAATAAATTATTAATAGTAACAGCAATAACGTAGTTTACGTGTGACAAATAACAATAGGCCATTTACGAGTTGCTTTTTGTCTCGTTATCAAAGCGAGGCTTGGTGCACAGCCTTTCATGTGAAAATTAGTTTTCATTCACATGTCAATAAAACTAATTTTCATATGAAACTGAAAAGGTTGTGCACCAAGCCTCGCTTTGATAACGAGACAAACAGCAACTCGGAAATGGCCTATTGAACACTGAATATTCCAACAATGGCAGTTACAAGTACTGCGTTTTCCGATCAGGCCAGTACTTACCTACCGTGCATGACATTTTTGCGGGCGTTTTATTTTGAGGAATAGCGATTTTCTTGTGTTTTGCGGGAACACTTTTTTGCCGCGGTTCGAGATGACTGAAATTTCTGCTGGGAACTAATTTTTGCGATTTCCTGTTCAAGCAGCAGAACATTAACAAGGAACGAAACTTAATATTTTTAACTTTTATTACTTGTTGAGTTACAATACGCTCTACTTAGAGACATTTCACTGAATTCTATTAGATCCACCGTGAAGGTGACACAGTACTGGACCTAAAGGACTGACCCAACAACAAAATCAAACAAAAAGTCTTCCCCAGCCCTCTGCCATGCTTACGGTACGCTCTACTTAGAGACAATGAATTCTATGAAATCCTCGAAGGTGATACAGTACTGGACCTAAAGGACTGACCCAACAACAAAATCAAACAAAAAAGCCTACCCTTGCCCTCTGCCATGCTCAAGAAAAAACTGTTATTACTATTGAAAAAAAACCTGTTGTTTTATATTAGAAATCAATGTTAATCAAAATGATCTTATTTACGTTCTATATCGTCCCTGTAACGCAAGTTTAAATTAAAAAGCTGAGTTTTTTTTTATTTGACTGAAGGGAGTAAATTTTGCGGAGTATTATTTTGCGAGAGTTTTCTTCAGGCTGCGGGAACTTATTTTTCAGGATCGAGGGCAATCCGCAAAAGTTAAAACCCGCGAAAAATTGGTCTTCCTTAGGGGATGAGACCCCAATGTCTGTTAGTCTAAAAATATTGCAATTAAATCTCTAAAGTGCAACTTTCTTTCCCAAATTTTATGCGAGTAGGTCTGTTCAGTAAATTCATTCAACTGGTGACGTTTTTTAAAGTAAATTTAATCTTTAAAAAACAGCATTTTCAAACTCTGACAGCCGCAAATTGGAAGGATTCGATGTCGCGCGGGTAGAAAAATGAAAAAAAATTAAACTTCCTACATTGATTTCAGCGCGATGTTTTCCTGTAATTGTTAATTAAGTCTTGTATAGCCCTTTCGAACGCCATTCCACACACACAACGTTCTCGTCTCCAGAGCTCAACCAAACGAAACGAGAGCTCTGGGGACGAGAATGCACACACGAAAGGTTTTATTATTTTCGGTTTCTGGTATTGAGCAAGCGCAATAGTACATTAATGCATTATGCATGCGCTAACGGATGTCGTGGATTTTACGACATCTGGAATGCACTGTTACCAGAGCCTCTCGTTTTTTCCGCTGACCAAACGAAACGAAGGCTCTGGGGACGAGAATAGGCGTTGCGACATGAATTGCGTGCGCAGTAAGGATGCGCATAAACAATTAGCGCGAACGTCCTTAAAAATGAGACTTTAACGAAAGTTAAATGACGAGACTTTAAACGCCTTGGCCATATAGGCTGCTCTCTTGGTACTAATCAAACCTTATCTAATTGCAGGAAACGGATGAAAATTCAACCAAACCAAAACAAACGCAAGCAGCTAGAAAACAACTTATTAATGAATACTGCCTCAAGCACAGATTTAACAAGAGGCCAGAGGATAAGGAACTGCAGTTTATTATCGTGGACGATGAGCATAAAATCATTTACTGTTCAATTCCCAAAGTGGCTTCTACCACGTGGAAAAGGGTGTTAGCTGATGTTCGTGGACTTAAACAAGGAATATTTATCCACCGTCCAGATTTATGGAAACGCCTTAGAGAATACAGCGACGAAGAGAGGTCAATTCGACTTAAAACCTACTTTAAATTTCTTTTCGTTCGGGAGCCGTTATATCGTTTCCTTTCTGCATTTAACGACAAGTTTATTGGAAAAAATCGTAAGTTCAGTAAAAACGTTCGAAAAGCTATCGTAAAACGTTTTCGGCCTCAGGATTATGATCCAAACGGAGAGAATAATGTCAGTTTTTCAGATTTCGCCCAGTTTGTTTCGCAAGACGTCGCTCGTAATCCACACTGGCGTCAGTATGAACAGCTTTGCCATCCGTGCGTAGTTAACTACGATTTTATTGGCCACTTAGAGACCTTACAACAGGACGCTTCTCTTCTTCTCAAAATGGCGGGAATTGACGACCGTGCGACTTTCCCGCCAATACACAACACGACCAGCTCAAGTGACGTGCTACATTACTATTCCCAGGTCCCCTCAGAATACGTCACTCGTCTCGGACAGATATATCGTAATGACTATGAAATGTTCGGTTACGAATTTCTTGGTCCCGTAAAATCACTTTTGAATCAAGCATCTATGGAACTGGGAAATTAGAGTATGTGTGTTACATCACGGCTTTCTAATCTTTGAAAATAGCATTGCGTTCAGTTCCGATCTCCCAGCCGACCTCAACTAGGCGCGACTTCCATGTAAGGTCACTGAGAACGAAATGCGTGGTAGCCATTCGGTGACGTCACGAATTGACGCCAAAAACTCGTACTAGGCTGCTAATCTCCTACTGTTTCAGTGGGAAAGCAATACAATTTGTGAAGCTTGTTCTAGGAAATAAAACTACTAATGCAAAAAGACAAACCCAACACTAAAGCCGACTTAGTGTATCGTGCGCGAAGACGTATCCCGTTTCTTTTGCTTCACATGAAGCAAAGAAAACAGTGAAGAAAATAGAGCGTTTTCACTGACGTCGTATCAAAATTCAGAAGCAGTTTTCGATTCTAAAATGTTTATGGAATTGTAGATAGTTTAAAACTACACATCTGGGCCAAATTTCGAAGCTCAAAAGCATTTCATTCAAGAGTTATAGGCGAATGAGTATAGACATTTTTAGTAAGAAATGTATGGAGCGGCCATCTTGGTGTTCCGCTTAGGAACACCAACATGGCGGCCAAAAATTTAAAGACTTTAAAGTCTTAATAACACCAAAAATCTCATCACAAAATATTGTATTCACTATAAGAGGCATGAAATCGGCATATAAGCATCTATAAGTTCAATTTTGTTTATTTTCGCAGCTTATCTGAAATAGCGTGACGAATTGCGTGACACATTTACAACCTTTATAAATCGAAAACGAAACATCATTAAAACCTGAAACATTTTGTGAAAGATTATAACACTGGTATCCACATACCATGTTAGAAACAGCTTTGTAGGATGTATACTTTAGATTTTTTAATTTTTATGACGTCATGTGAAAACACTCTATAGGAGACGTCGATCTGCGCGCAGGTTAAATTAGTATCGAACAAAAAATGATACAGAATTTTTAATTTTACCTGTATATTTGTTTCAGTAGAACGATGATATTTATAACACTCAAATCAATATAGATATTACATTGCGCTTTATAATATTTTCAAAAGTATTTAAAACCTTTACAATCCTGCATAACATCAAAAGAGGACGCATAGGACTTTAACTGTAAGTATCGTTTCACGCAGAGTTTTCTCCGCCTTTTTGGGGTACGTATGAAAAACGGAATTTTAAAATAGAAATGTACTTGTATATTTGTTTCAGTAGAACGATAATTATAATACTTCAATATTAAACTGCAACACTAATAAACTTTTAAATCTAACATAGTTGTTATTACGGCCGCACCGTTGGCGGTCATCGATAGACAAGACCCGAATTGTTATCGATAACTATTTAGTTGTTGATCATAAAAGGTTTAAAAGATTATCGGTAACAAAATAACTCAGTCTGTGAAGCAAGTTATCGATAACAAACTTTAAAAAAATAGTTATCGACAACCATACAGTTTTTCTTTTCAAAAGGATGACTACTTTAGTTATCGATAACCTGAAACGCACCAGCTACTCTGTGAGACAGTTGTCGACCACCTACTCATCAGTGCCAAAGAGATTAGCACATGTGTAGCCGCGCGGCTTCACACACATGGTCTCCAGTGTGTGGAAAATGTATCGAACACTTAGTGGTCGACTCACTTTAGTTGTCGAATGCAAATAGTTGTCGACAACTATCTCTCTAGTCTGCCCTAAGTTATGTATTAAATAAAGGATGCACCGTGGCCGGCTGATGGCATAAACAGCAGTGTGCTAATATTTTTAGTCCTGTCTCCCAGTAAGAGCATCATGTTGGAAAACGAAAATGACTGATCTTAAATTGAATTTCATTTTTCAATAGAGGAATCTTTGTTTACCATTTTTGCCTCATTAACATATACACCTCATTCTCTTACCTGGCTACAAAAAATAAACACTGAATATTGAAAGGGCACAGCACAATTAGCTTTCTCTGGAAATTTGAACCCGATATACTAGATACGTTTCGTGCAATGCTGCATTAAAAACTCAAAAGTTTACAAAGAATGTTTGGCTTATTAGCGCTTTTTGCCACCCAAGCAGATATTTCCTTAAATATTGCATGAAAAAATCTAAAAAATTGCATAGATTACTAAATTTAACAAGCTCTTTCAACTTTCGAAGTCAGTTCGTATTTAGCAGGGTGCCTTCTCTACGTAAATTCATATGCTAATGAAGCAAAATGTGAACAATGACGTCAGTAACGATTATTAAAATTCTCGCACTACTACTAATAATGATAATATATCATCTTTTAGTATACAGCTATTTCAATTAACGTTGTCGGGTGAAAGCTCAAAGCTCAAAGCCTACAAGTCACCACTTATGTCCAGAAATGCACGTAACTCGGACATTGGGTACTTCATATTACACACAATTATTTGTAATTTCCATATGACTTCAAGTTTGACAGAATTGCTTGTTTCTCACTGTTTCAGTATATACTAAAACAACTATTCACCTCAGTGTAGGTGGGTAGTAGTGGATATTTACCTCGCCGCGAAATATCCACCACTACCCACCTCCACTTCGGTGAATAGTTGTTAAATATTGCGCATTTTTCATGAACTTAAATAGCCAAAATTAAATGCGCATTACAAAGCGTAGTTATAACTGAATATTAAATGTCTTTATAAAAGACATAAAATCCTACAATAAAAATCACAGCCACTAGTATTATTAAATACCGATTAGTAATCAGTATAAATCAAAACTTTAGCAGACATGACAATCTCAGCTTGCACAGCATAATATTAAAATACTATAGGAAAGCATTTCTTAATAGCTTTCATTTGCGGAATCTATGGTCATACTGTAAGATTTCACCTACAAACTCATAAGCTACAACCACCTCGTAGAGCATAATAAACAGCATCACAGGATATTTTTCCTCATATAGCTTTCGTTTGATTGGTCACACTTTAGGATTCCATTTACGTGCAGACTCAAAAGTTAGAACAATCTCATCATATCCGGCTAGAAATTATCAGTTTTGGCGATTTTTTCTTTCTATTTCAAGACAGTATTACAAGCTTAAAAGGGGCTCTTGGTCATACTTATGAAAACACGATATATCACGGAGCCGATGGGCAAGAGGCGGTTTTATAATATAATAGTGGGTTGCCTGACTTTACATGCATAATCTTTCCCGTGTGAGGACGAGTTACCTAATGCGGCGTTTGTGTGCGTGACGTGGAAATAAACGTGTTCATGAAGCCGCAAAGCATGTCGGGACATTCAATGGGAATAAGGTGACTGAGTTTGGCCCGAAGAATGTCGGGAAATTCAACGTAAGTTGCGGAAAAGACCATTTTCGTAGGTCCGGTTTAAACGTCGCATTTCACATGTGCCGAATCTAATACCTATTTGGGTCGACTAAAATAACTAAATTCGACATTTGATTTAGACGTCGAATTTAATAGAGTCACATGTATCCATGAGTGAGTTTTCATAAAGGAAGGAAAAGTGTAGAATTGTGGGTAAAACATAATTTAAAAATTCTGTTCGCTACATATGAACATTGACGTACACAACAACTGCCGAACTTCTGTCGAATAAGGCGCACACCGAATGCAAATTTGGCCGTCCAACAATTTTTTTGTTTGGGCAGGTTCTCAAGGAAAGAAAAGCAATTGAATAATGATGAAGATCAGGTCAAAATAAGTCATTGTGTGCATTTTCTCTGAAAACTTGGCCAAACAAAAAACTGCCCGACGGCCATATTTGTATCCGGTGTCGTCGAATTTAATTTGAGTTAAACGTTCACAAGCATTTGATCAGGCCTGAATTAGTTTCGACAAATGTGAAATGCGACGTTTAAACCGGGCCTTACCCCGTTTACAACAGCTTTCAATTGCGAGTTTCGAAAGTAATTTCGCAATTTCTTTGGATGTGATTGACTAAAAATATCACAATCAGAAGTCAGTGAAGCTAAATAATCAATCATGTCTTGCCTGCAGGCGTTTTCCCGCGCTTGGCGGCGGCTACCTGTGTTTGCTTCGTGTCATGTCATGTAAAACTGAGCTGAGTTGAATAAATCATCTTGTCTTGTCTTGTCTTGTCTTCGAGTTCTTATTGGGTCATTTGGATTGCCTGCGTCTGTTGTGATTGGCCGGAGTATTAACTTTGCTCTATAAATAAATCCCACCCTTGCATGTGCCAAGCCTGCAAGCCTACAAGCCAAAAGGCGTACATGTACTTGGCACGTGTTATGTTCCAACCTTCGTCCTAATTTACAAGTTGATTTCCATCTTTAAATTATTTTATTTGAATATTACACCCGAAGGCAATTGAATAATACAAAGTTTTCAAAACACAACACACAATATGAAATATCCATAGGGAGCTAGATTTCACAATAGGTTTTATATGGGATTTTAAGGATAGTATTGAGAGAAAATGGAAAGTAACATTATTTGCATACCACCGCGATCGACATCTCCTATGTGTTTTTTTGGCTATTAAGAGCCTTAAACCAACCGTATAATTTGAGGGTGATTTGGTTTTCCGCTTTGCCTTCATTGATAAGATGCGCTATTGAAATTTTGTGAGCCAGTCGACGACCAGTGAACAGGGGAAAGTAAATCTGCCAATCCGTTACATTTTAGTAGCCCAATCCGTCGATCTGCCAAAATTTTTGCTGTAATACGAATCCGCAACTTTCAGGGGATACCGTGAAAAAATGTCCTTACTTGAGCCCTTGCAGCTGTGAGTATACTATGGATTGTTGTTTCAGCAACAAAGAGTTTCTGAGTTTTCTCGTGCTTTGCAGATGAATGTCGGCGAAATATTTTTAGCAGCAGCACAGGGTAACCGCACGTGATCTAGGCCGTGACGAAACTTAAAACATGCCTGAAGAGGGTCAACATCCAAGATCCGATCGTTATAAGAAGCAAAAACAGAATGAAATTTGTGGTATCCACAAGAATTTTCCACTGAATCCGAAATCCGGGCAACCTTATTTACAAAATCCGCCGATCGGTAGATATATTCAACCCTACTCCCCCAGCCCCACCCCCGCAACCCCCTACCCCCTCTATTATGTTTGTCGCGAGGAAAGAGGAAAAAGTCCGCCTTTTTACTCCCTCTCTCTCCAATCCCTTGTCGCTTTTACTGTTAACTTGCATAATAATTATTAATAAGTTCGCGCTCGAGGAAAAATGAGCGACTGTTCGCAGTCTATTAAGTGATTCACACGTGCACTTTATACCTAGTGCTGAACTTCTTGCCTCTATAAGGATTTCCGTTTTCTCGTGATTAATCTTCGGGTATTTTTCTTGGTATGTTCTATCTATAGAAATGACAACATCTTATACAAATCCATATATTTTGCGGTCTCTATTGTGAGCCCGGGCTTAGCATTCCGCTGCATGCAGCGCGATCTAGCACAGGAAGGGGTTCTAATCCCAGAGGCTATTTCGGGCAATTTTGTCAAATGCAAAACAAATTTGAAATGGAATTTTCAATCCTCAGACTAACTGTTTGTTTTAAATTGGCCATGAAACATAGTTTTGAATGGTTTGAGCTGGTCAAAATAGCGGATCGTGTGCTGACCTGATTCAGCAGCTTACCGCCGGAACCGACAGAAACAAAGTTTAATTCGTGCGGAAAATTAGTCCAAAATCCTCGTTTGTATTGCTTAGAAAAGTTTAAATCTTGGAAAGGAATATTGGCTGGAATTTTCAGATTATAAAGAGCGAACTCGCTCTGAAACCATTAATGTTCGGCTAATATTTAATTTGATAATAGCTATATTTGATGAGAAATAACAAGTGCAAGATACGAAATCAATATTTTTGAAAGCGGCTAGTAATTTTCACGAACGGTGGAGTAGCGTGGGTAAGAATTCAACGAATTTAACGTGTGAAAGCACTCAGGCGCAGTTTGCATTGACTGTAAATAAATTACGCCAGTATTAAAGATTCAAGCATCACCCAACAAAAAGTTTTGAGTTTGTAGATGAAATTTTCAAGTGACCTTCAAATAGAAGTAATTGAGCACTATTTTCACGTGGTACTGTTTGTTTTCAATATTATGACAAAACGTAATTTACGAACTTTTGAACCTTTCAGCCTCTCGTGAATGAAATTAGGGTACTTAATATACACCCAGCGTCTGATTGGTGCCCACTCACCCTGGCTGACAGCAAAGTCCAGCCCTCGCAATTCCTTATATGGTGTAGGCGTGAATATTGTAATAATCGAACAAACATCCATATTATTAATAACCGCTGTATACTACACTGCAAATCGACTTTTTAGCATAACTAGGCGCTGTCTCAACAACGACTAAAACGGTTCGAGCTGAAGGCTGTGAGTGATACATCATGAATCACGTTCTTGTTGCTATTGTGGCCTTTTGCGCCTTCCCATGTGGTAAGTACTGTTACTTTCATTCTTATTTCATTTTTATGAAGCCATTCCAGTATTTTCAACGACAGAAGACAGAAATCTAGAGAGAAATCTGAGAGCGCGGCAATCGCGTACATTCAATGATCATTAGATAGAACATCTCATTTAGCTGAATACTCTTGACTTGCGAGGTGTTAACGCATAGTAGATCACAACAACTGTCATCTTCTCGACTTATTTGTCTTTTCGAAGCAGACGATTGTATTCGTTTTCGCTATTCCGAAGTTAAAATGCGCTCTTGCAAGTGTAGAAGTCGTTCTGAAGCAACCCGCCCAAAATCGATTGCATCCACTCAGTGGTGACATGACTACAAGGTTAAACATGATATTGGTGCAAATGTCATCAACTGAACTTAGTCCGCAATGCCTCTTTTACACTTCTTTTGAAATTTTCTGCTGCATGAATTAATACACCGCTTCAAATCAGCGGGTGGCATATATATATTACCTGAGGAAGTTGCTGTCTTTCGAACGAAATTTTATTTCATGACTGATGTCGTTTACTAACTAGGTATATGTAGGTAGCGACGAAAAACTTTTCATTTCAAATCTCTCTGTAAAAAACACACCTGTTTTTAAACGCTGAAAACTAGAAATTTCATGAATATTTGCCACGAGGACTTTGGTCGCTTTATTAAAAACGTTGCGTCATATATACAGTCAGGAAGTCGAAACTGGTTTAAGGGAACAATTTTTATGCGCGGACTCTAGCCAAAAAAACTGTCCGATGGAAAAGCATTGAAATAAACTAGATCGGTTTTTGAAAACCCAATTTTGTTCAGTCACTCAATCCAGCAAACACTTGGTCGATATTGGGCTTATCAAGTGCAAATGATTGAATTATTCACTTGCCTTGTCCCCGTGTTGCACAAGCATTATCCAACAGCAATAACCCAACTTCCAGCAAACGTTGACATCGATAAAAAAAATAATAATTTCCACGATCCTAATTTAAGTAGAAAATCGAAACATCGAAGTGATTTTGAATTGGTTGGGTGTGAGTCAGTTTCGTAATGCTACGTATGTAAATTCAATAACATAATACAATGGCTGTTTGGCGCCATTTAATTTTAGCCTAAAGCAATTGTCAAAGGAGAACGAATATTTTTTTGAATTTACATACGTAATGCTACGTATGTAAATTCAAAACAATATTCGTTCTCCTTAAATCGACAATTGCTTCAGGCTAAAATGAAATGGCGCCAAACAGCCATTGTATTATGTTATTACTGCGTAGCAAATGGCACGCCAAACAACTGTTGTATTATGTCATTGTTGCATAGCAAATGGTCCAAATGGGGCGCCAAACAGCCATGGTATTGTTTGACTGCTTCATAGCGGCATAACTGTCAAAGTTTGGCGCCATGGTTTGATAATATTTACTCCATATGTACAGCAGTCCAACGGCTAAAGACTTGTAACGAAAAAAACGAGAGCTGAGTGAAGAGAACCGCTGACTTGGAAGCTTCTAGAAGCGGGCACTTTTCGCCCCAAATGTCAATGTATTCTAATTACGTAGTTGCCGGTTCTAAACATCCTGGTTTCCGTAGAGTCCCGGACTTTCGGGAAGCCGATACTTCTGGGAAGCTGTTACTTTAATTCGGGCAGCTAAAATACGTGTGGTTATGGAAGGAAAAATCATGACGGCAAACACAACCGCGGAAAAAGCATAATGTCTTATAAATTATCTTTTCCTCATTGATTCTTCGGCATTCTTGCAAAGTATAAAAACGCTAACCTATTCCATCTGCATGGATACGCCACTATGGTATTTAGATTGGACCGTTACTTTCGGGGCGCCGCCTACTTTCGGAACCATTCGATTCTATGGTGCTTAAAGTTAGTTTGTCCCAAACACTTATAAATAAAAAAGGGGGCATCTCGCTAAATTTTACTCTGCAAAAAAATGAATACACACAACAATTTAGGGTACGAATAGCGATAAAACAAGTGCAAATATGATACGTTATTACACCCTCCTGAGCGCTCCTGCAAAAACACTTACAAAAACTTAGATTTGGAGGAAGATTATGTAAGGGATAATGCCCGAGCTCCGAGGCCTTCTTAAAAATAATGACCGAGCGCGTAGAAATTTTGCTCATTAGTGACAGTAGTGATT
The DNA here is from genome assembly GCA_022457155.1 of Cladopsammia gracilis. Lineage (NCBI taxonomy): Eukaryota > Metazoa > Cnidaria > Anthozoa > Scleractinia > Dendrophylliidae > Cladopsammia > Cladopsammia gracilis. Next base: position 657,716 of record JAJGOT010000086.1, on the reverse strand, counting down.
GTCTAAAATCCCGTAAGGATTATGCAAGCATTTTAATCATTGTAATGGGAAAAATCAAATTGGGCGAATTTTTTCTTGCCGTTGCAATCAGTTTAGCGTTACTAAGAATTGATCAACAATGGCCTCGATGAAACGCTGTGAAGCGCCGTTTGTGCTATTCTTTACTGGCCAAGTACGATACTTTTTACAACAAGATGCGTATAAAGTTCTCAAGTTACCGCAAAATAGGAAAAAGGAATCAGGAGGATGCAATCTTGGAAAAAATGTGAGCTAGCGAAGTGAAATTTTAATAGTACACTTTTGAAACGTTTCAATTCTTACATGACAAGGGTAAAAAGTTCCTTGACAGTCAGCAGTAATAATAATCAGGAATTTGGGGATATGGGCTTTAGATAAAAATAGGAAATTCACTGTCGATATTTTTTCATTCCACATTCAATGTAATGGAAAATATTGAGATTTTGCCTTATAGTGTCTATAGTAAAGGTTTATTTAAAACTATTGAGCAAGGTAGCTGAAAACCTAAAAATCACTGGCCACAATAATGACCTGTTGTTCCATTTCAGTGAGCATGTATGCGGATTATTACAAATAATAACCTGTTCAAAACAACGAAAAGGTGCATTAATGTCGTATAATAAACAATTTATTCAGCGAAAAGCTGTGTAATAGGCCTTTATCACGCCCCGCCATTTTGTATAAAAACAAAAGATTTTTGCCCGCCCAACCTCGTTTTCAACTTTTTCACTGCGAGGCTAGACGGGCAAAAACAAAGCATTTTATTCTCCGAGGAGTCAACATGGCCGCCGCGCGTGATAAAGGCCTATACGGCTAAGCATTTTCACTCGTCAGTATTAATAACTCATAAAAATACCTAACTTTCACGATGAATAACCTTAATTAACAATTAACATGTGGAGCATTAATAAAAAGCACCATAGGAAAGTATAGCGCAATGTGTTCACTGGTAAGGGCACTCATCCACTGACCGAAACGTTAGCCAACATTATACATGATTTCCATTTTTTCTATCTATGGATGTTTTAGTGTAAAAGGTGAAGGGCATTACAAAACAACTGTTGACTGTTACAGATATCATTTTTGCACTTTTGCACTTATTGCAATCCTGATTTGGATGTTGAATATTTTTTCTTTCAGCTCTGGGGTTATCGTGTTACAGTTGCGAACCAAACTATGATATGCCACCAAGACTGTGTAACAAGGGGGTAAACTTGACAATGGTTAACTGTATGGGCGACAACGCTACGTGTGATATGACCAAATTTGTGTCTAATGATTCCAATCCTGCGTATACGACATCTTATCTTCTGGGTTGCGGCAACGTAAGTAAAGCCAATTTAATATACTGACTTGAAAACCCTTTAAAAAAAATAACGTATATTATATGTATTTATGTGTATTTACAGCGGGAATAAACACCACAACACAGTTAATTTAGTTTATACACCCAGACTGACACGGTCTAAATGTTTTCCTAGAGTATGGGTCCAACTTCTGCCGAATATGTGGTATTCAAATAAAAGCTACAGAGAAGCTTTTTCACTGAGTCCTGTGCCAGCGTCGGTTTATTATGCCATACATGTACAATTTGGTTCCCCCGGCTAAATTGAAAGTCTAAACTGCTGAAATTCTAAAGTGTAACCAATCAAATGAAAGCTATTGAGAAGTACTTTCCTGTTTGTTATGTTGCACAATGTCGTCCTGAATAGTAAGTCTGTGTGTCAAATTCTTTTAAGCATTTTAAAAGTATGACAAATGAGAGCTATCAAGCAGTGCCGTTGTTCATTACAAATGAAAAATATCAAGTAGTAGTTTCCTACGTCGCTGTTTTAATTATGTTGTAAAAAGTGACTCTAACTTCAGTTGAGCCATAGTCTAGCAAGTAACCATCCAAATGAAAGATTACTGACACAAAGCAGTATGTAGGTTAACCATGTAGGTACTGCTTATCATGCTCTACATGGCGGCTCTAACGTTTGGGTCTGTGGATGAATTCTAAAGAGTTACCATTCAAATGAAAGCTATTGTTAGTAATGAGCAGTACTTTCCTGTAGTAGTACTGTTTATTATGCTGTACAAGGTGGTTCTAACTTTAAGATCTGTGGATAAAACCCCAAAGTGTGACCATTCAAATGGAAGCTACTGAGCATTACTTTCCTGTGGTACTGTTTATTATGCAGGTGTAAAAGGAGGTTAAACTATTGAGTCTGTGGATAAAATCCTAAAGTGTGACCATTCAAATGGACGCCACTGAACAGTACTTTCTGTAGTACTGTTTATTATGCCGTTCAAAGTGGTTCTAACTTTTGCATCTGTGGATGAAATCCTAAATTAAAATGTAACCATGATTCTCTTTCTTGTGTTGCAGTCATCAGCATGTGGCGAAAATAACAGCACTATTTGCGCCAAAGCTGCGGCACGCCTAGCAAACAAAACGTTAGCGCTCACTATGTGCGTCACAACCTGCAGTCCCGGAAACAACTCTAATAAGCCGGAAATGGTGATGCCGTCCTCATCCACTCCAGTCATGATGTCTACTCCTTCCTCACCAGGCGGCCAGACTACAATGAAACCCTCAGCCGGTGATAAGCTTCGTCCTGTCTTTGGTGTGCTGTTCATGGTCCTGTTTAGTGTGATCTTATGTAACCCTGCTCGGCAGTAATAGCCTCAACCTCAAGATGAAACTGCTGCTGCACTTGCCCCTTCACATTGCTCCCAAAACTTAGGCTGAACGTGGCTTTCCGGCGCGAAGCAATGCAAGGCGGCTATATTCATCAGCTATGCGTCTTCATTTTTTGATACATTTTTTAGCATATAAGAAAAGGAGTGGCACTTGAGAGAGCAAGTACAATTTTCGGTCGAAATCCCGCCTTTGATAAAATTGCCTAGAGTAGAATGCATATTTCACCTATATCCAGATTTCCTAAGGTTTTCCAAAGTTTGTCCGAATATTATGAGAACGTTTTCGATAATTTCTGAAAATGTTTCGACGATCATCCGCGGAGAGAAACATTATGCACCAGCTGAAGTCGAATACTTACGAATTCGAATGAAAGTAGCTAATATCAAATCGCACTGTGCCGTAAGAAGCGTAAATAACCGTTCCATTATTTACAAGGTTTCCTGAAAATGACACACTGAAAACAGACTAACGACACAACTTTGGGAGTGTTTATTTCGCTAAGCATTGTGCAATAATTAAAAGTCGGCAGCCGGCTTCTTTTCGGAAGATTTTCCGAAAATGGTGCTTGTTCTCGTCGAGCAGGTTTTGACGTTTGAAGTTCGGCAACGTAAAAACTAAAAATAAACCAGTTTGACTAAGACAGCGGAATACACTGAAAAAGTCTCTAGCATTTAACAGAGGCGTGTATACTTACCTTACTATACCTGAGTGAAGGAAATAAAATTGTATCATCACTGCTTTCAAACAGACTTTATTGACTTGTCATACCACCACCTTTAAAAAATCAGACAAAATGCACCTTGAACTGAACCTTAACTTTTTAGCGGTCTTTGAGTCCAGGCAAATGAAAAAAGTTGACATTCCATCGTGCATTGCCATTAGCACTTTACTTCTTATGCGGATCATTACTTAAATGTCAAAAGCCCTTTGCATGACGTCTGTTTTGTTCATTACCTGTATCAAAAATGCATTGCGTACTCGAACTCTTCCACGAACCTCGTTCCCAGGGGCTTCTCGGTTTTCAAAATGGCAGTTTGAGAGGAGAAACTCTCTCTCGAAGCGCCGCCATATTGAAAACCGAGAAGACCCTGGGAACGAGATTGGACCGAACACAGTTTCGTGGGCGGTCAGCGGCAATTCGCGTGACGGCGAGGGTTTTTAGAAAGAATGTGAGACATTTCCGTTTTGTAAACAATGTACACAAATGACAATTTCTCACAATCTACTCATTAAAATTTCATGAAGTTTGCCAGAATTATTTTTATCGCATTTCAAATAATGAGAACTTTAAAACAGAAATCTAACAAAGGAACTCTGTGATACGATCAATATTGACTGGGCAGCTCATTGTTCTTAAATATTTCAAAAACCGTTTCTTAAAATTTGGTCTAGTCAATTTTAAACGATAAGAATTATTTATTTTAAGGTGTGTGCAAGATCATGAGATAATCTAATGACTGTATGTTACGTAAACCTTATAAAAGTGAAATTTTACGGTTGTTTTCAATCGCGCACGTTGCCATGGAAACAGTCCGAAGCACAAATTTTAGCCGTTAATTAAAATCTTCTATCACTATATTTCCTTTTTGCCAAGTTTCAGGTTCTAAGCTGCAACCTTTCTCAAATAATGCCCTAATGAATGACATATACTCACATCCTATAGAGCGTATGCACATGACGTCACGGCGGCCATATTGGTGTACCAAAACAATAGAACGGCGGCCATGTTGGTGTACCAAAACAATCCTGTGGGATTTGAACGCTTTTCTTATGTTAACACTTTCTTTTGTTCCAATAAATTTGCATAGCTGCTTGCCACGTGAGTGCATACGCTCTATAAAACCTGTGTTCGACCACCTTAATCGGAGGTCGAAAGCTCTAAAAGTGTCCCGGCGTCCTCTTAGAAGGTATCGGAATAACTCTGTCAGTGGTAATTTCCCTTAGTGGTATCATACTATGAATTTTGACCCTTAAAAGGTACGACGATCACCCCCCCCCCCCCCCCCCCCCCGCCCCATACTCCTTATAACGGGCACCAAAATAACGTGTCCATTATAGCGTAAGTTTTAACGAACACCGCAGAACAGCTGACAACCCAGCTAACATATCTAAGCCCACTACAGTATCAGAACATTCCTCACTGGCGACCATTCAGCTAAAGACATAACACTCATACCTGTCATACCACTCGAACTTATTCATTCTAATCGTGACGCTGTACGAAAAGCAAGAGAAGCATACATGTTCTTCTACTTTCATTTCAAATCTCTTTTGTAACGGTTTTGTTTTTTGTTTTTTTTAAGCTTTATATCTTCAACGGTTACTTTTCCATTGTATTATATGTTGTCATAGCATCATATTGCACGCTATACTTAAATTTACTACCTAAAGGTGGTAAATTAGTCCTAGTTACCCATAGTCATTATTTGTAATACCCTGAAGAAGAAAGGCCGTACCTTTCGAAACATTGGATAAATTTCATTATATTCCTTCACTGTCGAATCAGCCTTGCTTTTTTTCGTTTAAGTTGGACTGTTAGGGCTGGCGAATGGTAAATCCGAGACTCGCCGAGACGCCGAGACCCTTGTTTCAAAATCCGAGATCGCGACCGCAGCTACGTTATAAAATCCGAGCCCGAGACAAAAATATCCGATTCACCTATCAAAACAACAAACAAGGATGAAGAATAAGAATGCTTGACAAAAGTATCTGAGACTCCGAGACTTTGAGGAAAAAAATCCGCAAAAAATCCCAAAAAATCCCAAACGAGAATTTGAGACTTAAAACAGTATACAGAACTTGAGGTTAGGGAGAGAGGGGAGCTGGCATACCTCGTTTTAAGAACGTGAAAAAGAATCCTTAGCCATCATGACGTCACATGTGATCAAACGTGATGTGACATGCGTTACGAACACGCACAAAGCTTTACACGGAGCAAACGTGAATACACTCGAACCGGCCGGGACATGGAAACGATGAAACCGTTTTCAAAAATACTAAACACTGCAGATCAGTGCTAAACCCAAAATATGTTATTTTTTGCTTAACCGGAGCTCTATTGATAATAATAAATGCAGTTCTGTTCCGGGTGTACGACAGTGAGTATACGTCCAGTGTACAGTACGTCCAGTGAGTGGAATGGACTTAAGTCCCGAGCTCCCCTGGTTATGTGATGTACAATGGCATGAAGTCTGTGATTAATAGAGAGACTAAATGTCCCGGAAGGGAATTTACTTTTGCTATTTGAAACAAGTCCGAGTGCTCGCGACTTTGAAAGTGTGTTACAAACGGTCTGTTGACACCTGGGCGTTTCTGTATAAAAGGATGAAACCTAAGTTGCGGAGTAAATTTTAGAGAAAAAAAGGTTATTCATTCGGGAGTGATTGAATTGTTGAACATGTACTAACCATGGAATTTCATGTACTGCTACAATGAACTGACAAATTATCTGTATAAGGCCTCCCGGACGGTTCTTGTAAATCTGGGCCTGGTTATTCGAAAGTAGGCAAATGCTACAGTTCAGGTGGTTAAAAAACTCAAATTGTTACCGGGGAAATTGCAGTGAACGCCTGCAATCCTTTTGGACCTGGTCAAAATATACGCCTGAAAATGGTAAAAAGAAGTAAACGGATGACACATCGCTAAACGAAACAACTACCATACATTGTACGTGATATTACGTCGGATTTCCCCACCCCACCTCGACCCCTTCCTCATTAGATCCACCTCGGACACCTTATTGAAACTTATATAACGGATTAACTGGCAAGCTTTCAGTTAATTGGTTAGGGTTAGCAGTTCACATACATACAATTATTTGCGGAGGCTATAAATACTGAAATAAATTGTATGCAAGCAAAAAATAAAAGAAAAACAATGTTTGCTGGAAGTAAAATAATGGTCCGTCCGTCTGGTAGTGTAAACGTAGCTGAGGTCTCAGGTTCAATCCTGAGTGGGTATTTTAGATTTTCTTTTTAACACGCATTTACTGAAAATAAAATTCTAAGTGTCGACATTACGTTATATCAGGAGCCGATAAGTAATCAGCTCCTGGTTATATAAGTTATTAAAGAGGTGGTTCAGGTGGATGGTATCGAATGCTCCCTCCCCAACTCCCCCAACTCACTCGCCAAATAATGACTGAGTTGGGGTCTGGGGCCAAAAATAAAGCAACATGGCGGTTGTTCAAAGCATGGACTTTATATTCTGTTAAATTTGAAACTGCAGCGGTGCTATTGTACTGCAGAAACACGACTTTTAACGTCCAACAGTCCAACAGCTTATCTGTCAACATCTGGCTCATTTCGTCGGCTTCTTTGAAGGAAAAATCCGAACCCTCCTTTGCAAAAACACTCCTTCTTTAGTGGGGGTGCGGATGAAAAATGGAACGTCCCATAGTTTGTCTAGGTGTAAAAACCTGTGACTTTTTTTTGTTTTTCACCTTTGTGGTCTTACATTCCCAGTTGACTCTATTGTTTTATACCTTTTGTTTTATTTCTTTTACGTCACTCGTGAGTTTGGCAGGTTTTTACACCGAGGATGAGCCGTTTTGCAAGGAGACTTCAACCCACTTTGAGAGGTAAAAAAAGTAAAAAGGCTCACTCGGGCCACTTTGACAGGTAAGCACCATTAAAAATATTAAGAGCATAAAGCTTACTTAGGCCCAGTTCAAACGTCGAACTTCACATGTGCCGAACCTAATGCAAATGAGCACGAACAATAGATTTTGCTCATTTGCATTAGGTTCGGCACATGTGAAGTTACCGTATTTTAACACCTTGAAATAATGCGACAAATATGATCCCAGAAGAAAATTCCACAACAGTATGGAAACGTTTATTTTTTACTGATGAACAACATTTTTTCTCAAAATGCAAAAGTAAGTGATAATACTTGGTCCATACAGTAATTGTTGACATGAGCATTGAACCAGTTTTAACATGATCTAAGACATACCCAACTGTCAGCATTATAGAGGGGTAGGGACAAAACATGGGGTACCCGATGGCCTAGGCTGGGGGTAGGCCATGGCCCACCGGTGGTTAATTTCTTTAAAAAAATCCTAAAAAATAAGTAATTCCTCTTGAACACCGTAAAATCTCTGTGTTGTCTGTTTCAGCCTTGTACCACTTCGTACAACTAAAAGACAGAGAGTTTGTATTAAATGGAGGTTAAGGTGCATTGGTTTTGTTTTGGGGGGAAAATCCAAATCTTGATTCTTGAAAACAAAAACAGATTTTTCACTAAAATCCTAACTGATAATGCATCTAGAAAATCCAAATCGGAACGAAACGGCTACTTCAAATAAGATCTTAATCCTGACGATTCATGTCCAGGAAAGTATTAAAAAAAAGTACTACTACTATTGTATTGAAAAATCTGTTTTTGTTTTCAAGAATCCAGATTTGATTTTCCCTAAAAAACACATGCACCTTTTAATAGTCTACCCCTCCATTTACTACAAACCAGGGCTCGAGACTTATGGTAGCCAACTAGCCAAAGTCTAGTAAAAATTCTGTTTTTGTTTTCAAGAATCCAGATTTGATTTTCCCTAAAAAACACATGCACCTTTTAATAGTCTACCCCTCCATTTACTACAAACCAGGGCTCGAGACTTATGGTAGCCAACTAGCCAAAGTCTAGTAAAAATTCAGTTTTGGCTACACTAGATTTTGGCTACACTAGATTTTGGCTTTCACTAGCCATTCTGGTTAGTGAAAATGGTAATGCACCGAACGAAAATGAAACTGGAAATTATTTCTGATAAATTGCAATTTAAAGTGCCCCTGCAATCAAATTTTATAATTGTTTCTTATTTCATTTTTCGAAAGAAAATATTATAATTTCTGACCAGTCCAAACCATTTTTCAATCTGATCACAGGAAAGCGGTTTTTTTATGACTGTACTTTTCTCATTTTCACGGCCGCCATTACATTTGCATGTTCCAGTGGTTTCAAAAGAAGCCAGAGAAAGTGACGTCAAAGACTCGCTGGCTTAAAATTGCAGCGTGTGAATACAGCTTATTTAGTATGCAGAACACGTGTTTGGCAATCTGAAAGCTCAAAATTCCCGTGCCGCATACTCAATAAGCTGTATTCACACACAGCAATTTTAAGCCAGTGAGTCTTTGACGTCACTTTCTCTGGCTTCTTTTGAAACTACTGGAACATGCAAATGTAATGGCGGCCGTGAAAATTAGAAAAGTACAGTCGAAAAAAACCACTTTCCCGTGATCAGATTGAAAAACAATTTGGACTGGTCAGTAATTACATTATTTTCTTTCGAAAAATGAAATAAAAATCAACTATAAAATTTGATCGCAGGGGCACTTTGAGTAACTTGAGAGAACAGAACTAACACATAGACTGTAAATGGCATCATACGATAACGATTTTCCTTTTCTGTTAATAAATATGAAAGCAACAAAGGAAAGAATCAAATTGCTTTGCACTGTTGATTTATCATGTGTGACATCGAGCGGAACTTCTAGGCATCACGTTTTATCTAGCATAAACAATGAGGTCAAAGCTCACATACACGTTTTTCTAAAAAGAAAGTATCTTAATTTCTTGTTTGAGAGTTTGAATGATTTTGAAATTGATTTTATTTTTATATTTACAAATTCAAAATAGGTTAAAATGGAGTAAAATATGTTCAACTCGGTTGAAAAAAGAAAAACAATTTTATAGCAGTACTAAATATCTCAGAGATTTTTTTTCTTAATTATTTTGACTGCATGTGAATGTGAATAATTATTGCTGGCGAGCGTTAGCGAGGCAGCACACTATTCTTGGCAACAGGGGAAAAATCCAAAATTTTGTCGGATGTAGGATGGGGTGCATGCGCAGTGGCGTATTGTCACTGTCGCCTAGCAACGTCTGTCATTTTGCTTCGCAACGCAATCAATCAACCGTGACAACGAACGCGACAACTGTCTAAATCGACAATCCACGTGAGAATCTGTCACGCCGTCAGATGCTTTCGCTTTCGAGGTGCAGTAGTTGGTACATATTTTCTAAATGTTTGCTAAATGTCTTCATTTGCTTGTGAAATTATTCATCATGGCCACGAACGATTGCTTGCTATAAGCAATTCAAATTGTCCATCACTCGTGGAAGCGAACCACTCAACTGTAAAATCAAACGACACGTTGCACTTTCACACGAGTAATCTTCACCCGTTGAGGCAAATAATTCAAAATCTGTGCCGTTTGTGGCGGATAATTTGACTGTTGAGTCATGCTCTTTGCCCGTTGAAGCGAAAGAATTGAAAAAATGTCAATCGCTCGTCGAAGCGAACAACTATTCTGTGAAATCAGATGATTGTTTCACTCTGAAATCCAAGACTCGTTGCACATTCCAGGGGCGGATCCAGGATTTATCTTAGGAGAGGGTGCACCTCTAAGGAATGACGTAACTGAAGGGTGACGTAAACAAATTTTAAAAGCGAACAACGCAGACTTGGTCATCTCAGGGGGATGCGCACCCCCTGCACCCTCCCCCTAGATCCGCCCCTGCATTCAGACGAGTTCTTCGCCTGTGGAGGCAAATAATTCAAAATCTGGGCCAGCTGATTCGACCGTTGAATCATGTTTTTAGGTATAACTCTAACTTGAACAATGAATTATTAAAAATGTAAACAAACAGCCATAAGTAAAGATACTTAGTAAAGCAATGTACTTTTGTTTTGTTTTTTAAGAAAGCTATTATGAAATCTTCAATTAGCTTGAGACAAAACCCTCTTGAATTGTCCTTTGTGAAGGTTATTTCTCTTCAATGTCAATTATTACTGTATCTTTAAAATAAAAATTTTCTGTAACTTGAACAATAAGTTCTTGGCAATAGGTTTTTTTTTTTTATAAAGCAGCCCATAGTCCATAGTTAGTTTAGCAGTGTGGGTAATACAAGTCAGTAAGGCTATGGTTGGGCAATTTTCAAAAACACCACTTGCTGTAGTAATTTTTACAACTCATCCAGGGAAAGCCTACTCTACTCACCCTTTAAACCCCTTCCCTTAAAAAGTTGAAAAAAATTACCGGAGCTGTCCAATGTTCAATTCACTTCCCACTGTTTTATCCCCTTTGCCAGCACTCACTTTCACATTGAAATTACTGGTATGAAAATCATATATTTGAACTGTGGATAAACATGAGTGAAATTTGTGATCCTCGCAGTGTGCTCTCAACTTAAGCTGAAAAAGCGACCTGAAAAAAATTCAGGCTTGAAAGGGATTCGAACCCATGACCTTGCAATACTGGTGCAATGCTCTATCTACTGAGCTATCAAGCCACATGAATAGATGGTCATTTGTGAGTTCGTAATATACCCGATGATAGTGAATATATAGATGAATGTGAATATATGAAAAATCATATATATGAACTGCGGATAAATATGAGTGAAATTTATGATCCTTGCAGTGTGCTCTCAACTTAAGCAGTTGAAAAAGCAACCTGAAAAAAAATTCAGGCTTGAACGGGATTCGAACCCATGACCTTGTGATACCGGGGCAATGCTCTATCCACTGAGCTATCAAGCCACATGAATAGATGGTCAATAATATATTATTGTGAGTTTGTATATTGAACAACTATTCACCAAAGTGGAGGTGGGTAGTGGTGGGTAGTGGTGAGGTAAATATCCAAATTGCTGGGAGGTGAATAGCACTTGCTATTCCGAGTTTCAGTAGCCAATCAGAGCATGCCAACAATGCTATCCACTGTTTCAGTATATACTACATGTAAATATATTTATCCCTGTGGCTTGATAGCAGTGGATAGAGCATTGCCCCGGTTCCAATCTGAATACCAGACTCTGGTATCATGGATGGGCAGCATTCAAAGAGTGTCCATAGGCTTCGCTGCCCCTTCCCCCTCCCAGCCCATGCTTTTAACCCACCCCCCAAAAGGAACCTGTTCACAGGCTAATCATTTTGCAATTTTGCAAGGTTCCTGTGTAGTAGTACTACTAACAGTAGTAGGCAGTAAGGACTAGAGCTGCATTTTGTCATTAGTCATGATTTGTGAACTCCAGTGTGAAGTAGATGGCAAATAATTGAACGTAGGCAGCAAAATTGCCAGCTGCGGGCACATTTTGACAGGGCTGTGAAACGGGTACCTTGAAAGCTGGCAGGGGAACTGACACTTGATATCAGGCACAGCAGAGGGTCCTCCTAAGGATCAAACTTTTAGTCAGCAGGGTGTCCAGGCATCCACAGGATGCCCTCTTTTTGAAGAAATTCATAAAAATTGCACCTAATCCTTTAAAAATTTATGATGGAAAATATCTTCAGGATGCCCACTATTCAACATGGTTGCCACAGGTCAGGAAATAGTCAGGGAAAAAAATTCTTCAAGGTCAAGGAAAAGTCAGGGAATTTCATTCCGAGTCAGGGAAAATTTAAGTCTTTGAGAGAAGTCAGGGAAAAGTGTAATTTTAAGAGTACTAATTTATTTATTGCCAACTCAGCGATGTTTTTGTGTAATCTAAAATTTTAATCACATATACATGTATAGCCATTTCATGTACACTGCATGTGGCTTTCTGAAAAATTGGTGGTGAGGTAATGGCTGTGAGGGGAGGTTGGAGGTCATTACCAGGACTAATTTGTGAATTTTTTAAATTTAGTTGGTCAGGGAAATATTACATTTGACAGGGAAAAGTCAGGGAATTTCAAAATCCTATGGCTGTGGCAACCACTTAATTCAATTTCTGGCTAAAAGCTTACTTGGCATCCATGTGAGCTGAAACAACCCCAACAGTACACTGCAGGAAGCCACTTACCAGCACTGGACAGCACACTGCACATACTTTGTTGTTGTTGTTTTTATTCTCTCTGGTCTTGGAGAACTGTTATTTGAATTCAATTTTTAATTAATTTATTTGAGAAAATAATAAATTTGATTCTAATTTTGGAGCACAGACACTTGTACAAACAGGTGTTTTACCAATAAATGTGTTGGTTTGAAGTATGGAATGCTCAGGACTTTATTTCCATTTTCTTAATTACCAACTTTTATTTTTTTTAATGTTCCAGTGCCAGTTGAGCTTGCAGTTTAGCTGGTGTGATCAGAAAAATGTTTAAGCGCAGAACAGGGCTGAGATATGCCTCACAAAAGGAAGTGCAAGGAAACCAAAGAACAGAAAAGTATGTATCACCGACGTTGAGTGAAATTTATGATCCTCGCAGTGTGCTCTCAACTTAAGCAGTTGAAAAAGCAACCTGAAAAAAAAATTCAGGTTTGAACGGGATTCGAACCCATGACCTTGCGATACTGGTGCAATGTTCTATCTACTGAGCTATCAAGCCACATGGATAGATGGTCATTTGTGAGTTTGTAATATACCCGATGATAGTGAATATATAGATGAATGAGAATATATGATTTTTTTTTTTCAGGTTGCTTTTCAACTGCTTAAGTTGAGAGCACACTGCGAGGATCATAAATTTTACTCATGTTTATCCATAGTTCAAATATATGATTTTTCATATATTTACATTCATCTATATATTCACTATCATCGGGTATATTAGGAACTCACAAATAATCATCTATCCATGTGACTTGATAGCTCAGTGGATAGAGCATTGCACCAGTATCGCAAGGTCATGGGTTCAAATCCCATTCAAGCCTGAATTTTTTTCAGGTTGCTTTTTCAACTGCTTAAGTTGAGAGCACACTGCAAGGATCATAAATTTCACTCACATTTATCCGCAGTTCAAATATATGATTTTTCATATATTCATATTCATCTATATATTCACTATCATCGGGTATATTACGAACTCACAAATGACCATCTATCCATGTGGCTTGATAGCTCAGTGGATAGAGCATTGCACCGGTAACGCAAGGTCATGGGTTCAAATCCCGTTCAAGCCTGAATTTTTTTCAGGTTGCTTTTTCAACAGCTTAAGTTGAGAGCACACTGTGAGGATCATAAATTTCACTCATGTTTATCTGCAGTTCAAATATATGATTTTTCATATATTCACATCTATCCACCGACATTGAGTGATTTTTCTTCTATGGGGTACATAAAGCTTGGTTTATTTATTAGTATTTCATGTTACTGCAAGTTTGATGATTGCCACCTACATGTAGCTTGAAACTCGAGTTTATTTTGTAACATCTCGTTCTGTAAAAACACACAGTCACACACACACTCACACTCAGAAATATATATATATATATATATATATATATGGAAAAATAAATGGATAAATAAAAAATAAATAAATATGGAATGGCCCGAGCCTCAAGTCTGGATCGAAACTGGTGGAACTCGAAAAATGTTCTAGTGTGACTATCTTGGCTGCTATTATGATGTGTGTGTTGTATGTTGAATAGCTCCTAAGAAAAAGCACAACAATAAAGCAATGCTTTACGTACTTACCAATAAAAACGCAAACATCGGACCTGGGCAATTTTCGAATATGGCCGCCTTGATGGCCTGCCTCGTGCCTTTCCATTTCCGGTCATTTTCACTTCTTTCCGCCCGATCTACGGTCCACAACTTCCGTCGACATTTGTTACCCTCACAATACCTCATTCATTGCGCATGCACATGAATGAGCTAAAAATGCCAACAGTCACACAGTTTGTTTGGGCTCCCTGTGAAGGTACATGTTCTTACTTGCAGTTTCAGTGCTTTACTGAAGTAGTTAAAGACAAAAATGGAAACTATTTAGGACTTTCATCGATACAAATACAGTATGTATTTGGCTTTGATACTTCAGTCGTAATGGACTGAAAGCGACATTAAAATGAATGTGCAAACCGCCTTAATTGCATATTTATCTCATTCAGGCGAATTCAATGTGGGATCTGAAGAAGCACGCAAACCTAGACAAGACGGTTGCCGGAATAAGAAAAGCAAAGATATTTATTGCGGTTTTAAAAACAATTCAGCATCCTGTCTCGGAAAGTGATTTGGGAATCACGGGCAAATTTAAGCCAAAATTCACCGCTGGTTGGCTAAATGACGAGGTATGCGACATATTTCGTGATTCGTAAAACTTAACTACTACCATCGCAATGCTGTTCTTTCATTTCTGCTTTTCTTACGGCCGCCATGTTGGTCTACTGAAGAGGAGTACACCAACATGGTGAATGTAAAGTAAGTCTTGTAACTTCTATAATTCATTTTCTCCTTAACTTATTATTCTACTACAGACCTGGCCATGGATCCTTTAAAAATTCTTAGTTTTTTTACCAGTTTGTAATGCCTTTGAGTTTGGATCTTTGTTTATTGAAAGCAAACTTATTTTGTCCCTGATTTCGCAAGGCCATTAACGCTCTTCTTTCGATCATAGAAGAAAAAGAGAAGAAGCAGTCACCAATAATCTTATTTTTAATCGCAATATCATTCCATTGATAGTCTTTTAAATACTGATTAATTTGTGATGGATAGAGCAGTTTTCAATTGAGTGTCGAAAGTAATTACACAATTACTTTGGTTTTGCATTGCTACGCTTTGTGATTGGCTAAAAAATCTCGTGCCACTTTCTCGACCAATCAGAAGTAAAACCAAAACCAATCATGACTTGCTCGCACGTGTTTTCCCGCGCTTGGCGCCGCCGACATGTAATTGCTTCGAGCTCTGATTGGTTCATTGGATTGTTTACGACTGCTGTGATTGGTCAGAGTAATTACTTTGGTTTTGGTTTTACGACACTCAATTGAAAACTGCTCTAATGTGTAAAGCTTTTGGGGTTGTGTTTATAAAAGAAAAATTAAACTAAAACACAACTGACAACACAATTTCTAGAAAACTTTCATTGTAAAATGACATCAAAACTTGTAATTGACTTACAAAAACGGTATTTATTCCATAATTTGGAATCGAAATTGTTTGTTTAACAGTGTCAGTTCTCGCCAAGCGCAATAAAAATGATTTGACACTAGTACTGGATGTGCTGGTTGTCTTTTGCATGTCCTCGGGTGAGGTTGTTCCACAAGTTAGTACTTCTGTGCGCAATGGAGTTTCTCATTATTTTGGTCTTATTTTTAAACGTGGTTAACATTTTAGAAGTTGAATGGTTCATTAAACGTTTCCTCTTCTTTTTTAACAGGGCAAAAAAGTTTTCTGCGCAAGCACCTTCTTTTACACGAAACTTGTAAAAAGTGGACCAAGCAATTTAAAGGGGTGGATTAACAAGGTAATGTTTATTGTTCTTGATTAGAAATACCTAAATTATAACTTACTGTTCAATGACTATGACAAAAAGTTGCTATGTTGCCGTCATCACACTAAAACAATCATTCAATTTCAATTATGTTCATAGAACGAACTGAAAATAGTGAATTGTTGATAATCCCGGTGCACAGGAGTAGAAACCATCGGCTTTTAGGGGTAAGCACTGATTAAGTAATTTTAATGCATTTTGGGTTTCGCACTCAAAATTGCGATAGAAATGCATTTTTTTATTCTCTGTTGTCGTGCTGTCAGGTTACTATACAATTCACAGATTTTAGCTTTAGGGAGATTAGGCATTGTCCATAACGTAAAAGGCAAAAGTTATCTTGCTGTCTGTCAGTCGCAGGTGTTTAAAGTGCGCTTAAGTTCAAGTCACGTGCTTGCCCCCACCAATCGCGGGGATTCTGTGACTACAGGATTGGCAATTTGTTGTGGAAGCAAAGAATACGCCAAACTTGCAGAAGATGAAAATGCAGATGTTATATGTGTAATCAAGCCACTGTCCCATTTTGAATTTCACTTTGTGTTTGAACTGTGACTGTAGCTGGAAATGAGACATGAGTTTGATGAGTTTGTTGCGCAGGTTTAGTCACGTCTGTCTGCCAATATCGTTTGCTTCGTGCAAACGGAGAATTGATTAAAATGTGTATTATTGCGATGTTTAGACAGAGACTGGGACATCGAATCAATAGTATGCCGTTTTATAACACGCGTTTTGCTTTTGTTTAGGTTGTCAAAAACAAAGAAAACCTGATTGAATATCAGGTTTGTAATTTTTTTATTGGAGGTGAAAATATAAGCTAACCTTAACTAAAGGAATTGCTTTTGTTTTACAACTACGCGGCACGGATAAAGAAATTATATTGGAAAGAATTTGAAGGGAAAGTGAAATGTTATGTAACATGTTCTTTCTCAGGGGCTTTTTGGAAGTGTAAGGATTAAAGAAAATATGGAAAAACGCGTGTGGCAAAAGTTCGAAACAGGAAGATGAGATTAATTACGGAGTATTAATTTTATGTTGAAGTTGAGTTTTCAACTCTTGATATTTAACTATTCAAATACGACATTATTTCCTTGTTGTAAGTACCTAAAGATATTGCACCTACATTTGTATATTTATACCGGCTATAAACTTCATTTTTTCAGAACGCAAAATATTTGGTCGATGGAAGGTCCATGGATTTTAGTCATGCAGGTATTTAACATTGCGAACTTTGCAATACTTGCAGGGTTCTCCTTATCAGGCGGTAACCGGTAAAATTTACCGCTTGAAGCAGCACTTATTACCGCCTGTAACCGCTTGACCCCGGAACATTTTTAAGACACACAGTTTTCCCTTTTCCGCTTAGCAAACATCCCTTACCTGCTGAGCTGAAATTTAGGGAGAACCCTGTACTTGACAACATTGTCACATCAGGCCTCAGTACGTAACAGAATCGTTCTCTTCTGTGGCATGAAAGAAGTTGCCGAAAAAAAGCGACCATCATGGAACTATTTACATTGAATTCCCCTAACATTTCAAAAATACTCTACTTCTTTATCTGATCTTTCCTTATCTTTATTCTGTTTATTTTTTTAATGTTTTTTTAACTTTCTTTTTATGCAGGAAGATGTAGGAGATCTTCGGTATGACCTTGCTATGGCAATACTAGCAAACAGTAAAAAAAATGAAAAATAAAAATATATAATTATATACCCGTATCTTTTTTATCTTCAAACTCTTTATTCTACTCTTAAATACAATAGAGTCTCTCTCTCTCTAACGCTGCGTTCACATTAGTAACGAAATATGTTTAGACTAAACATGTTTCTACAAAACAAGTTTCCAATTTCTACAAAACATGTTTCCAATTTCATTGTTTGCATAAATTGTTCATCTCAAAACACGTTTCACGCTTGGTTCTATAATTTATAGTGTTTTACGAAGCAGACATAAGCTCGCATGAAATCTTTATAATTACACAACCGAAAAAAATATAGCTCGAACTTGTTGTTGCGTGATTTTGTATTTTAGTCTTACTTTTCGAGTTCTTCGGGAACGAAGGGCAATGAAATATTTAACAAGGAGACGACATCAGCGCTGATGTGTTTCGTCTGGACTAGATCAAAACTACTATACCTCGTGAGATAGTTTCAGTCATGCTCAGAATAAACTTGTTTCCATCATGATTCGCACAATGCGCGGCCTTATGTGAACACTTTTCACAGTACTGAAAACATATTTCAAGTCGTGATCATACTAAACATGTTTAGCCCTAGTGTGAACACAGCATAAGACTGTGCTAGACTTTTTTTTCTCAAAATGCTTAATTTTAAAAATACTAATTCATAACAATCAAGTAACAAGCTATGGATCGATAAGTAGTATATGAGAACTGAGGACTTTATAGGACGCATAAGTCTCGCATTACTGCATCCTGCTTGTCAACGCCGCTGAGAGTACGAGGCAACTGAGAAACGTGATGTTCACTTGGCGCTTTGTTTCTGTAAATTCTTGAACAAACTGGACTGGCATCGTGATTACTGATAGCTTATGAAGAGTTGTTAATTAAAAATAGATAAATTAAACATAACAGAGTCGTTAGAAACCCAGGGAGGGGGGGTGGGGGGGGGGGGGGGGGGGGGAGAGGGGCGACTCGTGCAAAAATGACAAGGTGTTCGTCGTATCTTTACGGCGTCAAAAGTTTAGGTTGGCACCAGTTAGGGTGCTAAACTCTAAAATGACCACCACTGAAATTATCGCGGTACCTTTAACCCTTTAAGCCCTGAGAGTGCTCAGCATCAAATTTCTCATTGTAATATTAATGCCTTATCAATAAAAAAGGTCATGAGAATTAAGGAAATGATTACACAAGATGAGTTTTCTCGATATCCAAACAATTTCTCCCCACTACTTCTATAGGAAATGTATAGGACTAGAAATGAGAATTTAAATTTTGATGTTAGGGCTTAAAGGGTTAAGGGTATTGAGAGGAAAAAATATCGCTGAATATGAGATGTGTTGGTTTAGAATTGGTACCTCCTAGGGGTAAAAAATTCATTTCAGCCACGCCCATTAAACCAGATTCTGGTACCTGTTTAATTTAGGGTCATTTTTTATGGGCGTCCTCCCGGGAAAATAAAGACGTGCGATTAAGAAGGAAATGCAAATCCTTGATACGTTTATACAAGTAAACTTTTCTATTGCTGTAACAGTATGACGACGAATATCCCTGTTACCTCCGTTATCACTGTTTCTCGAATGCCCACTCTGTCTAAAATGACGATTTAATGAAGGCAAGTGGAGAAATTGTTTTCCGCATTGGACAAAATAAAACATTCCATGATGTGCTTTTTTTCAAATGATCGTTTAGGAGCGATTTCTTCGGACTTTGCATTGCAGTTAGGATATGGACACCAGTAAATTACATGAGAGTCGGAAGAAAGTATAGTGAGTCATTTAGTCGTGTTGAACTTGCAAAAAGAGCCACCGCCCACTATGTAAAATCTGATAGAAGTATTTTGGCCTCTGTCGCTTGCTGCCTTTACAGCGAAGGTTATTGAGTGTTTATTATTGTCTGGTGTAGTTGGTGGAACCATAGTCTCCCAAAATAATCGACATGTGTTTTGGCTTAATAACCGTAACTCGGAGCAGAGTGGAATAGATTGGCTAGATAACGTTTTTATTCTTAATAAAATTGACAACTTTTATTTCGTCAAATATTTCTGAGACAACTTTTATTTCGTCAATAAAATACTGTTAGCTGTTTACTTTGTATTCCAACTGTTTGAGTGAACCACGTAAACATCTAAAGGCTATGTTACAAGTTGAAATCGAATTAAACATTGCGGTATAGTATACTTTGAAACGGTCAAATCCGTTGCTACACAAGTTGTTGCAAAGATTGTAGTAAGTCGTTTCACTTGGTACAATCTTTACAGCAATATCTGCCGCAACGGATTTGGCCGTTTCAACGTATACTTATACTGCAATGTTTAATTCTACTTCAACTTGTAACGTCGTTGCGAGACAAGTTACACGTTGTTCCACCGCACTACAGTATAACCCAAGTTCAGCTTTCTACTTGAAAAAACTTTGCGGTGAAAGGGGGGGAGGGGGGGGGGGTCTAAAATGACCATCGTTAAAGTTATAGCGGTACCTTTTAGTTTTAAGCCGAAAACATATGAAAGAAACCCTTTATCTGTCAACTGGTGTTTTTTGTTGTCTGATTTTTCTACCGGTATAAAAATTGTCAGTGGCAGTTCATATGTTGTTTTAGAATTGGTTCCGAATTCTGGTACCTTTTGGAGTTTTTATCGAAAATTTCCGACGAGCACCCCCGCCATGTTCATATGGGAGTACCCCCCCTTCCCGGATCTAAACGGTGTCAAACTTTGCAGTCGTTCTTGGTGCCGTCACGCAAAGGGAAAAACGTGACGTGACACACCTAAGGACGGCTGCAAGACTACACAAGTTTTACACCGTTTAAACCGGAGTAAATTTTATGAGTGAAATTTGTGACCCTCGCAGTGTGCTATCAACTTAAGCAGTTGAAAAAGCAACCTGAAAAAAATTCAGGCTTGAACGGGATTGTTGTTGGTTGCTTTTTCAACTGCTTAAGTTGATAGCACACTGCGAGGATCACAAAATTTCACTCATGTTTATCTGCAGTTCACACTGATACGATTTTCATATTCTTAGTAAATTTTATGTTCTTAAAGCGCGTCATATGAAGTAAACCGTTGACTAAAGCCAATCTGAACGTGATATCAAGACTATTAATTAATGTTAGGGACCGTTCATTATTTATGGGAGAGGGGGGATGGGTGAGAAATTAACAAATTTGTCTTTTTTTTTTCTTGTTCCCCCATTAGTGAATCTGGATTTTTCAAGCCCCCCCACCCCCCCCCCCCCTGTTCTGTTGGGGAAGATTTTCAATCCCCCCCCCACACACACACACACACACACACACACACACACACACACACACACACACACACACACACACACACACACACACACACACACACACACACACACACACACACACACTGTTAATCTCATTTCTATAAAATAAAAGTTGTATTGTATGTATCCATGCTGTATTTTTGTGGGGGCGCGATGATGTAGTGGCTAGCGTGTTGGACTTCAGATCTAAAGTTCATTGGTTTGAGGCCAGGTCACTGTTATCGTGTTTAATATCTCCTTTGAATTTAATAATCAATAGTTATTACAACTTACGGAATTTTGACTCTTGTGTGGTTTTCTTTATCGAAGCAATTCAACCACTTGGGTTCACTGTGCATTTGAAGAACTAGAGTTAAGACTTTAATAGTTGTTCATTTTAATACTGTTGCAATCCAGTAATATGTTTAATGGTAGGTGAACACTTTAAGTAATGTCATGTACAAATGGCAGCACCAAATAAAGAAATTAAAAATATAAATCATACTCCATGACTGCACCAAAATACTGTGTAAGGCTGTGCTCTTAGAAGAATCATAGAGAGTCCAAAGGCTCCCAGCCATGAAATCTGGGGTGCCCCGCTCTTATTGGTACACTGTAGTTATGCTTTTTTATTTAAGACATCATCTGTTTAAAATTTTGAAGACCCCCCTCCATAACATAAAGTTTCCCCAGAACCCCCCTTTTTGCGGTGGCTAAAATTTCAGAGCCCACCCCCCCCCCCCCCCTTTCTCACCCATCCCCCCTCCCATAAATAATGAACGGTCCCTTACTGTGAACTTCTTTTAGTCTCAAGCTGAACATGTTAATTCTCCTTACTGACTGCTGCGCAATTCCTTAAATGCTAGTTCTGAGAATTTAGCGGCATAACCAGACAATATCCCTGTATTCGCAATATTCTCTTTTCCCCAGCGCCTGTCTACGTGAAAATGTTTTTTTTTTATACTGTAAGGAGAAATAACATGTTGGTCACTTATGAGACTGACAAGTTTGAGAGTACCTTTACAAAATCTCTCCATAATGCTTCATAAAACTAAAAATTTTCCTACCCCTTTTTGGATGGAGAACTTGTAAAACCGTTGAACCTATCAACACTACAGCAAAATGTTTACCAGCCTGTGATAGCGGACGCCTTAACACATATAGAGCGTATGCACATGACGTCACGGCGGCCATATTGGTGTACCAAAACAATAGAACGGCGGCCATGTTGGTGTACCAAAACAATCCTGTGGGATTTGAACGCTTTTCTTATGTTAACACTTTCTTTTGTTCCAATAAATTTGCATAGCTGCTTGCCACGTGAGTGCATACGCTCTATACCTTGCATTTTAATCCACATGAGTCTATCTCTATATGTGAGACCTGGTAAGCGACAACTATCCTTGGCTAAAACTTTTCTTAGCATTTTAGGTGGTCATGTACGAAAAGATCGACTGGATTTTGTATATTTAGTAATAAAACTACAAATTTCTCTCGGCCTTTTTCATGATTTGCAAGATATTCTAATATTTCCAATATTTCAATAGTTGCGACTCCTGTTCTTATGGCTCAGCTCAAAAACTAAAGAGGTATCGTTCAAAGTGTCAACTGAGTTGCTTGGAAAGCAAATGGCCCAAATTGAAGTATAGCTTTGAAAACTTCGCTGTAGCTGAACTTTTTGAAGGTATTTACCATGATAATTTTGCAAAATATCTTCTATGGCATCGTGTTCAGTCGTTGGTTCGTTCTTTCGTTGACTTCGTTGGACCGTCTTGGACCAAAAGCACTTACTAGGGTGCGGTAGGGAAAAGTACCGACAAGGTTACGGTGATGTGTGATCTTGAAATTTCTTTATTTCTGAAGAGAGATAATCACTCACCTCATGTTTATCGTAAGTAAATCTCACCTAGTAATTGTAGGACACGAAGTTCAATTACTAATTAATCGCATCAATAACAAAAATTCGAGATCAAAAGTCTATATGAGCCTTTTCGTACTCAACACGTCCAGGATATTTTCTATCAGTTTGAATGTAAGAGTAAAACAGCAAAAAAAAACCCATTAAAGTGCAACTGATTGATGCGCGCGCGCAACGTAGGTGTCCAATTATAGCTATCCAATTACAAAAAGTTGTAATTGGATAGCTGTAATTGGACACCCACGTGACCACGCGCCAATTACGTACGAAATAGGCGCGTGGATAACCAATGACAATCGAGAATTTTGTTATTGATACGATTAGTCCCGATAACTGTTACCCGGGCTTATTCGAAACCTCTGCGACATCGCGAGACAAATTTGAAGATACAACTTGCGCGCGACAAAAATTGCGTAGAAAGGTGCGACAAAAATTGCCCAAAAAATCGCCTGGGTAAACGAGCATTAAAATTCCAGTGTTTTGAGTGTGCAAATTTTTTATTGTGATGCGATGAGACTGTAAATTTTCGGTTTTACTGCGTTTGACCGAATCTTCTCCGATTCAGAGCATCTCTGCGTTGACGGGTCAGCTTGATATTACAGATATGTTGGCCTTCTTTGGAATATGTTTAGAAATGTTTTTATTAATCAAATTTATATCTTCAAAATGTATTTAGTACGCTGTTTGGGAGAAATGACAGAAAAGTGTTTATAATTTCTATTCAAAGAACCGCCACTACATACATACATAAACTTTATTAAAGTGTCAAGGTATTTAGCTAAAAGCTAATTGTGGACACTATGAATAATTAATATGTATACAATTCTAGTATATGTAAAAAAGATATTAAAAAATATAGTCTTAGAATATAATTAATATATAGCTAATTAATATATAGCACTGTTGATAATAAAGTCCGCTCCACCCCCAAAGTCAGGTGCCGTCATTTAATAGTCTCGGATTAAGCATGTCCGTTTCTTTTTTCTGTTGCGTGGCACCAAATTTGCTGTTGAATGCAAATTTTGTTATCGCGTGCTTTTCTTTCTTAATTTGCGCTTTTATCATTGAAAAGCGTGCAAACGTTATTTACCCCAAAATGTTTGACGTAATTGTCAGCGATTGGCTGAAGTTTCTAATCAATATTTATGAAAAGATTTTATCCCTCGCCGCATATCAAGCAGGTCATGTCAGTCGTGTAAAGCAGTTTTGCAAGTTGTAAAATGTTTGGCGTTTTAGAGGTCACTTGAAAGACTCCGGAAAGACGTGCAGCCAAGGAAAAGCTCGCCCCACAACTCCAACCGAAGGTAAGAATCGCTTCGCAAAAAGAAAATACATTTGTTCAGTAAAAGAATATAACATTGTGCTCGATGAAGTGAACACGTGTGTTGAGCTTCTCTTCTCTGCGTTTTGTTATTGCTTTTGTTTTGTATATAAGCTGAGGAGTCGACCTTCAAAAGAACATTTTATAGTTCTACCTAGGAGCTAAGGCCTTGAAACAAATGTTGAAAGAACATTTTCAAATTCCCGTTGGAAGTTGTTTATTCTTTCTGTTGATGGAACCAACTCTAATGCACCAAAATATCGAAACCTTAGTCGTCTGTAAAATTACAATTACTGAACATTTTATCTTATCAATCTTTCATTTATTTTTTTCAGAAACTTCACAGAGTATCAAAGTCAGGAAAATGGAGGACTGAAGAAACAATTGAAGAGAGAAAACTGGAATGAACGAATCAGGAGAGATCTCTTCAAAGATAAGAACTTTGCTTAGTTCATAATTGTTTATTTGTACAAATGGTGGCTGAACATGATAAATACTTTAGTTTGTATTAGTATCAAATGTGTTGATTCTGAGGAAGAAGGAAAAGCTAATTCGGATCTGACTGCTAATTGACGCTGCTAATTGTCTGAAACGTCAAATCAGCTTAGGTTTTGAAATGGGAGGAATTAAGGCCTAAAATAACGTAACTTATGGAATTTTAATCTCAGCCACCATTTGGACGTTGAGCGATCGTTTGATTTATACGGTTGATAATTTGACGATTCAGTTTACGGCTTGTTTTGTTTTTTTTTTTGTTTGTTTTGTTTTGTTTTTGTTTCGGTGAACGTATCTTTATGCCAAACAAATGTCAAAATGCAATATAACTGCATGCAAAACTTCACTTCAAAGGAAATACGATTTTGTTTGGTCGATCGCTCAGCGTGTGGTATATACCTAATTCAATAAAGGTTGCTTTGGTCATTGGTAATTGGGCATTGGGAAGCTATTGTTTGGGGGTCACTCAAGCGAAGCATTGTATTGTGGTCGGTATGCCAAATGCCAAATCCCAATTACCAATGACCAACTGCCAAAGCAACCTTTATTGAATTAGGTGTAAACGTACAGATATAATCTCAGTTGATGTGGCGGGTGTTTGTATTGTTAAGGTGGCACTGACAGTTTTTCCAAAACTTCTTCTTTGTTAGTACACGTCAAATTAGTTGATCAAATTGTCGGTTATAAAAAATAACTTTCTTTTTCCAAATATTGTTTAATATTTCCTCGTTAATTTCAGTTTATACTTTGAAACCAAGTACGATTTGGTATGAATTAGATGCTCAAAATGAAAGTTTGTGATTTTGTCCACAAATTCGTGAGTTTTCCAAAAACAAGATTAAAAACAATTGTTAATTTCGAAGCGCAAATTTTCACTCAGTTTTTCATTTTAACTTAAGTCTGGTATTGTGTTAAAAATGGAGCCAAGCAATTGTCTGTTGAATGTTCTAAATTGAATCACTTGCTCCATACTTAGCAAACGGTCAATTAAAAATATATTTTGATAAATTGGGGTCGTGCATAATTCGATCTATTGCTAGTGAATGAAAATGGAGACGTCCAATTTTATTTTACCAGAAACAAATTGGCTTTTCAAAATTCTTTCAGCTAATTAAGAAGGCACATTTTATTCAGGTACTGTATTTTATCCACAATTCGTGAGTTTTCCAAAAAGAAAAAACATTTCAGTTAATTTAGAAGGGTAAATTTTTATTTAATAATTTTTCAATTTAACCAAAGTCTTGCATTGTGTTAAAAATGGAGCCTAGCAATTGTCTGTTGAATGTTCTAAATAGACGGGTTCACGCTCATAGTTGCATCATGGGTAATCAGGGCAAGATGGCGGGAAAGTCAAAGATTTGTATTGGAATTCAAAGTCATCTAATTCTTCCTGAATTCATATAATATTGACACTTTCCCTTTGAAAAGTGTAACTTATGAATTCAAAGACACAATACACTGAATCTGGAGTGCAAAGAAGTCCAAGGTTTTCTAAAAACTGATCACGGACTTCTTTGCACTCCAGATTCAGTGTATTGTTTCTTTGAATTCGTAAGTTACACTTTTCAAAGAGAAAGTGTCAAATATGTGAATTCAGGAAGAATTAGCTGGCTTTGAATTCCAATACAAACCTTTGAATTTCCCACCATCTTGCCCTGATTACCCATGACGCAACTATGAGCGTGAACCCGTCTAATGAATCACTTGCTCCAAGCTTAGCAAATGGTCAATTAAAAAAAAAAGGTTTTGATAAATTGGGGTCCTGCACAATTGGATCTATCGATAACATGAAAATAGACACATCCAATTTTTTCCATTGACAAATTGGCTGTTATACAGTAACTTTCCTTTTTAAAGTCAAGTATTTCAGTCAATTAAGAAGACAAATTTTATTCAATTATTTTTTTTAAATTTAACCAAAGTCTGGCATTGCGTTAAAAAAGGAATCGATTGGGAATACATATTTAAAGACACTTGTAGCCCATCAGTGCCTCCTTACCATTACTCACACGTTCTCCTATATCAACTGATTGACAAGAGAACAAAGTCCTTTACAAGTTGCGTTCTTTCTTTTTCACTTGCTTTTTTGTTTAATTATTCTTAGTCGCCGATGATAAAAATTTTTAGGTAGCTTTTCCCGAGATCGAGTGCCTTTGTTCTCTTGTCGATCGTACGTATATTTAGGAGCTTAGTTTATAAAGCCCTGATGTCTGGTTTTAAGGAAAGCCGCTATTTTCGATGATCAATATAGACCTTGTAAATGGTTTAAACCCAGGAGTATCACTGTACAGTTTGTCGAGTTTGATTGTCTAGGTGAATGTAGTTCTGAAAATAACTGTTGTTGACAATGACTGACGTTTCGACAACCTGAGCGGAAGTCATCTTCAGAGCCATGTGAATTGTAAAGTACTCACGCTTTACGACAACTACTAACAAATGTTACAGACAAGGGGCAGTATACAAGATCAAATGCTGCGACTGCCAGAACACAAATGACAGTATTCACAGAATTGACTGAGGAATTCATACTACTGACGACTCACTCTAGAAAGTCGGTTTACGTAGAACAAACGCCACAGAACTGTTGCCAACAGCTACCCGCGACTTCTCAACGGAACGGGCAAAACAAAACAATACAATACAATACACTATGAATACACGGATCGAAGCGCACCAATCACTGACAACCTCAGCGGAAGTCATCTTCAGAGCCATGTGAATTGTAAAGTACTCACGCTTTACGACAACTACTAACAAATGTTACAGACAAGGGGCAGTATACAAGATCAAATGCTGCGACTGCCAGAACACAAATGACAGTATTCACAGAATTGACTGAGGAATTCATACTACTGATAACTCGCTCTAGAAAGTCGGTTTACTTAGAACAAACGCCACAGAACTGTTGCCAACAGCTACCCGCGACTTCTCAACGGAACGGGCAAAACAAAACAATACAATACAATACACTATGAACACACGGATCGAAGCGCACCAATCACTGACAACCTCAGCGGAAGTCCTCTTCAGAGCCATGTGAATTATAAAGTACTTACGCTTTACGACAACTACTAACAAATGTTACAGACAAGGGGCAGTACTATACAAGATCAAATGCTGCGACTGCCAGAACACAAATGACAGTATTCACAGAATTGACTGAGGAATTCATACTACTGACGACTCACTCTAGAAAGTCGGTTTACTTAGAACAAACGCCACAGAACTGTTGCCAACAGCTACCCGCGACTTCTCAACGGAACGGACAAAACAAAACAATACACTATGAATACACGGATCGAAGCGCACCAATCACTGACTTGAGTCTCGACAGACAATAACATCATGGCAAAACTGATTAAGATGACTTCCGCTTAGGTTGTCGAAACGTCAGTCATTTTCAACAACACTGTTCTTTTCAGAACTTTAATGTAGTCCTGCTATACAGACCAAAGGGGAAAAAAACAAAAACTATCGTTTCGAAGTCAACTGCATAACCACTGCAAACAAATCATTGACAGTTTAGTTAACTTTTTTTTTCTTGGTTGCTCAATTTAAATTAATCAGAAAATGATGTTACGGGTTTTTAAATATCTTTTGTCCTTCAAAGTCAATTTTCAATCAATTTAAGCAGGATTTTTTTTTTGAAAAATGGAATGCCAACTCAAAACCACTGGCACATCATTTCCTATGATCTCAATTTGTGAATTGTTTGTTTGAACAAGCTCGACACACTTAAATGCTGAGCAAATTAAATATTAATTGAGTGTAACAGTTTCTTGGAAAGAACAAGGTTGCGTTAACTTTGAGATTGCACATTTTTTTTAGTCAAAAGAAAAATTTTCTGTTGTTTTGATGCTGCCGGATATTTTATTGAATATTCACTCACTCAATGGCCCTTATCGTAGATGAGTACGCCACGCCAACATATCAGCGGTTTCTCGCTCCTATAGTCTCGTTTTGATGTTTACGCTCATCGTCGTCAGAGGTTCTCGTAAACATCAAAACGAGACTATAGGGTCAAGAAAGCGAGAAACCGCTGATATGTTGGCGTGGCGTACTCAACTACGATAAGGGCCATTTGGACTGATTCTTATTATCATGGTCTGTATAACCCTTAGATTCAGGTCATTAATGTTTATGTGATAAATTTCAATCAACAAAAAGAAACGCGTTTAGGGTAAAACTTAAAACCAGACATTGGGTATTATAAATGGGCTCTCCATAAAGGGAACCTCCATTGTTATAACAAAATGACGTTAAATTGTTGGAAATAAAGTCTAAATTAAAAATTTTTAAAAAGCAGGTGCGAATATAATTTTAGTGTACAAAAAAATGGATATGAATATCGCCTATTTTCGCTTTTAAATTTCCCGCGCGCCGCCATTTTGAATATTTATGACGTGTTACGGTTGTCTTATTGTTGCATACAAAAGAATTTCGATTCTTAACAATAGCGGCAACCGTAACACGTCATAAATTTTCAAAATCGCGGCGCGCGGGAAATTTAAAAGCGAAAATAGGCGATATTCGTATCCATTTTTTATACACTAAAATTATATTTGCACTTTTTTTCAAAACATTAAATTTATACGTTATTTCCAACAATTTAACATCAATTTGTTATAACAATGGAGTTTCCCTTTAATTTAGTTTTTAAGTGGAGGAAAAGACGTTATTCTGTTGGCATTCGATGTAGCACAGAATGAAATAGTTTAGTTTGATTTTGATAAATTGGTCTCGTGCACAACAAGATCTCTAGGAAGAAAATGGAACCAAGCAATTGTCTGTTAAAGTTTCTAAACTATATGGCTTGCTCCAAACCTGGCAAATTTTTATTATTTTGAACAGTTTGGTAATCTCTGCAAAGAAAATGGAGCCATGCAATTGTCTGATGAATGTTCTAAATTATTTCACTTGCTCCAAACTTAGCAAAATATCATTTTTTTTCCTGTGCTACAAAGGAAACTGGCCAACAGTTAAATATCTTGTTATTAAAAGCAACATGGCAAGCTATGAACAATCTAAAAATGTCCAGTATCGAATGAAATCAGAAACAATTTAATTACTTATTAAATAAACAAGAGAATTTAATCTTAAATATTCGTTATCCAAAACGTTTTATCTATGATACAAACAATTTTCACAAAATTTTAATAGCTTGCCATGTTTCTTCTAATATCCTTCATGTATTCACTGTCCCGTGCAAGAATTTTGAAGATTTAAGGCTGGTTTTTACCGGCGACAGAAATTTTAGTACAAACATATGAAGAATGAACACACTTGTTCTTCTTATGCTGTCTTCGTAAGAATTGGTATGGCATAAGCATAGGCACAAGGAAAAAACTTGGTCATTTTTCTTGTGATTATGTTTATTTCGCATTAATTCCTAATGAAGACAACATGAGAAGAACGAGCATG
This sequence comes from Cladopsammia gracilis, assembly GCA_022457155.1. Taxonomy (NCBI): domain Eukaryota; kingdom Metazoa; phylum Cnidaria; class Anthozoa; order Scleractinia; family Dendrophylliidae; genus Cladopsammia; species Cladopsammia gracilis. The sequence goes on along the minus strand of JAJGOT010000086.1, from coordinate 627,730 downwards.
TTTCTTTTTTATATATTTGTACTTATACTTATGTCGTTTGTGGAAACCAGCGTTAATTTTTTTTTGCACGAGATGTTGTATACTTTTTGGTGGGTTTAAATTTTGAGTTGTACTCCTTGAAAACTTTTTTGATCAAAAAATTTTCAAGGGGTGCCCCGTTAATTTTTTTGCCAAAATTGTTACCAGGGGAAACGCTGTGCAAATTTGTTCAAATTTTCCCGCCAAAAGACTTAGTATATATAAGAAGAAAAATTTTTGTCACAACTTTTAATTAGTTAACTGATTTTTACTTAATTAAGTTATTGTAAAATAAGAGAGAATACAATAAAACTGAAAGAAATATTTTATTGTTGACTTGTAATTATTAGTTAAATACAATACTGAAATCAAAAAGTGGCTTTAAAAGAACGGGATGCATGATTGTTTATTAAGTTATTGAATATACATTGTACAATATAAAATAAAGAACACAATGAAACTGAAAACGTTTTTATTATTAACTGTTCATTAAATGAAATATACAACACTACTGAAATTTTTAAAAAAAAAACGGCGCATGCGTATTTTGGGCGCCCGTATTTTTTCTAAGTCTTTTGGCGGGAAAATTTTAGAAATTTGAACAGCGTTTACCATGTAAAAACATTGTACAGGCAAAATAAGCAATTAACAAGGAAATAATTTCCAGCGATTTCTGAAAAACAGTTAACATTTTTCCAAAAGCAAAAAGGTCTAGTTGTTTTCTGAGCCATTAATTACTTGTTTCTGTTCTTGAGAACCTTGTACATAGCAAGTTTTCACAGTACTTTTTTCAAACATATTCATTTGATACGATTGGCGCTACACAGTTCATATCTATTATGATTTTTTCACAGTACAAGTTGCTTATTACTGCTGAAACAATTTTCCGTGGATTTTTAACTTTTCAAACAATCGTAAATCGATCAGAAATCGCCCTACGATTTTGGCGCTTTGCTTTATAAATGCAGCATATAAAAGCCTGTTGTAAGCAAACTTTGTACCGTGAAAATTGCCTTAAGTACTGATACAGTGCAACACAGATATAACAAACGTACTTGAACGCAAAATGTGGATAGTTTATCTGCAGAAAGTCATTGAAAACTATTGCTGATCGTTAATAACCAAATTCCCAACAGTGAAAGTTGATCAAACCGTCAAACGTACGCGAGACAGAAACAAAGGGCTGCAATAACGGGGAGTTGTTTTGTCTGTTAAGTCCTTGACAACGGCCAAGTATTTACGCTGTGAAATCTTGTTTAATATTTACGAAGCGTGAAAACTCGAAACAAAATTAAGAGTCAGTTCCAAGCCTTAAAACAGTAGAGCGAAATTGATTATTCTCGCAGTAGTTGAGTACTGGCAACGTATAATTAAGCTATAGTAATGCTCCACATACGAACTATAGTAAACTTCACTGTTCTGCGGCATTGGCTCTTTTCCACACAGAATATCTTTGATTTCAAGAATAGGGGAAGAACTGATAGTTCATAATTATATTTCATTATAAAAATAACGAAACTCCATTTGCGTCAAATACATTTTAGGAAATGTTCGTGATTAACCAATCAGAATAGCAAAAGACAATAGCTAATAATTTTGCTTCTTTGATGAAGTTCCCCAAATATAATATCTTTTAAAACTTGCATGTTGTGCGATTGGGTCACGAATTACTTGAATCCTTAAAAAAGTTAGACTAAATGCACCTTGAACCTTAACTTTTTAGCAGTTGTTGAGCCTTCGCCAATTAGATCACTAGTTGTAACAATGAAAAAAGTTGACATTCCATCATTAAAAATCATCATAAATATTTGCATGTGAAAAGATTCCCCCGCATGAGCCTCGACTGTAAGCTAGTTCCAGTTCAATACCGAGAATACGAACATCGTCTATTGACGAATATGTGCTGACGTCATTGTTTAAATTTTATTTTATTTTATTTTATTTTATTTGCATACGAATTTACGTTGAGAGGGCGCCGTGCTAAATATGAATTGACTTTATTTAGTGATCTATGCAATTTTAAACTCTTTGCATGTAATGTTTACCAAAATATCAGCCATCAGCCTTTAAAAACTGCAAAATTGTTGGGTAACAAAAGCGCTAATGAGCCATACATTCTTTGTAGAAAATTAGAGATTTTAAACAGCATACGTGCACGAAGGGTATCTGGTACATATCGCGCTCCAATTTCCAGGGAAAGCAAATTGTGTGATACCCTTTGAACATTCGGAGTTGATCTTTTCGTAGCTCGACGTACAAATGCCAATGAGGCAAAAATTGTAAACAAAGATTCACCTATCGATAACATAAGAAAAAACTGAATTGCTCACAGTACATTAATTCTTATCGATTTTCACTACAAGTTCATTTAAAATTCTGTTGAAAACTGACATTAGAAAGTAAAAAAATTGGAACTAAAAAAATTGGAACTGAAAAAATGAACTACTATTTCCAATACGTAATCTATTTATAGCCTTATAGCCTTAAACCTCTTACTATAAACATAACCCGGCCTTCTAATCTGGAAAATGGCAAGCAAAATCTCTTGGAAACGGACTGCTTTTTAATTTCAAATCCCTGCTAATTGAAAACTCTCAATCAGAAAAAAATGGCCTCAATTATTAATGACTTGATGACTTCAACTTTTTAGGGAAAAAACAAAACTGACAAATGAACTACAATTTCCAAAAAAAAAAAATCAATCGATTCGTAGCCTTAAAGTTAAACCCCTAACTGAAAACTTGACAAACAACCATTACCAAGGTTCAAAGAAAATATGCCTAAAGGTGGTCAGACACGAGGGGTCATGTAGCAGGGAGATGTCGCAGCGACATGTAGCAGGGACAAAATCATAGCGTTTGCACACACATGAAAATGTTGCGGGTACATGTCTCAGGGACATGTTGCAGCAACACATTCCTTAGTGTGAACTGATACTATCATAATTGTGCAACACCAATTTTGGGGACATTTTGTCCCCACGACGTGTCCCATGAAGTTCAACAAGTTGAACTCTGTGCGACATGTCGCGGAGACAAAATGTTCCGAAAATTGGTGTTGCACAATTAGGAGTATCAGTTCACACGAGCGGACGTGTTCCTGCAGCATGTCCCTGACACATGTCCCCGCAATATTTTCATACATGTGCAAGCGCTATGACCTTGTCCCTGCTACATGTCCGTCAGTGCGTATCACGCACATTTTTGTCGCTGCTACATGTCGTTGCGACATGTCCCTGCAACATGACCATGGTCATGTAGCAGGGACATGTAGCAGCGACAAAAATTTCTGTAGAAAACACTGAGGGACATGTAGCAGGGACGTGCAGCGGGGACATGTAGCAGGGACAAAATCAGAGCGCTTGCACACACATGAAAATGTTGCAGGGACATGTCTCTGGGACATGTTGCAGCGACACGTCCCCTCGTGTGAACAGATACTATCATAATTGTGCAACACCAATTTTGGGGACATTTTGTCCCCGCGACGTGTCCCATGAAGTTCAACAAGTTGAACTCCTTGCGACATGTCGCAAGGAAAAACTGCCCACAAAATTGGTGTTGCACAATTATGATAATATCAGTTCACACGAGGGGACGTGTCGCTAAAACATGTCCCTGAGACATGTCCCTGCAATATTTTCATGTGTGAGCAAGCGCTCTGATTTTGTCCCTGCTACATGTCCCCGATGCACTTTCCCAGTACATGTCCCTCAATGTGTACTACAGAAATTTTTGCCGCTGCCCATGTGGCATGTGGCACATGTCGCTGCGACATGTCCCTGCTACATGACCCCTCGTGTCTGCCCACCTTAAGGTGGCTGAACACAGTTTTACGGTACCTATGCATCATTCATTGTCATTTTAAAACCACTAATGTCTAGGCACCCAAAATTGGCGAGGCATAAGATTAAGCAACAAGCTTTATATTTTGATATTTTTGTCGAGCCATGGCATGGCAACAAGGCGGATTGTATAAATTAGCCTGCAATATTTAGTCTCGTTTATTTTCAGAAAATCTAGTCGTTAGATTTTGTTTATCATTTGTCTCCAGTAAACTCGTAAAAATATTCGCGTGTTAACACTGGTCGCACGTAATTTTGACAGAGGGATCTTCCGTAATTTGTGATTTAATATGTTTGCGTTTTGTAAAAATCTCCTGTTAGATTTCAAATTTTTGATGGCAGGTGAGTTCAGCATATTCGGAACTATAATTGTGCCAAATTTCGTGAAATTCTAACGAGAAGTGTCGTAGAAATCAGCGCGTTTCCAAGGAAAGTCGCTAAAACATCCAGTCACATTTTTTTGGTCAACTGCGTTGCATTTGACTGGGTTCTCGATCGAAAGACAAAAGCGACCAAAAAAGCAGTGTATTTCTTCAATGGTTCTATAAATTATCTATTGATTCAACAAACATTTTTACGAACAACAAACTGTTTGATTTTAAGACAAAAAACAACACTTTCGCGATCCACGCGTTTGTTTTTTCAAACTACTGCATGTGCTGACTCACTGACGTAAGCAGCTGAAATTGAAGAGCGCGCGCAAACTGTGTTCAGCCACCTTAACAGAAAAGTGACTTGTGACAAGATCTAAACTAAAAACGAATACAGTTACCTTAAAGGTGGTCAGACACGAGGGGTCATGTAGCAGGGACATGTCGCAGGGACATTTAGCAGCGACAAAAATTTGTGTAGTAGCTGGGAGTGTAGCAGGGACATATAGCAGGTAAAAAATCATAACGCTTGCGCACCACATGAAAATGTCGCGGGGACATGTCTCAGGGACATGTTGCAGCGATACGGCCCCTCGTGTGAACTAATACTATCATAATTATGCAACACCAATCTTGGGGACCTTTTGTCTCCGCGACACGTCTCACGGAGTTCAACTTGTTGAACTTCATGGGACACGTTGCGGGGACAAAATGTATCCAAAATTGGTGTTGCACAATTATGATAGTATCAGTTCACACGAAGGGACGTGTCGCTGCAACATGTCCCTGAGACAAGTAAGTCCCCGCGACATTTTCATGTGGTGTGCAAGTGCTATGATTTTTTCTGCTACATGTCCCCGCTACACTCCTTGCTACATGTCCTTCAGTGTGTACTACTTTTGTCGCTGCTACATGTCGCTGCGATATGTCCCTGCTACATGACCCCTCGTGTCTGACCACCTTAAGTAATGGTCCTAGTAAGAAGTAGGCGACCTAACGGCAGGGAATGCAGAAAGGTATTTATTGTGATATTGTTCAAATCGTCCACCTCATTGGCTAAAACGTGAAAATCTACCATAACTTAACCAGGTAGTGCATTTATTTCTCTTTAGTTTACTAATTGATTCCCTTTTAGTGAAAACTATTCTGAGTTTTAATGCAACCAAAATTCTATGTGGGAAACGTAAAATTGAAAGCCTTTCTTGGCCATTGCATGTTTTGGAGTTTCACGATTGGATGAAATCTTGTAGTACAAAAGAAACATCGCTTTAAAATAAAGTTCCAGTACATTTTATTCTACGTTGTCCATAGGTAGATGCATTCTCAGTAAAAAAACACAAAACGATCTTATGTGGGAAAGCGAAATGCCGCGGAACAATAGAGCATTGCCTACTTCTTAGACGCATTGTTACTTGAAATTTCATACTGGCAAACAAAATCTTATAAAAACAGAAAAATCTATCAGCAAAAACGGTAAACTGACAAAATGGCCTTAAATATCCACTGTGAAAGCGTTTCATAACCTAAAAAGCTTTATTAAAATTGAGGAGAACAAATTGAAAAAAATTGAATAAAATTAAGAAATTATAACTGACAAACCACCGATAACTAACTGAAAACTGAAATTATAGTTTCACTGACGTTGCAGTTTCATTGACTTTACAGTTTAGAGAATGGTCTTAATTATTTCCCAATAAAAAAATAGGATTTCTTTCAATGTTAAAACCTATAATCAAAACTCCTATTTTTGTCGCGCGCTAGTTGCATCTTCAAATCGCATGTGTAAACCGGCGGGCGCGATTTCAGTGCGATTTGGGCGCGATTTGTCGCGTGATGTCGCAGATGTTTTGAACATGTTCGAAACCTGATGCAACTTGGCGGTGATGTTTGGGAAATCGCAGCAAATCAAAGCAAAATTCGCACCAGAATCGCACAGGAAATCGCTGCTAGTTTACACTTGCGACAAAAGTTGCATTGGACAGCGCGACATCGCAACAAAAATCGCAGGTGTAAACGGGCCTTTAGCTTAACTTCCTTTGCACACTGACTTAAAAATCCTACTCCACGAGTCTTCACTCGAGAAAGATTTTTACTTTTGGGACCGGTTTGAGTCTCTGTGAGTTTTATCATTAAGCAATTTATAGAAGTCTCTCGAGCTAGCCTTACCGAAATTGATCTGTAAAGTATCATTCAGAAGAAATACCGTATCCCTACTGATAAAGAAGCGTTGGTGAAGCGTTTGTAAAGGAATCAGACATTTCGACTTTGAATATTAGGTTGATGTCAGTCATGCGTATTCCACAATCTTCTAGATCTTGATACAGGCTACATCTTTTTATTTTATCTTTTTTTAATTCTGCAGAGAAATTTGAAAGATTTCGCTTTCACAAAGTCCGCAAGATTTGATGCTGAATAGACAAGCTAGCTGTGATTGGCCCCAGGTTTAAAGTGTCATTACTCTTCCTAATATGGACAGATCTCTTGTGCTCCATAAAGCTGATAACCATACACATTAATAGTAACCGAAAAAGGAATAATTATGACCGAAAACTAAAAATAACAGATAATATTTAAGCTGAAAAAACAAACACAGACAACATGGCCCTTCATGTTAATTGAACCCGAAAACAATTTGGGTAAATAAACTAATAAAATGTCCTTTGATTTACTTGTAAGTCGATTCTTTACCTTAACGAACAACTGACAGACTCACAAAATCGCCTATAATAAACTTATTAAAACTGAAAGATTGCTATATTGTCTTGAAATAGAAAGAAAAACTCGCCGTGAAAACTGAACAAAGAAATAATACCTGAAGAGACAAACAGGCCGAATTAACGGCTGAAAAAATGCGAAGTTCCACCAGGGCCGGGTTGTTCAATGGTTGATTCCAGTTAAACAATTTATCAATGGATAATCAAAGTATTTTTGTCCTTTAGTTTCGTCTCTGACTTGTCTTTCCATTTAAGTAATGCTTCACATAAGAACTATAGTAAACTTCATTGTTCTGCGGCATTGGCTCTTTCCCACATAGCATATCTTTGATTTCAAGAATAGAGGAGGGGCGGATGGTTTAATAATTATATTTCATTATAAAAATACAGAAAATTCATTTGCGTCAAATATATTTTAGGAAATGTTCGTGCTTAACCAATCAGAAAAGCCGAAGACAATAGCTACGCATTTTGCTTCGTTGATGAAGTTCCCCAAATGCAATATCTTTGAAAAATTGCATGTTGTGCGATTGGGTCTCAAAATACTTGAAACATTGAAAAAAAATTAGACTAAATGCACCATGAACCTTAACTTTTTAGCGGTTTTTTAGTCTTGGCCAATGAGATCACTAGTTATAACAATGAAAAAGGTTGACATTCCATCGTGCATTGCCGTTCTATGAGGATCATTACTTAACTTATAATAAGCTTTTGAAAACACTTCCAACAAGAGAAAATCAATCCTCGGTCAAGTTTTAATCCGGGGCCCTGATTGGCAGTTTTGATTTATGGACCGCGTGTCACGAAATAAAATACGAATAGATGAACTGCAATCCACTTTTATCTTTGAATCCTGCACTTTAGAGCAGTTTTCAATTGAGTGTCGTAAAACCAAAACCAAAGTAATTACTCTGACCAATCACAGCAGTCGTAAACAATCAAATGAACCAATCAGGGCTCGAAGCAATTACATGTCGGCGGCGCCAAGCGCGGGAAAACGCGTGCGAGCAAGTCACGATTGGTTTTGGTTTTACTTCTGATTGGTCGAGAAAGTGGCGCGAGATTTTTTAGCCAATCACAGAGCGTAGCAATGCAAAACCAAGGAAATTGCGAGATAACTTTCGACACTCAATTGAAAAGCGCTCTATTGCCAAACTAATTGTCTTCTTTTGGTATGTAGAATCTTTTTATCCAATTTAGTTGTATATTTGGTGGTATTTACCAAGAATATAACATAGAAATAAGGAAAGAGAAATTACGACATTTTTTTTTTTTTGGGGGGGGGGGGGGACATCGTCCCTCCAACTACCCTAACAACAGACAGACGGATAAAATAACCTACGATGTTTATTGAGAAATCGTTTCCTAACCTCAGAAACCCCTTGTGAAAACTGCTCAATAAACCGAGAAAAAAACATTAGGTTACCAAACTGAAAACTAACAAATACACCGGCAGATTAACCCACGATTTAAATGAAAAACTGACTTGATTAAAAAAGTGTTTTTGTAATCGTAGAGGCTGGTACCTTGCTATGAAAGAATAACTGAAAACTGCTCTGTTATAAAATGAAAAATCGCAGAACAGTTATAAAAGTAAAAGACACAATTAAAAGAGAAAACAGGTGGCGTTGTCTTCACGTTTAGGTAGAAATTGTTTGAAATATGTAAACCCTTAACGGATGCAAAATAGTCTATTTTTCACTACCGGAGAAATCATTTAATTAATTTGAAACTTTTAAAATTAAAGTTAAAAACAGAAACACATACAAATGACATTTGATTTTCAATTAGAATAAATGCGTTAAAACTAACTGGTAAGCGGTCAAAACTAACACAAAAATATATATTAGAACTCAGAAACAGACAACTTATAATTTTCACTAAGAAATTGCTGAAATTGCTAATCCTTATCGGAAACAAAATTAATATGTAGACAAAATTAAACTTCCATTCTCAATCATGGATTAACTTAAATCGTAACTGCAAACTAACAAACAGCCAAAGTGGCCTACAACCTTTACTAAAAGTGATATAAACAAATTAAGGTGGCTCCCAACAGTTTTCAGCACTTTTCAAGACTTAGAATTTGATGGGTCATTATAACCACTCTTTATCAGTTGATGCTACAATCATGATATCAAACGAATGCCCAATGATTGGTGAACATGTTGTTATCATTTTTGTGACACAATATGTTACTATAGCAACAGTATAACGTGCTCAAAACACCCTTGATTTTAGCTTTAAGTGTTAATAACTCAAAAATGACTCGGTGAACCCCATTTTTATTGTCGAATTTTGATCAGTAGGATAAGATGCAACTTTTAGCAAAGTTTAAAAAAATTCTGTAGGTGGGGTTCAGAGCCACCTTAAATTTTCGAAAATTTAAGGTGGCTCTGAGTTATTAACACTTAAAGCTAAAATTAAGTGTGTTTTCAACACGTTATACTGTTGCTATAGTAACATATTGTGTCACAAAAATGATAACAACGTGTTCACCAATCATTGGGCATTCGTTTGATATAATGATTGTAGCATCAACTGATAAAGAGTGGTTCAGGGGCGCATCCAGGATTTTGAAATGGGAGGTGAAATTTCAATAAAACATTAAGAAAATATTATTTATTTGAGAAGTACTTTGGAAAAAAGAAAGAAAGGGTCTCAGAAAATTCACCCATTTCACCCCCCCCCCCCCCCCCTCCCCTGGATCCGCCCCTGGTGGTTTTAATGACCCATCAAAATCTAAGTCTTGGAAAGTGCTGGAAACTGTTGGGAGCCACCTTAAAGCAAAATGGGCTACATTTTTCACTGAGAAGAAATTATATTGTTACGTTAGCACCCTTTATTAATTTTGTGTCGTATCGAGAAAATGACCTTTCTGACTAAAAAAACTGTTGCAAAAGGCCTGCTATTTTCGCTAAAGAATTGCTCTGTAACTAAAAGAGCCAAATGTGAACTAAAGACAATAGATGTGATGCAATATGTTAAATGAAAACGTGTGTATCAGCGTCAAAATGTTCAAAAGAGATGAATGACTGTCACGTTTTACACTGATTGACTAGAAATTATAAATTGTCAACCTTAAAATCCTAGGTGATTGAAAAATTACAAACAACAAATAATATGGACTGGGCTGAAAACCAACAAATCTCCTGTCTCAACCTTAAACTTTTCTTTGAATGCCTAAAAGTGGAAAATGTCTTTTTTGACCTAAACGTGTTTGTACTGTCAAGCTACGAAGTTCCTACGTGTACGAGTGATGCTCGAAATACCAAGTCAAGTCTATCGTGTTGTTGTTCTGTCTTAGTCTGTATCAAGTATGTTTTTGGCTTGCACACGGCGTCATAAAAATTCAAAAATCTTAACTATACAATCTACAAAGCTGTTTCTAACACTGACAATATGTGGATACCAGTGATACAATCTTTCACATAAAGTTTCAGGTTTTAACGATTGATGTTTTGCTTCCATGTTGTACAGGTTTGAATTTTGTCACGCAATTCGTCACACTATTTCAGAAAAAATTGAACCAGTTTAAAGTTACAGATGCTTTATAGGCCGATTTAATGTAATTATAATTAATCCAATCTTTTGTGATGAGATTTTTGGTGTGATTAAGACTTTAAAGTTTTTGCCAGCATGTTGGTTCAGCACTACAGTGGTAAACCAAGATGGCCGCTGCATACATTATTTACTTAAAATGTATAATGCTCATTTGCTTATAACTCTTTAACGAAATGCTCTTGCGTTTCAAAACGTGGCCCAGACGTATAGTTTTAAACTTTCTAAAATTCTATAAACATTATTGAATCAAAATCTGTTCAGGCGAAGTGCAAAGGAGTGCAAACTAGATTATTGTTGTAGCCTGCGCGCAGAAGGGAAGTAAATACGAGACGTTTGTGCGCAGGCTAATATTATTGTCTTTCTATAGTGTTCTTTGTGAAATAACCCGGGACTTGGTATATGACGCACTACTCAAATGTACGATTCACATATATTCAGATAAAATACCAAAACTACATCAGTTAGATTTGTATTGAAAATAGTGTCTTCACCAGCAGTTTATTTGCAATTTACCTACAACTTACTCACAACACAAAATGCCTTCATTTCTCTGCAATATTGTGTTAATGCAACCTTAAAAACCTTGGTTAGTGGACACAGACAAAAAACCGAATATTAAACTTAAAATAAAAAAAAATGATGTTCCATTTTCACCGTCCAATGTTCAAACAAGAAACAGCCAAAATGTAAATTAAAAACAGATGGTAAAACTCCTCAGTTTGAAAAATAACGGATGACTTCCCTGTTAATGGTACAAGCGTGCCTCAACTTCATCATTCAATAGAAACTGACAAGCAGCCAAAAATTACAGACAAATGGCATTGTAGTTAAACTAAGTGGGAAATCATGATTGTAGCATCAACTGATCATTAAAGAGTGGTTATAATGACCCATCAAATTCTAAGTCTTGAAAAGCGCTGGAAACTGTTGGGAGCCACCTTAATCAACAAGTGATAACAGTGGCTCTCTCGACCTCTCTCTCTATTCGTCGCTTAAGTCTGATGAAAACTCAAAACAAAATCTGATGAAAACTCTAAGCAGGAAAAATTTTACCAAAAATTCGTTTTGATTACTGTAAGTTTTAGTCCCTTGGATGACATAAATCAGACATAATGGCCGAGACATTTTCCCTAACAGATACAAAATGGTCCATGATATTCATGATATTCCCTTATTGAAAACAGAAAAATAAACCCTTGTACTTAATTTTCTCTGAGAAATCGTTTTGTAACCTAAAATCCTTTATTAAAACTGGCAAACCATGTTCAATTACATGCCCTAACGGCTCTTTACTGAGCGTGAGTCGTTTTAAACCATTAAAATGCATTCCTCACTGAAAATTGACATGTTAAATGTTAACTAAAAACTTAACACGGAGTACGATTTTCATGAATAAATTGGTCCATAAATGAATTTCTTATTGACTTTTTACGTTTCGTATTATTAGGGCAAAAACAGCACATCAATAAGAAAAATAGGTCCACAATTAGGCAATTCTCAAGCATGACGCATTCTTTTGTCGTTTTTATTTTTTCCAGCTATAGGTATATTTGAAAGCAGTAAATGGCCTGATATTTCCACTTGAAAAATGAGTCTTATCTACTCCAACTTACTCTTAATTGATGAAAACCGTAAAACAACTTTTTAGTCAATTCGCGACTTGATTTTAACGTCCTTGCTGACGGCATACTATAAATATATAGGGGCCGCCATTGTACGACGGTCAAATGTTATAACACTGAGGATTTCTTATTCGACTTTATATAACATTAATCCTTAAAGTTGAAATTGTCTAACTGTTCCCTGGATATTTATGTTTTTTTCTGTTAACGATAACTGTATGGATGAAACAATGCAGTTATTCGATTTCGAGGATTCGATCTTTTTGTGCTATCATATAATCAGTTGGTACTTGAAATTGTTCGTTAAACCGCGCGGCAAAGTTTGTAATATTTGTGTTGTACTGTATCTCGACTGAACTAAGAAAACTATGTTGTTATTGGCGGCGATAAAAAAATTGAAAAGAAGATCATCTTTGAGCTGCGCTTAAAGTAAATCTAGTTTCTCTACCTCTTTCTTTGTTTAAGTTGGTTATTGTCCTTCCTTCTTTCCTTCTTTTCTTTTTTCCTTTTTTCCTTCTTCCTTCTTCCTTCTTTTTTCATTGCTTGATTCTTACATTTATGTTTCCTTGTATCCTGCATAGAAATAAAACAAAAATATATCAATAAATGCCGTCACGTTTTGGATATCAAAAGGTACACACGATTTTTTTTATAACTGAGGTTTATAACTAAGGTAAATTGGCCATCGTGCAAAAAATTAAACACTGACGCTTCACGAATGGAACAGAACGGAATGCCAATGACAAAAGGTCAGCGCTCGGGACGTCACCTTTTGAATCTCCTTCCGGTGGCTGATTTACTTTGACTCAGTTTTCGTTCTTTTTTTTAATCCCCCAATACAGAAGTTATGGACGCTGTCTATTAAAGCTTAACAATCAACTCACCTCTTTGAACATTATCATGTCGAAGTTGATGGAAGCTCTGCTATGATTTCGTATTTCTGTGTTTAACCTAACAAAAGAAAACTATCATGTGAGTATCACGGTATTCGTATAGTGCGTTTATCTAACTAAAGAATCCGTAGGCCGTAAGGTTAAACGCGAATAAAGCCTCCGCCCAAACCCTTTCTGGTCCAAATATCTTTCGAGAAAGACTTGCTGTCTTGATCTCATTACACACATTAACTGGAAAAAAAGATATGGTCTTTTTTACCCGTTTAATTTTTCAAACATATTGTAAGTCTCATTTCTTCCAAGGATAGTCGTGAAGGTGAAACACCCGAGCGAATCGCGCCTACTTGTTGTAAATGATTCTAGTTGGAGATTTGTCGTCTATATTTTTCCTCAGGGAAAGTCGCGAGAGTGAAACACTCGCGACAGGCGAGTTTTTTGCGCTCTCGCGTGTTTTGCTCGCTCGACTATCCCCGAGAGTCATAATGAAACTTTTCGTTGTCTTTTTCAGACACGAACCCATAAGACCTACATCTAATCGTGTAATCCTTTTCCAAATCTCACCTCCTGAAACAATTCATGATGAGGAAAATGGTGTCTGTCAAATTCTTCCATTCCGCGCCTATCTGACATTTACCTGGAGGGAGATAAATTATGATTATGATTATATCGATTATAAGGGCTCTTACGATTATGCTTTTTGTCGCTCCCACTGAGACTAAGCCCTAAGCGGCATAAATGGCGGCGCTTATGATTAAGATCGTTATGTCGCTAGTGGTCACCAAGCTAATAGCCTGTTCCAGGCTCCGAGATAGTGGAACGCGCGAAGTAAAAAAAAAAAAAAAAAAACAGGGAAAAATCGCGGGGGAATTGGGGAGAAGGCGGTCGACCAGTTCCCCAACGATTTTTCCCTTTTTTTACTTCGCGCGTTCCCCACTATCTCGGAGCCTGGAACAAGCTACCAAGCTAACTGCCGCTTCCTTCTCCTTCCTTGTCCGTGCCATACAAGAACAAGTGGTGGATCTAGGGGAGCCCTCTTCCCTCCTCTCCCCCCCCCCCCCCTCTTACATTGTATCTTACAAGACAATAAGAACGAAAGTGCAAAAAACTGTTTTCAGTCTCTAACATTTCCAATCCGTAACCCACCCCCTCCCCCCCCCCCATCCCCTCCTTCGCGCTTTTGCTGTTCCATAATACAAAGTAATATCGCGAAAGAAGAAAAGTAAATAGAAAAGCGGTTATTCTTTTAATGAAAACGTACCTTATGAATCGTGTGCGTGAAGACTGATCACCAAGTGAAAGACCAATGATATATATAGTCTTGGTTGTTCCAAACTCGCTATTCCTCAACCAAACTTGCGAGGACACCTAAATAAACGGCGCAAAGGGGATCAATTGTAGGCATTAAGGTCGTGTTCTATTGGGATCAACCATTTTCGGTTGGTTGGGTTGGTTGGATTTTTTTCGTGTTCTATTGGGAAAAAACCGTTTTCGGTTGGTTTGGTTGATCAACCATTTCAACCAGCTCTGAACCTGGTTGAAATGGTTGAAATGTGTTCTATTGGGACACCTCAACCAAATCAGCCAAAACCGGTTTAGGTTGAAACGGTTGTTCCCAATAGAACACGACCTAAAATTTAAGGCCGTGTTCTATTGGGATCAACCATTTTCGGTTGGTTGGGTTGGTTGGATTTTTTTCGTGTTCTGTTGGGGAAAAACCGTTTTCGGTTGGTTTGCTTGATCAACCATTTCAACCAGCTCTGGACCTGGTTGAAATGGTTGAAACCGAAAATGGTTGAAAAGTGTTCTATTCGGACACCTCAACCAAATCAACCAAAACCGGTTTAGGTTGAAACGGTTGATCCCAATAGAACACGACCTAAGAAAAAAGAACGCTCATGCTGTCCTAGTGAGCTAAAACCACCAAACAATTGAAGTAAAATTATAATTAGCAAACTGCGATTTATTTTTCCATACTTTACAACAGAAACACATCAGATACTGCGTGCCGCGAGACTGATAAAATTGTTGTATATCGCGTCAGTCTGTGTGTATCCCATAACACACTTGCCGATTATTTAAGAGGCAATTGTTAAATATGGCTGAAATTTTAGTTGAAAACTAAGTAGTATCCTATAGAGTCTAGTGTAAATCTACCAGAATAAAATTGCTATATCACACCATATTCTTGGCTTGCACTTACGTCATATCCTGTCATATCAAAATTCAGAATCATTAAAAAACAGATTTCGATTCCAAAATGTTTATGGAATTGTAGACAGTTTAAAACTACACATCTGGGCTAAATTTTGAACTGCCAGAGCATTTCGTTCAAGAGTTATAGGCGAACGAGTATCAGACATTTTTAGTGAAAATGTATGGAGCGGCCATCTTGGTGTACCACTTTGGTACACCAACATGGCGGCCAAAACTTCAAAGACTTCAAAGTCATAATTACGCAAAAAATCTCATCACAAAAGATTGGATTCACTATAAGTTACATTGTAAATCGGCTTATAAACATCTATAATGCAAAAATAACTTTCAACTGGTTCAATTTTGTTTATTTTCACGGCTTATCTGAAATAGCGTGACGAATTGCGTGACACATTTAAAGCCTTTACAATCGAAAGCAAAACATCGTTAAAACCTGAAACTTTTTGTGAAGGATTGTAAACACTGGTATCTACATGCCATGTTAGAATGCAAAGTTTAGATTTTTTAATTTTTATGACGTCATGCAAACCAAGAATACAACAATTATATCAGTAATGCACAGTTAATTAAATGCAGTTGTTAACTGAAATCTTAGTTTAGTTGCAGACTAACAAAGCAGAGCCTTAATAGCGTCGACTCGTAAACTGAACCATTTGACCGTTTAAGCCATTGCTTGAAAACAATCCTCAATAGATGCTACCGCAAGAAAACTATATAACAACATAATATTTTTCTTACCTAACGTACATAGTTGTTGAAGACATTTCGAAGTTATCGCCATTCATTCACGTGTTATTGACAAAATAAATCGTCACTTCAGAAAATGTTGTGGTCTGCATGCTGGGGCAGATGACTTTGTTTCACATCTTGAACCATTAAAGTTATAAAACTTTCGTTTGCAATCTTGAATTATCTGTCAACATGAGTATAACTCTTTCAGCCTCCGTCGTTTTCCTCCTGAAAGTGCGAAGAAAAAAATGAATAATGCATTGTTAATTAATCAAATATTTGCAATTCAAAATAAGAATTTATTTTTAAAAAATATTCCACAGTTTCACGTGGAACCACGTGCACAGTTTTAGCAGGATGGATTAATAGTTCGTGGTTTTGTTCTCGGAAATATTTCCTGCCAAAATTGACCGACATTCGCCGTAAATCCTCTATAATAAGCACGTTTGTAGCCCCCTCTCTCAAATAAGCACCCCTTTTGGAGCAAGAAATTTTTTAAGCCCCCCCCCCCCCCCCCCCCTTTCCTTCACAACCCAGACAATCAAAAATATAACGGCACATGTGTACTGTTCCAATCCCAGCACGAATTCATATACACAGTACTTGCCAGCTTTGGGGAACACATAACCGGTAGTTATACTAAAAATGATCGTTATTACGGTAATCAATGAGTGGTGAAATCAATAAGCCCCCGGGAGGATTTACGGTGGCTGTATTCAAAAGCTGCAAGCGTAGATACCCTTGATTGATAAATGCTTTTTAAACTAAACATGGTCTCACAAGACTTGTTTTAAACAGCCAACTGTTTATATCTTAACGAATACAGCCGCATTTTATCGCTCCCAGATGCTTTTTACTGTAGAGGGGAAAGGGAGAAAACTTTTAAGAATTGTCTCCGTGAAACACGATTCTTCCTCGCCCCACCCATATCCTTTTCCATCCAAATTTACCGAAAAATAGCTCCTTGGCAAAGATCTCATGGATATACCCACCAGACCGTGAAGCAAAGACTAAACAATAGACTACACGGAAATAATAGATCACAAACAAAGACTATAACAACGGGGAATCGTTGTGTGTATATCCATGAGATCTTTGGCAGCTCCTTACTTTTTAATTAATTGCTATGTTGTTTTTGTTGTTGTTGTTTTATTCTATGAACAAAAACTTAACTTCAACTTTCTGGCAGTGGCCAGATATAGTATATGGACTTGTAGAACACGCAACTTAACTCCTAAAATAGAACATGCATTTCTCAAGCTTCCTGGCAGGTTATAACAGCCTCAAAACTGGAGAATTTTTAGATGTTAATCTATTTAGAAAATCATGGGGGTGAAACACAAACGTTTCTTCAAGTAAATTATATACCATATTGAGATAGCGTGACGACACTGTACACGTGTGTGTGAGAGTGTGGTGTGCGACTGCGTGTATATTAGATTGTGTAAACTTTTACAGTATACTTATATTAATTTGAAGTGATTTGAAATAGCCATGTAAGAATATAAATTAAGTTTAGCTGTTATTGTTGGTAAGTCATTTATTATAAGTCCCATATAACTAATCAAAAATAAAAATTGTACGCATACGCATCCTATAGATGGTTTTCACTCACGTGACCTTCAGTCCTGTGGGACTCAAATGACAAAGGCCATGGCAGCCATGTTGGTGCACATAACAAAAGAAGTTCATTAAAATTCTTTTGTAGGTGTGCACCAACATGGCCGCCGTGACGTAACGTGACGTAACGTGAAAACCACCTAGTTTGTAGTATGAGTAACCGTAACCCAAGTAATGTAAGAAACTGTATTGTAAGGTATTGTAAGTAGCACTTTTTGTGTTTGGCAATAAATAAACAAAAAATTAATAAATAAATGTTTTGTTTTTTAAACGAAGCAATCTTATACTTCGGATAGAACAAAATGGACGATTGTCTGGCCACGTGTTAATAATAATAATAATAATTAAATAATAATAATATTTATACAGGATGCATTCTCGCAGAACGTGGTTTTTCGAATATTAATGGCCCTGTTAAAAAAATACATACAAACTATAAAATATGTGATAAAGAGTTGAGATGTCTGTGCACGTGCAACACATCATAATTAACTCAGGAAACTGGCCGTTTATTCTCACAAAAACATTTTATATACCATCTCGGCTGTGTACAGAACTGAAAAACTTCACACTGGTGATGTAGCACTACAAGGATCAGGTGGATATGTTTGATTGGTTATATGAAGTTTGAAATAATTGGCAGCCAGCAAGAGGCACTACATCACCAGTAATGGAATCTGTTCAGTCTTTGTTCACACATCTTTTCAGGAATGACCCTTGCCTGTTTTCTCAGGGGGGCCAAGGACAAGCAAGAAAGATTGAAAATGCACCCAAAAAATCCACAGTGAAACTAAGTAGGAAAAAATAGTGCAGATATTTAATCTACCAAAACTGTGGGATGTCAGTCAGTCTGTATGTCTGCAACTAATTCCATAAATAAGTCACTATTCAGTCCAATCAATCAATTAGCTCAGTGTTCAGTCAGTCAGTCAGTCAGTCAATGAAACAGAACCAGTCAATCAGACAAACTTAAAATAATCAGTCGGACAATTAATTAATGAGTCAGTCCACAAGTCCAACAATCTGCCAATCCATCCATATCTTAGTCAAACAGTCAGGCTGTCATTCAGTCAATTACCTAATTGAACAACCAATCAACCATACACACAGTCAATCAATCATACATACTGTCAATCAATCATGCACATTGTCAATCAATCAAACACACTGTCAATCAATCAGTCAAACAACCAGTCAGTTGGCCAGTCAGTCAGTCAGTCAGTGAGTCATTAAGCAAGTGAATGATCAGTTAGCCAACCAATTAGCCAGTCAGTTTGAAAATCAATAAATCAATCAAGTTATCATTCGATAGTTTGTAAATCAATCAGACAGTCAATATGTTAGCCAGAAACTCATTCTGTCAATGATTCTGTTAGTCAGTGATTGAGTCAATCAGCCAGTCAGTCAATCCATGAATCAATCAATTAATCAAACAGTCAATCAGTCAACCAGTCAGCTATCTATCCATCATCATTCAACCATGTGACCACCATCAATTTATCATCCACTTGTCGATCCAGAAATATATCAAACAATCAATGAGTCAATAATGTAGTCAACAAATCGGTCAGTCAGTCAAATCAATCAATCAATCAATCCACCAGTCAACCAATCTGTCAGTCAGTCAATTCAATCAACTTCAATCTATAAAAGTTGAGTTATCAATCAATCAATCAATCAATCAACTAACCAACCAATTAAAAAATCAATCAAAACAACTGATTAAACAACTGATTAATATATCTGTTAATAAGTCTGTCAGCTTAAGCAGCTAGCACTCTTGTTAACTGCTTGACCAGTCAGACAATTAACTAATCAGTCTGCCAGTCAATCAATCAATCAGTGAGTCAGTCTTGCAGTAACTAAAACAGCCAGTACGTCAGACAGTGAGTTGGTCAGTCAGTCAGCCAGTCAGTGAGTTACTTATTCTGTCTGTCAGTCAGTCAGTCTGCCAGAGAGTTAGTCATTCTGTCAGTCATTCAGCCAGTGAGTCAGTCGCAGTCAGCCATTCATTGAGTTAGTGATCCTGTCCATCAATTTTTCAGTCAGTCAATCAGTCTACCAGAGAGTCATTCTCTCAGTCAGTCAGCCAGTCAGTGATTTAGTCAGCCAGCCAGTAAGGAGGCAGTCAATCAGTAAGCCAGCCATGGCCAGCCATGGCGTAAGCCAGCCTGTTTACATGGAGGGAGGGTGACCCTCCTAGAAGGGGCACCCTTCTAGAATTGTCATAAGATAGCCCCCTTTACATGCAAAGGGTTATCTTAAGGACTATCTCACCAATTCAATCAGAGAGAAACCTGACCCATTGCATGTGTCCGTAATGTGAGCCTGCAAAACTTGACCCTTCTAGGAGGGTAGCTCAAGCTTTTACATGGCAAAAGTTGACCCTGCTAGGAGGGTGACCCTAGCAAGCAGATAGGATAACCCTCCCCCTAGGGTGAACCTACATCTCATGTAAACAAAACTAGGAAATACAAGAGAGAAGGGTACCCCTTCTAGGAGGGTCACCCTCCCTACATGTAAACAGGGCCTTAGTCAGTGAGTGAGTAAGTAATTAATGGTCAGCCAGCCAGTCATGTTGGTTCAGTGAGTAATAGATTCAGTGAGTCAGTCAGTCATTCAATCTGTCAATACAATAAAATATTCTCCTTTTAATATCCTTTTCACAGGAAGTGATTGCCCAATTCTCCCGAGCCAGGGGCTCAGACATGATAAAATGAAATGGTGGTCTGCTCAAATAATCAGTCAGATATAGTCAGCAAATGATACATTACATGTCTGTGCTTTAAATCAATCATAGCAGAACTTGTGACACCGGCCCAGTTGAGTTTACCTCATTCACATTTTATTAATCACTTTGTAACAGTCCAAACACGTTCATGAGTGTAGAGAATAATTCTTGCCCACATCCCACTTAATTTTATACCATCTTGTTTGCTTTAGCAAATTGGTACATTACAGCGCCGTGATCTAGCAGTGCCTGGATAGCACAGATTACTAACATTTGCCTAATAGCAACAAGAAAAACTTTTAAATTAAGTTTTTGGACATAACTTAACTGCTGGGCACCCTAAATTTTATAGTTGGACTTCCTTTGGGCTTGCTATGATAGCTGATACAAAATAATTATTTGGAACAAATGTTCCAAATGCATGCATGCAATTGTACAATGTATATACATAACACAATTCTATTTTCTGATACAATGGTCAAATTGGGGCAAGTTTTTGCAGTAAACTTTGTCTTTCCTTTTTGTACATTTAAACATGAATCCAAAATGTTTAAGATTCTGTATAAATAAGGGTTAGGTTTAGGATCTTAGCTTAGGGTCTTTTCATTTCAATTGATAACCTGTGTATAGATATTGATAATTTAGTCAAAATTTATTTGAAATTTTATCACTGATTCTTTTAAATGGCCCTGTCTTTAACAGTCCAAAAGTTACATTGTAATGAAAACCGGTGCATGTCATTTGAACATTTTATAAAATAATTATATTACAGGTCATCTTTATACTTGCCTCATCCCCAGTCGCTCTCTATACTAGAAAATTTCTAATGTTCTCAAGCTTGTTCCCAAGCTCTGCCCACTTGCTTTTCACACTCATTCCCAAGTTCTGGATTTGATTCCCACTTTTATAGACTGTGGAGGAGGCATTCTTTATCCTGGATACAGCCAATGGAAATGGGACAGATTCACAATCTCACTCAAACACAAGAAGAGTTGAAGTGTACTCCACCCCACCTCCACCCCCATCCACACACATGCATACACAGTACCCCCCTCCCCTCTCTGCAGTGGAGTTTGTCAACCAAGAATGTTGTTGATGGATGAGGCTCAAGACATCCCAAGGGGGTGGGGAATTCCATATAAAAATGACGGGGGTTCTTGTACCAAATAACAGAGATTCCAACCCTCCCGATTTGATCAGGAGTCTCCCAATTTGATGTCTTGCCTCCTGATGTCTTGCCTCCTGCTCTCCCGATTTTAACCAAATTCTCCCGATTTATTATAAAATTCTGACAACTAGGGAAAAATTGCTAATCTTCAGAATTTTTTGCGATCTGTCACTGTGAAACACACACAAGAACAGACCTTATAGAATAACTCAGGCTGAAATGATGTCAAAATGCAGGAAATGGCACTTGAGAGAACCTAATTTTGCAACATTTTCTAGGGGGACATGCCCCCGGACCCCCATAGAAGCTTGTGCCTTCGGCCTTTGACGCTCGGAAACATAGAGCCTTCGGCGCTAATAATAACTCCCTGTTTTCCATCTCATGGGGTTGGAATCTCTGCAAATCTTAAAGTTTCTGTTTAAGATTTTAGCACTCTAAGCGGTATCAATCTTCAAATTTCGACCCCTAAAAGGTACGACGAGCACCCCTAGTCATTTCTATATGCTGCTATATGGGAGTCCCCCCCCCCCCCCCCCCGCTACCAAACGGAGATGGAATGAATGCATTAGGTACTGCTTTAGCATATTCGCAAAAGATCGGTTATACAGTTCTAGTCGTTCGCTCTAAATGCGGGGTCTTTCTGCATGTACCGGTACCCATGAACCACTCATTGTCTTCTATTGTTTGTGAGGTATTGTATTTTTGGTCTTGTTTTGCATTTGTATTATTGTCGTTCTTTGTTCCTTTTGTTTCACGTAATATGTGACCGGTACATGCAGAATCTACCTAAATGCTATACAAAAAATAGCTACAAACCTTCGAAAACTGACGAAACACACAGGAGAAACTCAACCATGTTTGCCGCGCGCGCCATCTTTGATCGGTGTTAGTTCCCAGTACCCAGGAAACGGGTTGCGCGCGGACTTCTCGCTTTGTTGTATGGTGGCAGAAACCAAGTTGTACAGTATCCGGGCCATAACACAGCCTTTCCATGCAATTTTCTCAAATCCAACAAAACAATACACCTTATATGTTTTAGATGATGGTACAAGCGCGATTCAGGGCATTTTCCCCACCTAGCTATTCTTGGTTTGCACATGACGTCATAAAAATTAAAAAATCTAAACCATACATCCTACAAAGCTGTTTCCAACATGGTATGTGGATACAAGCGATACAATCTTTCACAAAAAAATTAAGGTTTCAACGATATTTTGCTTCTGATTTATATAGGTTTTAAATGTGTCACACAATTCGTCATGCTATTTCAGATAGAACAAGCAGTAAAGGACCGCGAACGAAAATGCTGCTGTGGTACGTAGGATCTATAGAAGATCTGATCAGCCAAAAACAGTAATACAAACTAAGTGTTCTACGTAGTATCAGCTTTGCTTACTTTGTTTGTATTTCAGATAATCCGTGAAAATAAACAAAATTGAACCAGTTGAAAGTTATTTTTGCCTTATAGATGCTTGTACGCCGATTTAATGGAACTTATAGTGAATCCAATATTTTGTGATGAGATTTTTGGTATAATAAAGACTTCGAATTTTTGGCCGTTATATTGGGTGTGCCCCTAAGTGGGGCACCAAGATGGCCGCTCCATAATTTCTGACTAAAAATGTCCAATACTCGTTCGCCTATAACTCTTGAACGAAATGCTCTTGTGCTTCAAAATTTAGCCCAGATGTGTAGATTTAAACTCTCTACAATTCCATAAACATTTTCTGATCTAAATCTGTTGTTTAATGCTACTGAATTTTGATATGACGTAACTCAGTGCAAACTGGGCAAGAATAGCTCCCAACGAAGAAGTCCTCAGGGATCGCATGACGAGCGATGGACATCTACTTTAAGCTCACGTTTATTTGCCCTACATCCTTTACATCAGATTACATAGAATTGACAGAAAGGTAGAATACATAAGGCTAGGAGATCTTAAGCGAGCTCCATTGAGCTTTTTGTAAAGACCCTCCCACCCCCCCCCCCCCTCACCCCCTCACCCACCCCCCCAACATCTGCGTTGGGGGTTTCTCGTCGTTCTGCTACCCACATAGTCCTTTTGAAGAAGATCGAAGAGGACTCTGCTAGCGACGACCAGGACACGCCTGACACGTCAGAATCGCTTTACTAGAAGAACTCAATTTCTCAAACATCGTTGCAAAAACTAGAAAATTCGCTAAAGTAATAATTGCTCTGGATATTATCTAAGTGCAGTTCGGTTACCATCATCATCATCATCATCTTTATTTAAAAAAACACGGTAAATACATCAGGCGTTAACAATTTCATATAAACTACAACTTAATAAAAAAACTGTGTATGTAAATTAATCTTCTATAATTTAAAAATATAACTAACTATTAAAGAAAAGTAAACTAAAAACCAGAAACGAAGAGCTTACAAGACCATCCTCGTTTTTTTTATGCCTTCCACATCAAGAACAACAAAAACAGCATTGCCCCGCGTGACTTACTATCCGGGACCCAGTAACACTGACATTTCTGCCGGATGTTTATCTGCATTTTTTAGGAGAGTTTATTATAATGCCAGTTCGTATTTCTACAGTCAAATGCATTTTCATGATATTTGTTTTCAGACCGTAGAGGGAATGCATGGGAGTGAGATCGAGGGTTGACTAATCACTTCCAAAATTTGCGCCTCTCCCTACCATTTATCTGGGAACACCTTTACAGTGCGCGCGCCTTACCATGAGCAGCAAACAAGCTTTTTTTACTAGTTAGCCAATCAGATAGCGCGAATTCAATTGACGAGTGCGCCTCCTCACAAAGTTGAGCACGATCAAATGTAATCTTGTCGCTTCGTGTTTATCACAGGAATGTAAAGTAACTTACAAAATATGAATATTCTATTCCTCTTTATTGCTTCACATGTATCCGCGGTTACGAAAATGATTACCAGAATCTTCTGATAAGAAATAAGCTTACGGAGAATACCACAAGCTAGATTACGCATGTGGTCCACGCGCGCTAGGTATGACAATAGTTTAGTCAAACGCAGTGTGGCGTACTCTTGACATATTCCAATCCACCCCCTGTTGGTATGTCATTGTTTTCCCAAATAGGGTACCGTTGAAAACAAAATCGTCATCATCGACAGTTGACCGATTGAATCCGATTTGACCCGAGTGCAATTTCGCGAAACAGGCGTGCGTTTCTCGAAAGTCCCGAAAACTTTTCGGACCCGAAAAGTTGTGTTACGTGCAGAATGTTTACTAATAAAGATTCGGTTTTTGTTGAATTTGAAAGCTAAGCAATAAAATCTTACGTTTGCTACACAACTTTAGCTGATTTGTGGGCTAAAAAGTTAAACGCCTTTCGTTAGAAACTACATTTAAAAAATTGCTTTCGGGCCCGAAAAGTCTTCTGGAGCTTCGAGAAACGCACGCCAGGACAGAGAAATCCCTAAGGACGGACAACAAAAGGGCCATTGTCTTAAAAAATTTAAACCATAACAATAGGCAAAGTTTGATATGATGAACTGGTGATATGGTGGACACTTGGAGAAAGGTTTGTTGGGAGCTCACGATAAAGCGCCTCGCACTGCGCGATTAGGAAAAAAAACTTAAACAAAAAAACAAGATGGCGAAATCCAAAATTTGGGAAGCACTGCGTTCACTTTGTACCTGTTTGTACACGTCAAAATATCGATCTCGTTGTACGAGATAGCTCATAGAGTACTTTGATTGTTTTTAGTTAAATGGTGATTGGCTAACCCAATGACGCTAAAAACGAAGAAACTGTTCAATCATTTTGTATTTAAATCCATCAATATATATTTATGTTACAAAGCAAGCCCACATGTGAGCACTGTTTATGTTACTATTTACATCATTTAATAATTTTTCGCTAAAACATATTTATCATTAAATATATAAAATATCTTTGATGTGAACGAAGATAACATTACATTTGAGACGACAAAATGCTATACACGAGTTTGGATAAAAAACGGTTGATTTTCCACGACAAAATAATCGCTTGGAAAAACTTCGTTTTTCCTGCTTCAGTTCATTACAGGAAATTAAACTTCGCTAAGAGGAGCTCTTGATAAAGGAACACACCACAACATGAACCGAGTGGATTAAGAAACTACATGACGGTTGTTATGAAGGTGATTGCTTCTTATTTAGTGGAAAGTAAGTCAAACGGCTAACATGATAAAACCAGGTTTTACCTGATAAAAATAAGCAATAAAGATCAATAAACATTTGACTGCATTTGCTTAAAAAAAGAACCTAAACGGACTGATTTCTCACTAGACATAAGATACCTGTATAAAAGAACCTTTTAGTTAAAATTCGGGTTCTTATATGTAGGTTTTATTAGCTTTCTTTGCAGGCAACTCAAAAGGAAAGACTGTGAGAAAATTGGGCTTCCGATAGCGATAGAGAATCGAAAATTGGGAGGGGCATGGGGAGAGAGTTGGTACGGTCTCGTTCCAGTGCTCCTCTTCAGACTTATTCTCTCTCCAGTCCCCCCAAGCTTCGAGCCTAAGTTGCCTGTGGAAACTGCACCTCGTTGATCATGGTTGCTCGTGACAGATGCAACCTCAATTGCCTTTTCCGAACTAAAAATATTTCAATTAAAAAATAAACGCTCTAATTTCTAAGTCGATACTATAGCTCAGTAATGGGTGTTTTTCTTGTCGCCCCTTGTGACAATCTAAACAGTTCATCTTTTATCGACCTTATAAGAGGTTGCGGCGACTGTCCTAATGTTGCTCCCCGCTGGTCAAGAGTGCTATTGGCTGACATGTTTAGTACTGTATCGTGCGGTGGCGCAGCTTGAAGTTGCGAGAGGAAACTGGCGTCTTTTGGAGGACTGGTACCTAGAGCTCCCGGATAACTGGCCTAAAAGATAAACAGAAAAAATATATATATAAGAATTAATGATTCAGCACATTGATACACTGCCCAAATATGGTCATAAAGCTCTAGATTTGGCAATATTGCACACGCGTTTGTACTGTGACTGTTAAATGTATCACACGCTGAACCTTCGACCTCAAGGACTATGGTCGGAGTCTTAGGGAATCCATTGTGTTGTGTCCACAAACATGGCACTTTGGTCAACAAAGCTCTTACCTATTCCTGGTCGCTAATAAACTTTGCGCATTTGAGAACCGCGAACTCGTTGATTTGACACGACAGTAACGATTTAAAAAAAAGCCAAATGGCTTAGTGGTGAAGTCTGTTTGACGGGGCGGTGGTCTGGTGTTTTTAAAATGGTTGCATAACGCGTTATGCATTGATCGTTCAAGCCTTGCCTCCGCCGCCATGTTGTTTCCTTAAGCTCTCTCCACCCAGGTGTATTGAGGATCAACTTTGCGATGTACTAGTATCCCATCAGAATACTCCGTAATCGCTTTATGCTACGGAAATTGGTGATAAACGCCGGACTGATAGGCCTCTTCGCTTGCAAAAAGACTAAACCTTTCTTACTTTTCCTGCGATGTGATCTGGTATGTGATTGGTCGACACACAATTGACACGATGAAAGCAAACAGCTCATGATTTTCTGATACGCACAGTAATGCTAAGAATCTAGCCCCCTGTAAGCCACTAGCTGATACTCAAAAACAAGCTTAAAAGAGTGATGTTGTTGTTGATATTATGTAAAGGCTAGAATGATGTAAGCATAGTATTTCTGTCCCATTTTTTCAGTGCATGCTATTTAGAACACTTGGCGCGTTTCAACTTACTTGAGCTAAATTAGGATAGAATGCATCCATGCTGTCTTCTGCTGCATAAGGACTCCACACTAGACCGCCCTAAAAGAGGACGAATGCAAGAAATAATTAGTACCGTTAACTCTATCTAAGCTGGGCACCTTTGGGTCCAAGTGTACAACCTCTAGCTATCCACCTTATAGGTGTCTGCCTTACAGAGAGTTTAGTTGCAGAGGAAAAAGTGAAATTCTGCCAGAACCCGCCAATGATTGATGTCCGTCTCAGAAAGGCGCCCGTCTTACAGGGGTGTCCGTAAAAAGAGTTTACTTTATATGAAACAGTGATTCACTCTAAACCATTGCTAGGCATCGAAGCTCATCGTCTCGCATCTTGAAGCACAGTCAATGACCCCCCCACCCCTTCACCGACGCAACACAACAGTTTATATTAATAACACCAACCGGTTTCCCAAAGGTAACCATGACAACAGCAGTTGACTGTGTTACAACCCCTCCTGGATGGAATGCTAATCCATCCCAGGGCCATCCCCAGCATTTTGCAAGATTTTCCTAGGCGGCAATGATCGGGGACAAGCGGAGTAGTAGTATCGTTGTGACCTTATAACTCAGAAGAGAGAAAGACTGTCTTTACATATTCAAGCAATTACCTATAAGAAAGTGCTATAATGATCGATAGAACCTAGTCACTGAATCCAAGCTAGAAACTCAAGTAGTTACTCACCATGTCATCTCTTTGTTGCTGAACCGGTATAATATACAAATTCTGACCGCTTGGATCCCTGTACGCATATGTTGGAGGCGGCGCCCGCTGGTTCAAAATTCTGTGGATAAACAGATAAATTCATGACTTCGTTTATTCATAAGAACCATATTTACACTTAAATGAGGGGTTTATGTGAGGGCGACCAAAATATTCCATAAAGGATAAGAACTAAGAATTAATAGATTTTTTTAGTTTTTCATATATAGATTATAGCAATGTATTTTTTTTGTCGTTAATTTGCGGGTCACACCGGTACACGACTCTACGGAAACATGACTGATTGATTGATGAATATATTGATTGACTGACTGACTGATTGAATGATTGATTGATTGATTGATTGATTGATTACCGTTGTCTGTCCGCTGGGTCCCAGACCACTATTGGATCACGAGTCACAACCGGTCGCACAGCAGGGTGGCCTGGGTAACCTGGCATGCCGATAGGAGTTTGAGGCATCATTCCTGGGTAACCAGGCATTGTGGGCTGGACGCGCCTGCGTTGTCCAGGTGTTGGTTCAGTGGCTCGACCATGCGCGGGTGGTGGTTCCGGTAATGCAGGTTGACCTCCAATGTATCTAGTGATGAAAAATAAACAAAGTCAATAAACTTGGAAATTGAAAACGATTTTACAAGTAGCCTGCACTGCATGGGGTTCTTATTGCTGACGAGTGTTGTGTGCGTGTGTTCAGCCGCCATCTTGGATTCACAATTTGGATGTTACTTGTCAATTAATATGTGGGGCAAAAGAATAACTAGAGTCACAAGTTACGCCTCTGATAAAATGACAAGAATCATTAAACGGCTTACCTTGGCAATACAGCGGGTCGCGGGGGAGGAGCGGGATATCCCTGGGGTTGTGGGGACTGTCCCTCGGGTTCCATACTAGGTGATTTTTTTGAAGACTGAGGCCCAAATAAGGCAAACGCGCCATCCAACATGGCGTGCATGCGCCGCCGTGTCTCATTCATGTCAATTTCGGATTCATCACTGGACGCATTGGAAACTGAGTCTGCGGATTTCCCGTGTTGCTTACCATGATCCTGAAATGGAATTAAGTCTCTGTTATGACAAGATATTAAAGAAGAGATGTACGAAACTCCGTCAAGGGGAAAGAATGTGTTCCTTTCTAGCCTGTGAAGACAAAGACAAAGCTTCCTCATTAAAGATTAAAGATCATCATACGACTTTGGGCAAGGCAGTGTAGGGACGTAGAACAAGACTCAAAATTATCGTCTGAAAAACGCGGTAACAAATCCCACCTATTAGACGGGTGGCTGGCTAAGGGCTTTTAAGTGTGCCGTGCTCAAGTGACTTTGGTTTTGCCTTGTTTTTGTTTTCGTTTTTAATTCTTCAACATGATACCGTAAAAATAGAGGATCAACAAGGGATTCATCACTTGTGTGGTTCACAGTTTTACCAATATACATGTATATAATCGTACCCGCTTGCTTGAAATTGAAGATGATGTTGTTGGTGCTTTACGTTTTCTGCAGCTCTTTAGATGCGGCACTCCCTCTTCATCTGTAGCCACTGAGCTGCTTGGGGGTCGCCTTCTTCGGCGCTTTACTTTTTTGCCGCTGGAAGGAAATATACATTGTTAAACAATACACTCATTCTCTTTACCTTCAATACGGACAATGCGCCCACAGTGGCGGTCAAAACTTAGTTGTCTACGTCATCAACCACTAAATGAAGTAGCTATCGAAATCACATTGTTTACGGCACTGGAGAGGACTCAATAACAGAACATTTTTGGAGAAATAATAAAAACAATAAACAAAGGAAAACCATTTCCCAGCCCTTCTGTTTCTTACCTCAATGCTTTTCGAGTTTAACAATAATCTGCCAACAGCGTTTGAAATAGCACAAAGTAAAACCTGTGAGGCGTCACACGATTCGCTCTGGAACAGTGACGTAGAACTTAGTTTTGACGCGCGCTGGGCTGTGATTGGTTAATTCAAATTGGGTCGCATGCAAGGCCTACTAATTGCCTTTGCGGAGCACAAAGTTGATCTACGATAACGCCAGATTATGAAGTCAAATCTGTGGACTATGGCTTTTGCGCACAGACAATCGTTTTTACAGATGCACGCTTGCCATGAGCGCAAGATGGTCGCCAATACGGGAAAGCCTGTTTCCACGGGAGCCGCCCATAAGTAACAACAGCATGTAAAAACAAAGAGAAATACAAACGAACAAACTCACGTGATCACTCGCTCAGCGGCCTCCTCCTCTTCAAGTACATCATCAAATTCGTGCTGAGCTCTGTCCCAGGCTCTCCTCTCCGGGGGAACAGCAGACCTTGAGCTGTCATGTGTTCTCTCGCGCAATCGCTGTTTATTCTTCTGTCGTTCAAGGTCTGCTCTCTTTTCCAGCTCTCGTTTTGTGGTTTTTCCCTTTTTGCGGCCCCTTCGCGTGTCATCTTCAGATGGTAGCTATCAAGATATAAATAACATATTGGTGATATTTTCAATTTAGGGGAAGGGGCGCTCACAAAAAGAAAGACTTAACGTGAATTAGCTCGCATATGAAAATAATTTTTAAATTATAACAATACAACGAAGTTTATGCAAATAATAAATATCACTGATGGGAGAGAAAAAGAAGTACGAAAGCAAGACAAACATAAAATGCACTTTTCCTGGATAATTTTTCTTTCAATGTGCAGAAATATCTTTAGTTATCGTCTCTGGCAGGATACAAGGGTAAAAAGGACCTTTAAAGAGGCTCTATAAACAGAAATGTTTGGCGGTTTACGCTTCAGAATGAAAATCAACTGTAAGAAAAAAAGGACTAATTTTACCTCAACCTGTAGTCCAACAAGAGAGGTCTGTTTCGGATTTAAGGGGGGTAGGCCCGGGGCTGGATGTACTGATGAACGGAATCGCATAGGGGGGTACCGTGGGGGACCGCTGGCGTCACCCATAACAGCTACAGTAGGCACTTGAGCCGCAGAGTGTTCGGCCTAAAAAGAAACAGGCAGGAAAGTTAATACTTCATGAGCATGTGTAAGGGTATATTCCGGATGTCTAGAAGTAAACTGAAAGATACGCCTCCAGCAGACAGTGAAATAACCTAACGCAGAAGGAAAATGGGACCAAATTAGGACTTTGTAGCAAGAAATATGGCATCTCACTAAGTTCACGTTGGAAAAATATCCATGCAGGAAGCTTTAAAAACAACACATTGTATGCATTTTGAGGCATGAGGTAAGCTGTTTTGGAGACATCAGGATGAGTTTTCAGGTAAAGGTCAAAACATTCAATGTGGTCTTCAACGTGAAATTCAATTTTCGCTTTGATTAAATCTACAAACTCGAGTCCAGTCTTGTTGAAGTTAAGCCATGCCTTATGGCAAAGGCCTTCTCGTGAACTCCCTTATCGTTACTTAACAATTTGTCGATAAGATCCTTGTGTGTAACATAGTATTTTTTATGAAAGCTAATGAGCAGTGCTTTCCAATCGCGCAAATTTGCAAAAATTAACCGCATTATAGTATGGTACTGTTAGAAAGTACAAGATTGTTATCGTTACCTGTGGTGGTGGCGGCGCTACACTTTCAGGTTCAGTCTCAGTTTCTTCCTCGGAAACCTCGCTTTCTTCCTCGCTCTCATCGTCTAAAAGTTCTTGGTGTCTCTGTGACTCCTGGGTTCTCTGTGGAGGGCCAGGAGTTGTTTTGGTGGCTGAGGGTGGTTTAGCTGTCTTCTCTCTAATTAAACCTGCCGTGCTTTCAGTAGTGGTCCCAGATGCCTCGCTTTCATCTTCCCCTTCCTCGTCTTCTTCGTAAGCGTGGTTTGTTCTGAAAAGGAATAAATTGTAATGGTGAAGACCAGCAAGCCTAAAGGACTTTTATTTCCAACTTCGGTAGCAAGAAGCGACTAGGGAAACTAAATGGGATCCCAGTCCACCACTCCAAAATTTCTTTTACACGTTGCCCAATTTTTAAGTACTAGAGCGATTTTCAATTGAGTGTCGAAAGTATTTCCGTGATTGCCTTGGTTTTGCATTGCTTCGCGTTCTGATTGGCTTAAAAATCTCGCGCCACTTTCTCAACCAATCAGAAGTAAAACCAAAACCAATTGCAATTTACCCGCACGCATGTATTTGCTTCGAGTTCTGATTGTTTCGTTGGATTGTCTGTGTCTGCTGTGATTGGCCAGCGAGGAAGAGTGTTTTATCAGGATTTTCAAACAACGAGAAGTGAATTGAAAATACGAGGTGTTTCTTAGCTATATTGTTAGTTTTTAGTTTCTTAAGTTTCTTAGAGTGAATTTGTGGTTTTAGAGATAGCTTTGTAAAGCGCCTCTAGCAAATAGCAGATGTGTGCGCTATATAAATGAATTATTATTATTATTATTATTATTATTATTATTATTATTATTATTATCTTCTCATGACGCTTACACTCTGGCAGATGTTATGCCGCATTTAGAAAGGAGCAAGCCATAGCCAATGGCCAAAGGTCCTTTGGGTCATTCCTTCTTGTTTAGTTTTCTAACACCTTTCTTAGGATCCTTGCTGTTCCTAGCAAGGCTGTTTTCTGCAAGAGTCCTGTCTTGATAACAATCCCTAGCTTCGCAAGCCATCCATCCAACCTTTTGCTTACTCCTCCAAGTGCACCAACAACTATCGGTACCACTTCTACATGTCTGATCCCCCAAATAGTCTTAATTTCTCTCTTTAGCTCTTGGTATTTCTCAAGCTTTTCACCTTCCTTCTCATGCACCCTGTGGTCCTACGGTGACGCAATATCCACAATAATTGCCTTGTTATTTTCCTTTTCTACAACAACAATGTCTGGTTTTCTGGCTGCGATGATATGGTCGCACTGAATGGTCATGTCCCACAAAATCTTGTAACTTTCATTTTCCACAACCCTTTCTGGTTGGTGTTCATAGCCGGTGTGATAGAATGGAAGAGCGAAGAACATTATTATTATTATTATTATTATTATTATTATTATTATTATTATTATTATTAGTAACACTTTTACGATATTTTATGGATTGTAATTATGAATATTTTTAGCATTTTAGTAGGTTAATAATTGTAAACGTGAAATTATTTGAGAATTTTTATTAATTAATTGTAAACGTAAGATTGTTTGAGAATTTTTTAATAAAGGTTTTATCGATTATTATTAAAAAAAATTGTTATTATTATTATTATTATTATTATTATTATTATTATTGCAGTAAAACTATCTGTATGCACAGTGTTATAAAGCAACACAGGGCGCAAAGCGTAACCTGTGCTCAAGAGTGAAACTTAAAAAAAAAATAAAAATAAAAATAAAAATAAATAAATAAATAAATAAATAAGTTACTAAATAATTATTATTATCATTATTATTATTATTATTATTATTATTATTATCTTCTCATGACGCTTACGCTCTGGCAGATGTTATGCCGCATTTACAAAGGAACAAGCCATAGCCAATGGCCAAAGGTCCTTTGGGTCATTCCTTCTTGTTTAGTTTTCTAACACCTTTCTTAGGATCCTTGCTGTTCCTAGCAAGGCTGTTTTCTGCAAGAGTCCTGTCTTGATAACAATCCCTAGCTTCGCAAGCCATCCATCCAACCTTTTGCTTACTCCTCCAAGTGCACCAACAACTATCGGTACCACTTCTCCATGTCTGATCCCCCAAATAGTCTTAATTTCTCTCTTTAGCTCTTGGTATTTCTCAAGCTTTTCACCTTCCTTCTCATGCACCCTGTGGTCCTACGGTGACGCAATATCCACAATAATTGCCTTGTTATTTTCCTTTTCTACAACAACAATGTCTGGTTTTCTGGCTGCGATGATATGGTCGCACTGAATGGTCATGTCCCACAAAATCTTGTAACTTTCATTTAATTCCACAACCCTTTCTGGTTGGTGTTCATAGCCGGTGTGATAGAATGGAAGAGCGAAGAACATTATTATTATTATTATTATTTTTGTTATTATTATTATTATTATTGTGTTCTCTATATAATTATGTGTTCTCCATGGGGGCCGGGTCCAAACCATGGACCTAGGGCACCCATGAGGCGCTGTGTGGAGGCCACACTACAAGTAGTGCGGTTTTCTGAATTTCGCAGAGGTTGATGTTGCCAGGGATGCCAGTGACTATTTTCCTATGCCTTTCTTGATCATCCCCAGTGCGCCTACTACCACAGGAATGGTTTGAGTTTTCGTCTGCCACATTCTTGCTATCTCAAGTTCTAGGTCTTTATATTTGGATGTTTTCTCAGAGACTTTGGTGGAGATTATTATTATTATTATTATTATTATTATTATTATTATTATTATTATTTGGGGAGAAACCTGATAGAACACACTTTCGAGTGTTTGATAGTAAAAGCTTCTTAAACTGATCATTAAATACAGAGAAAATAAAGGAATAAATTCACCAAAATCTATGCAAACTTGATGAATTATTAAGTTTGAGAAGTTGCAATCCATTTCCATCCTGGCCATCTGTAGCAAAACACACTTTAAAAAGTTTTATAGATCAATATAAGATCTAGGCTCGATTACCTGCCGTTTTGTGCGCCCGCGTTCCTTCGCGCACACCACGGCTGGATCACTGGTCTGCTCTATTGTATTTTTCGACCAATCAGAAACTTGCCTGCCCGAATCGGGCAGGCAGATCTCTGTCAGTCAGCAACAAAGACGGTGGCAATCTTCGTGGATTTATTTATTTCGAGCCTGCTTGAGAAATCCGTTTCTGAGCTGTTCAAGATTAGCAAATTTGGGAAATATATCAAGAAGCAACAGTTAACTTGTTCAATGGAAAAGATGTGTTATTAACACCGCCAACGCGACCAGGAAAGTCCATATTTTCTGGTGTTGTTATCCGACTGTTTTATATCCTTGTTTGTAAACCAACTGCTTTCTCAATTTGTGATTTGGCTATTAATTGTATTTCTCTTCTCACTTCCTTGATGCAAGATCAAGCCGCATTCTCTACATCAGTTGGAAATGGAGCAGCATTTATCGGTGACAAATGAAGCGAAGATGACGTAAATAAAAAGTAAAGAACTGTTGCCGTCAAGTGAGTCCGTTTTGGAAATGGGTTGTACATGTCTTGGATTTACGAGTGGCGAATTTAATAATAATTATTTAATTTAGGTCGTGATTTATAGGCTCTATGACTTGTGGCTAGATTTCAGAATACCCAGCCACTTAAAATTCACCTTCAAAAGCTGCTCCAGCAGTCCTGCAGTCGTACAAATTTACATAATAACGCTATGTTCAAGGCAAGTCAGGTACATATCCCATCTAGACTTTAATTGGGCCCAGGGTGCCAACCAGACATTAGGTTTATTCCTCTATAATGAATATGATAACCAGTAGTAATGGTACTGTCAGGAGTACATTGTATCTCCCAGATGCATCTTTGAATTCTTGCACCCCATTTTTTTAACTCTTGAACTTGCTATGCAGGATAGCTAAGGGTGCAACAGAATACCTGGTTCCCAGTTGTGAAATTACAGAAAACAGAATAGTGCTTTCTTAAAATCTCTGGTTCTCACCAGAGATTTTGAAAAACAAGATGACTATTAAAATGATATAGTTTTGAGTGAAACAGTAGCACGTACATGGCATGGACATCAATAATATGTGCTCACAAAAACAGATGTTAAGGGATGTTAAGGGCATCCATGTTATCTCATTTTTGAATTTGTGAGGTAGAAAACCTGGTAGTTCGATGACAGTTATACAATGTGTGTCAGTCAGTGGTCTGTCTGAGTAATGGGGTCTTTGACTCTTTTACGGACTATCCTTGATTCACTTCGGCCACACCCCGGTCTTCATTTAAATGTTCGATTGTCCTTTTAAAATCTGCTGCATGCGGGAAAGATATTTTCAGATGAGAGTATTCGTTTACTTTGTTGTAACAACTGACTCAACACACCTTCCGGATCGATGTTTTGTTGCTGGCAGGTTAAAATCTTCCGAACTTTCGAACGTATTTGATGTTTAACTCTTCCTTCCTAGTATTTTGAAGGACATTTCCACCAAGAGAAATATTGTTTTCTTGCAAAATCCCTAAGAAGTGACAGCTCTTTGTGTACGGTAAACGATATCTCTTCATTTTCGCCCGTGACAGACTGGCGACCAAAATCTAATTTGCATAAAAAGCGGATGGACGTCACGGACAAGCGCTGTGGACCAGTGATCCAGCCGTTGTTGGGAGGAGGATCTGAAAACCGGACTCCCTCAAACGGCTGAAAATGGAGCCTACACCATGTATATAAGATCAAGATCATATAAATGTTGTAGTTCATTTTTTTCTTGAACCAGTTTTTGGATTATTGAACCAAGGATAAAATTAACCTACAACATAAACAACAATAGACCATTATTTCTATATTTCCTCTGATTGTCGGTTACGGGAAATTGGTTATTCAAGACTTTTGATTATAGCCAACAATCTCGTTATGATACTTACAGTTTTACAGGTTTGTCGACTTTTCTTCTCGGGGACGTCTCGCGTCCACGTGTGGAAGGTTTTTGTTCTTCTTCATCATGAGCGGGAGCAGAGGTGAATGATGTTGTCTGCATGCTGGACACTCCTGACTGCGTGTGCCGTGCTACATCAAAACAACGAACAGGAGGGGTCTGAAAAATGATAATTAAACCGATTAGATACGCATGATGTAACGGGAATATAAATTGAAATACAACAAAAATCCCGAAAAAAGAATCATCAGAACAGCCGCCCCCTCTGCCTGTCCCTCTATCTTATTTTTTTTAGTCTCCCGTCTCTCCTTATTTACTTCCCTCCGCCTTCCCCCTCCCCCCTTCCTCCTCCACCCTTCCCCCTCCCCCTCCCCCGCATTACGATGGGATCTAGATCCACTATTTGATGCGACATATATCAGTCTCTTACACAGCCTTGTTTGGGCAGTGACCGTAATAAGCTATACAAGTGTCTGTATTATGGATGTGTCCTTACCCTTCTTCCATAAGTCCTCAGCATCCTGATGGTGTCCGGCTCGTCACCAGACTTGGGTGCACCCTTCTTCCAGCGCCAGCACACAAGCAATATAATCACGATAATCAGTAGAATTGGGCAGAGAACGGCTAGGATAATCCACCACTTGATCGGGGTCGAGACGACAGTGTGTGGTTCTTCAGGGGGCGTTGTTGGTACAAGCGCTGGTCTAGGAGCGATAAGAACCTAGAAAACCGAATGAATGAAATAAACATTACTTTATGTGACTCTTATAGTTTCTATAATTAGTTTTAACAATGGGGGTGAGAGCCAGTGAGAGTTGACACTCGGTGCAAGCACATGAGGGTTGACAGAACGCTCGAGAGCTGGTTGTGAAACGAGAGAAACAGTTTGTACTCTCGTCCATACTCATAAAAGAAAAATGGGACAGATTCAGACACGATAAACAGCGTATAACGCATTGGTGTAAATGAAAGGAGAACTCGTAAAAATTTGAACATATTCAGACTCCATGAAAGCGCATCAGGCCAGGCCTTTTAAAACAAGATCTAGACTTTAAACTGCCGAAGCTCTTAGCTGATTTTACGAGCGCCTGGCAAGTTCTTATAATAAATGGTTAAAAAACATATTTCCTACCGCGTAGGGCACGGTATATGTTGTCATCTCGCCTGTACTCAGCCAATTCATAACAGACGCTACGTAAGAACCGTTCACCACAGCACCAGAGTCAAACACGAAAAATTTTACATCTACTTCGGAAGCTGCTGAGTTGGCGTTTCTGACTACGTCCACAATCTGAAAGAAAATAAATCACACCTTTAAATAAAATGTCATTTTACCTATAAATCTTAGAACCTTTAATGTGGTTTTTAATGTGATGAAATCCTTAAGTGTCATTCATTCAAATTAAATCTATTGAGCAGCAAATTCTTGTTGTGCTGATTCTATGTATGTATTACTATGCTGTACAAGGTGATCCTAACTTTTGGGTGTGTGGAAGAAATCCTTAAGATTGATCTTTCAAATGAAAGCTACTGAACAGTTCTTTCTTGTGGTACTGTTTGTTGTGCTGTACAAGATGGTTCCAACTTCGAGGCTATGTCTACACTATACCGGATAGCTTATCATGTCGACAAGAAAATACTCCGGCCTGGTGTGAACAGAAACGACCCAGAACTGGATATTTACTTCTTTTTCAGTGGGTTTCAGTCCTCGCTCCTAGTTTTTGACTTCCGCTACGGTTCGGTTCGATTGCCTGTTCACACTGCCCCTGAGATTGGCACGAGAATCTATCCGATATTTGACGATTCACTTTCACGAGCGCCGCGTCGCAGCGGCGCTCCGGAACAAAAATCGTTCCGAAACTAGCGTTTCATGTGTGAACGAAAGGCCTATCCGGTATGGTTTTCGAGCCGGCGCAAGAGCCATCTGGTATAGTGTAGACATAGCCTGAGTTTGTGGTACTTTGCTTTTTACTATGCTGTACGAGGTGGTTTTTATTTTCCGTTCATGTAATATGGTTCACCCAGATGTGCAAAATGGTTCTAACTTTTGAGTTTGTGAATAAATTATTGCTTACAGTTACACTAGTACTTCCGCTTCTTCGTGAACTTTTTCGCGCTTTGCCTTCCACGTACAACGTAACAAGTTTGTTTGCCAGATCGCTTCGGAACGAGGAATTTTTTAAATCCTGATTTTGACTGACACTGAGGCCTATGATCACGTGGTCAGATTCTGAGGCCGTGAGGGAGTCTGGGACGTAAACAGGAACCAAGGCCTGCGAAAAGAATCAGAATTAAAAACAAATTCATTTGCCACCTGAAACGAACCATTGGTGAAAAAAGGATCGATGTTACGGTTTGCCCATGTTGATAATACTAGTAGTAATCTGAAATTAGTGAAGTGCGTTCAATTGGACAATAATAGTACGAATGATTAACAAGTAAACACTATGATTTTTCTTGTTTTCTCCCGACATTTTTCTCATGTTCTCCCAACATCCCGCGTGGGTTTGTAACGCTGGTAAACTTTTAGAAAATACGTTCTTAATTGCTAAACCAGACTAATCATACTACGAAACGCATTTGTAAAGACAGAACTTTGTAAAGAAAAAGAACACACTTTATTGCCATACTTTGGAAAACACATTTTTACAATAAGAAATTATAAACAAAAATAGGTAATTGCGTTCGACGTGAGGAGAACGCAACCTAAACTCAACCCGCGAGAGGTCTGGGCACGAACATTTAGCGGAGAGAAACTCGATTTTATGGTTGGGTCAAGTACCGGAAATAGGTCATAGACTCGTCCAGCAAGGTGCGCGCGCACGTTTTTCTCCTTACGTCATAAACTCGTCCAGCAAGGTGCGCGCGCACGTTTCTTCCCCCACGTGCAAAGAAGTGGTCTTTCTTCGAATCTTCGTGCCTTCGTGCTGTGTTTTCCTTTTTTTCTCACCTGTGCTTTATTCGGTTCGTTTAATCTCAAGTAACTGCAACGTTTTTTACAACGAAGCTTGATCAGGAACTTGTATACTGCTTCTAAAAGGTACAGAAAGTCCTTTATTCCAGCTACAAAAGAAGCGAATATGGCGTGTGCTATTGTCCTGTGAGATGCCATCGATGAGAGAGAATTCGGTAGAAAACAAACATGTTGCAAGTCGCAAAGACAATTATCACCGGGGCCGCAAGACAATCGTAATTGGCTAATCAGTCAAGAATTCGATTCTACAGCAGACAAAAATAATTCACATAAAAACTTCAAATTCAACCCGAAGTCGCAAAGAGATATCCCTTGTGCCCTTGCAAAAAGAGAAAACGAAAAATGCTTGGAAGGCTGCCTCCTCAAGGTCAAATGTGGCAAACCTCAATAACCATTATAAATTCGATGGCACTTAATAATCCCTGATTATTACAATTATTTACAATTATTTACATTATTTACAATGAATAGCCAAATAATCTTATAGTTTCATTGCTCGATTGTAATTGTTTATGTTCTTGTTAGGTACATGACATTTGGGCAGCACTCCTCTACCTATTAGGTACACTAGTATTACCCACTAATTGCGTTCGACGTCGGGAGAACGCGACCTAAACTCAACCCGCAAGAGGTCTGGACACGAACATTTAGCGGAGAGAAACTTCGATTTTGTGGTTGGGTCAACTACAGGAAATACGTCATAGACTTGTCCAGCAAGGTGCGCGCGCACGTTTTTCTCCTTGCGTCATAGACTCGTCCAGCAAGGTGCGCGCGCACGTTTTTTCCCCCACGTGCAAAGAAGTGGTCTTTCTTCATGTCTTCGTGCCTTCGTGCTGTGTGTTTGACATTTTTTCTCACCTCTGCTCTATTCAGTAACTTTAATCTCGATCATTTTTGCAGGCAACTACAATGTTTTTACAACGAAGCTTGATCAGGAACTTCTTTACTGCTTCTGAAAGGTACAGAAAGTCCTTTATTCCAGCTACAAAGAAGAATCCGTACGAACTTGTCAGATCTAATGTCATGCAATCATGTTGCAAGCCGCAAAGACAGTTATCACCGGAGCCGCAAGACAATCGTAATTGGCTAATCGGTGAAGAATTCGACTCTACAGCAGACAAAAATAATTCACATAGAGACATCAAATTCAACTGAAGTCACAAAGAGATATCCCTTGTGCCGTTGGCAAAAAGAGAAATCGAAAAAAAAGCTTGGCAGGCTGCCTCCTCAAGGTCAAATGTGGCAAACCTTAATACCCATAACAAACATTCGAACGCACACAATAATCCCTGATTACTGCTAGTTGCGTTCGACGTTGGGAGAACGCAACCTAAATTCAACAAGCGAGAGGCCTGGGCACGAACATTTAGCGGAGAGAAACTCGATTTTGTAAGATACATGAGTGTACCGATAAAGTTTACTATCACTTTTATTTACCGCCTTGAATTAAACGTTTCATTAAATAAATGTTGGCTTTGTTTTTTGAAAAATACTAAAACGTTATGGTTGTCCTTGATTCCAGAAACAAAAACCCTTACTTTACTGTAGAATCCGTACGAACTTGTCAAATCTAATGTCATGCAATCATGTTGCAAGTCGCACTGACAGTTATCGCCGGAGCCGCAAGACAATCGCAATTAGCTAATCGGTCAAGAATTCGATTCTACAGCAGAAAGGGGAAAAAAGAGAAAACGAAAAAAAAAGTTTGGCAGGCTGGCTCCTGAAGGTCAAATGTGGCAAATCTCAATACCCATAACAAACATTCGAACGCACTTAATAATCCCTGATTACCGCTAGTTTTAAATCTATTGATGTCGATATCATTTCCAAATAGATGGTTTGGTAAATTGTTCCAGTATTTGATAATTCTTACAAAGAAGGAGTACTTCAAGGAATTAACTCTTGCTGACCTCAATACCCATTAAAAAAACATTCTAACGCACTTAATAATCCCTGATTACTGCTAGTTATATCATTATAATTTTGCGCTGATGAAGTATCTTATTCTGGTGGTCACCTGTACTATCCGGTGTCCTCCAGGGCACTGTTCTGGGGCCGATTTTGTTCCTTCTCTTTATTGACGATCTGCCCTCGGCTGTATCATCGAGTGTCAAGTTATTTGCGGATGACAGTGTGCTCTACCGCCATATTGAGTCTTCAGCTGACCACGATAAGCTTCAGCACGACCTGTTCCAGCTTGAGGAGTGGGCGGCTATGTGGCAAATGAACTTTGCCCCTAGTAAATGCTACATCATGTCCATCACCCTTAAGAGACAGCCATCGTCATTCTCATATATTCTGTGTAACACTCCCGTGGAGGGAGTTACGTTTCAGAAATATTTAGGGGTTTATATTACCAACTCCCTCAATTGGACCAAGCAAGCCGTGGAGGTGAAAAAGAAAGCGAATAAGATTCTAGGCGTACTCCAAAGAAACTTAGCGTCTTGTAGCGCTGTTGTCAAGGAACGGGCCTATTTGACCCTGGTCCGTCCAGTATGCGAGTACGGCTCCGTCGCCTGGAGTCCATATACACAAAAAGACATCAAGTGCGTTGAATCTGTTCAGCGTCGGGCGGCGCGCATTGTTTGTAACGACTACCGTCGTACCAGCAGCGTTAATACAATGTTATCTAACTTGGGGTGGCAAGATCTTGAGACACGAAGGAAGATCATTGATTTGACATTGTTTTTTAAGATCAAGACAGGAAATGTACGGATATCTTTCCCGGATGATCTTCGCGCGGTGGTCTGTCCCTACTTGACACGAGCTAGTGTACAGCACCCATTCCAATACCAACGTTATTCATCTAATGTTAACGCCCACAAGTTTTCTTTTTTTGTAAGAACTGTTCCCGATTGGAACGCTTTGTCTCCAGCTTTTGTATGTGCTGACTCTGTTGCTGCGTTTCATTCAAGTATTTGTAACAATTTCACGTATTGACGATTTTTTTTTTCCTCGCTGTCAATGTCATGAGCTTCCGTGTTCTGACCGCCCATTGCCGGATTAGCTTGCTAAAGGCAATTATGTTAATTAAAGTTAAAGTTAAAGTTAAAGTTACGTTCATCAGATGACGAAGGAAAACCAATCAAGGTCATTAAAAGAATGAATGAACTTAATTGACACGCTGCCCGGCGAAAGCTCACCCAGCCAACCAGCGTAGAATTCAACTTAAACGCTGAGCTACTACTAACGACAGATTATCAGTTGCCACTCACTAACGAAATTTCGTGACAAAGTTTTGCCGCTAAATCGATCTACTGTATGTTGTTGTCAAGGGCAGCTTGTTACGTTTCCAATTAATTAGTTAATTGCGTTCGCAGAACGCCTTCATAAATCTGTTAGGCAGACGAAATCGAGATTTTTGCGGCGGACTTCCAAATAGCCTCGCCTCTTGAAAGAACGTAAGGGCCCTGGGTACGAGTGCTGCAGTACCGCAGTCCACGAGTGCTGCGAGGCTTTGATGCGCAATTGATGATGCCCAATAATTGCGCTTTGATGCGCAATTAGCCTTCATCTTTCGCTTTCGCTTTCGCTTTCGCTTTCGCTCGCGTCAGCTCGCTGCTCGTATGTGAAACGGTTGGCTTTGGTTACTTTTAGGGTTGCCGCGCTATATAGCGGAAGCTTGACTGTATTAGCGCGCGCTAAAATAACGAATTCAATTGCCATTTTGAGAGAAAACGATGAATATTATCGAGTTTCTAAACGTAGTAATTTCTCTCGAGTCAGCAATTGCATGGTTGAAAGAAAGAAAAACTGATAAAGAGCAACTACACATGTACGGAATGTTTCATTTTTGAACTTTAATTTGACTTTAAATTCGCTATTTTAGCGCGCGCAATGACAGTTGTTTGTCGCTATATACAGTTTTTCTTTAAAAAGTTTTACTCAAGTAAATCTACCGAGTTGTTATGTTGTGATTCAAGTTCAATTCAAGTTACAACTGAAATAGAGACTTATTTTCTTAGACTCACAATACCATATTTTAATTTTGAATCACTAGAGACTACCTGAAATCTTCAGCAAACAACTTGTGCATCAACTAAGTTAAAAATGATTCCTTTCATTTCCCTTTATTGCGCCCAATTTAAAACTACCTTTTTCATTTTGAAAACCCTTGAAGAGGTGAAATGTAGAACACGGAAGTCCAAAACTGTCATTTAGGTATTTAAAATGACCTTTTCAAGATGTCTCGAAGATACCACCAAACGTTGCCGTGATTTACTTTTATTCTAACGCCAGTACACAAGAGGGTTGATTAATTTCATTCCAAAAGTACACTGCAGGATTACAGTGTTTCTGCTGTAGGCATGTGAATGGCGTGCCATTTGGTTAAAGAAGATATATCAAAGGAGTACCTTTTCTCCCAAAAATATCATATAAAAGGGTAACGGCTCGGACCTCGGGGCGGATCCTCCAGGTAATCACCCCCTCTTTTCCCTTAGCTCCCAGACGAAAATAGATCAGACACGCAAAAAGTCATGCAACATGCCCTCGTACTCCCTCTCCAACCATTTCTCCTTTCCAGGCCAAAACAGGGATAACTTGTGGTCTAAAATGTACAACCTCTCCCTTGATAAGTGGAAGAGGGGTAGTTTCTGTGTAGCACCCAACTTACTCCTCTAACAAAAAAAATTCCCTTCGAACGCACTTATAATCTCCGATTACTACTAGTTAATTAATTAACTGGCTGTCATGGACGTCATCAGTTATTTCGCGCACTTTGTTCAGATACCACGCAGCTCTCAACAACCTCTAATTTCATTGCATCTGTATATCACGCAGCTCTATTGTTTTCAGGGCTAGAGTCCATTGTTGTGTTGTTTTTTCTATTGTTTTCTCAGCAAATCAGAGAAGACCTTGTAAGAGCTGCGTACTGCCCCACTTTGTTATTGATAACGTTGACAACACAACAGATGACATGATGGTGTCCGTGATAAAACAGGAGTCAGAAATACTAAAGAAAGACGAGCAGAGTGAGCGATTTTCAAATGCCAAACTATTCAAGCGCACGGCATGAACATTGATTTCAGTTTTATTTAGAATTTTTCCGCGCGCGCTGCAATGTTGCGATATTATGACATTTGGAACTATTTAAATAGCTAACGCGCGTTTTCTATTAACGGCTTTTCACTGATGAAGGGACAGAAGTCCTAAAACGTCTGACTTTTCAGTTTCAAAAGTGCCTAAATAACATTTTTCAATGAAAACGTCCAGAACAGACATGTAAACGTTGGAAATGTAGCAGTTACCCTTGACAACAACGTAATTTTGACTGCAAAACTTTGTCGGCAAACTTCGCTCGTGCATTGCCCAACTGATAATCGAAGTATGGCGTCAGATGTTGAAGTTCTTCGCGCAAGCATTACCACGTGAGTCGATACTTCGATGCGCAAGTTTTCGGAACTATTTAAATAGCTGACGCACGTTTTCAGTTAACGGCTATTTACTGATAAAGAGACAGAAGTATGGCGTCAGATATTGAATGAATTTAATCGCGCAAATCGATACTTCGATGCACGAGTCACCGCATTATCTTACGTGAAAACGAGGCAGCCA
Source organism: Cladopsammia gracilis (assembly GCA_022457155.1). Classification (NCBI taxonomy): domain Eukaryota; kingdom Metazoa; phylum Cnidaria; class Anthozoa; order Scleractinia; family Dendrophylliidae; genus Cladopsammia; species Cladopsammia gracilis. The sequence continues at coordinate 582,783 of JAJGOT010000086.1, read as the reverse complement.
AATTTGAAAGCGACATGTAATTGGATAAACAGAGACTTACGTGAAAACGAGACAGCCAACATTGAAAGCGAAGTAATTGCGTTCGACGATAGGAGAACGCTATCTAATCTGGTCGGCTATCGGCCTGGGCGCAGGGGATTGTGGGAGGAATTGGGCTGCACGCCATGCGATTTTGAGGTTTGGACTGGCTAACCACTCGCCTCGATTTCATGCGCAACTGATGATGTGCAATAATTGTGCTTTGATGATGCGCAATTAGCCTTGCAATTAGCCTCGCAAATAGCAATTAGCCTCGCTTTGACGCGCGTACTCAAATGATAACGCCTTCATCTTTCGCTTTCGTTCGCGTCAGCTCGCTGCTCGTGTGTGAAACGGTTGGCTTTTGTTACTTTTAGGGGTGCCGTGCTATATAGCGAAAACAACTGCATTAGTGGAACGGTTGGCTTTGTTCACTTTTAGGGGCGCCGTGCTCCATTCTAGTAAACACAAGCAACACTCACACAAAATTAGACATGCGGTCTCCTCTCGTCGACCGCAATAAACTAGAAATTTCCAGTTCATCGTTCGAAATCAAACTCAACCTTTCGTAGCCTTGATCACCTTTATTTTTGTAAAACACTTAGTTCGGAGTTTCTCTACTTTAGTAAGGCCACCCTTTCACGAGCGACTTCAAGTGTTTTCAACAATGTAACGGCGCCACTCCTGCATAGACGAAGCAATAACAGAACCCGTACTATTATCACGAAAAATTCCATTTGTCGAGTTTCTCGCGTTTCATTTCTCCAGTTTTTTTAACTGTCGCTTCGCCTGTTTTTGAAAGGGACTACACGTGACTGCAGGTTAGATTCTCCCCTGAAGCGATAACAAATGTAGCGCAGCTTAAGCGAATATTTTGAGGTTTCTACAGCAAATGACGTTCCTTCTTGAAAAAATAAAATTATATATAATCACCTGAAAACCTTGCAGTGCTGCAGTGAGTTGGTTGACATTAGAAACTTTAAATGCTTTCACGACATCAGTTCTGTTGACTTTCTTGCCGTCAACCGAGATGAAAAATTCCAGATATGTCTGTTCATTAGGTTCGTGAATGATGGTTTGAATCTAAAAATCACAAATTCACTTTGATTAGTAACGTAATAATGATCCGCAGATGGCCTACAGGCCAGATTGGCGAACGATACAATTGACATATCACTTGAACAATGCCCCAATCCCTAATCCCTATCCCAGCGGGACAAATCTATTGTTTTCTTAGCGAATCACAGACATCGTTTGGACAAGTGCGTGACTACCCGGGTCGAGAGGCTTTTGAGAGGCTGTATTACAACGGCCCATTTCTCTTCAATTTGGTACAAATTTCAACCGTTCTAACATAATTCATTTTTAAAAGCTTTTATTTCAACATCCCCAAACAACTAAACTAAACCAAGCAAGCAATGGGATAACACAGTAAGCTCGTCCCCAGGGCCTTGTCCATGTTCGAAATCGCGGGCGGCATGCCCCGCCATTATGAAGATCGGAGAAGACCCTGGGGACAAGGTTGATAACACAGCACTTACGGTGGCAGTAACATTGGTCGACGCTTGCAGTTTCTTCTCCTCCTTATAATACGAAGCCAGAAGGCTTTCAAGGCTCGCTTTATTTGCTGGCATGGAAATGTTTTTGCTGGCAGACGTCTTGATGATAAAAGACACCAGAACATCCTGTGGTGCTGGTGTTGGTGCGGGTGTTGGTGCTGGTGTTGGTGCGAGTGTTGGTGCTGATGTTGGTACTGGTGTTGGTGCTAGTGTTGGTATTGTTGCTGGTGTTGTTGCTGGTGTTGTTGCTGGTGTTGGTGCTGGAGTTGGAGTTGGAGTTGGAGCTGGTGTTGGTGCTGGTGTTGGTGCTAGTGTTGGTGCTGGTGTTGGTGCCGGTGTTGGTGCCGGTGTTGGTGCCGGTGTTGGTGCCGGTGTTGGTGCTGGTGCTGGTGTTGGTGATGTTGTCGGATTTACCACCAGAGGCCGTGGCATACTGACCACCTAAACAAAATGTAACGGCAAAAATGTCAGTGAGGTTACATGATACATATCCCATTGCATCAATGCATCAATGCATCTACGCGACTTGAAAACGAAACAGGCGAGAACAAGAGGTTTAACAGTCAACGCAATGAAATTGTAAGTGCGTTAAGCGTAATGGTACATTACTGCAAAAGAACGTATATGTTGTGGTGCAATTTTATCCTTGGTGCAAATTTTATTTTCCTTTGTTTAAAACTCATTACCATACCGCAAAATAAATAAAAATAAAATTTGCACCAAGAACAAAATTGCACTACAACATACACATGTAGTCTGGCCAAGTTGGGAGTTTCATGGAAAAAGTGAACAGGGTTATACTAGTTTTTTTTTTTCTTGTTTCTAGTTTGGACAGTTGAATGCTGTCTTTCAATGAGCAAGTCATGACATCAACAGCTATATTTGTAGTACAAGGTTACCCTAGGATTTCTGATGTAACTTTTTGCAGTCCCATTTTTCTCCCAAAATCCAACAAACGCAACAAAAGCACACGTTCTCTCGAAGTCTATACGATTTCCCATGTTATGCACTTACATCTAAATTTATGAAGTATTTTAACTGACTACTGTTTAGCCTGTTGAAGTTCTTAGTCGCTTCGGAAGCAGGAACTTGTTGACCAGCCTTTGTGATAAAGAATATCACAGTCACATTGTCTCCGTTGTTCACACGCTCTATGCTTTGAATCTGTGGAGAAAAAAGAAAACCACTTAAAACAGTAATAAGCCTACTGCCTTATTTTTCAAGTTCGCTTTTTGTTATCGATGTCAAAAAGCTATTATTAACCATAGGATTGCCTCAGTTTGTAATATAAATCTATAAGTATTTTTCATCAAGGTAAAATGTTTTAATATGGTATTCCGTCAGTAGGCCAAACTAAATACCAAAGCCAAGAACCGATTAAAGCGTAGCTTTAGTAAAGGGCAACAATTTGTGGTGTAACACTAACCTTCCTAAGGAACTAAGAGATCGTTTTTATATTGATTAACTGAACAGAATCATACGTGGCAAATATTCAAACTAGAAGAAGAATGTTAAGAAAGATATTATGTGATAGATAAAATATGAGCGGGAGATCTGTATGGGTATTTACAATGGCGAGCCGAAGGCGAGCCATTGTAAATCCCATACAGATCGGACGCGAATATTTTATCTGACTTATGAAATGAAACAATGAGTAGAGATCTGTATGAAAAGTTAATGCATACTAATTAGCTCAGCAGAGATCTGTATCAAAAGTTAATGCATACTAATTAGCTCAGCAGAGATCTGTATCAAAAGTTAATGCATACTAATTAGCTCAGCAGAGATCTGTATCAAAAGTTAATGCTACTGTTTAAGAATTCATCAACTCAGTTGATCTGTATTGGGGTTTACAAACCTTCATTAAACATTCATTTCTTTTGTATATTCCTTATGAATTATTAATGAATTTTATAAGTTCATCATATCACAAGCGTGACTTCATTACTTTAATTTGTTTTTACCATGTTCGGATAAAGTTCTGTGGTTATTGTTGTTGTTGCTTTAGTATATTAAATTTTTAAAAAGCATTACTTACAGTAACATTGACATTCCGTCGCCTTTTTTGTGGCACTTCAGCAAATCTATATGCTTCTGCAAGATTAACTTCCATGTCGTTCTTAAATTCCTGTGATTCGATCATTGTATTTGGAGACACAGTGACAGTAACCACCATCAACACTGACTGATCTTGGGGCTTGGTTGTTGGAGCAGTAACATAACTAGACACTGCTGGGGTAACTGTACCAGTTGGTGAAATAATTTGACTTGTGGCAGGTTGAACAGACGATAAGACTTCTGTTGCTGAAGTAGTTGGCGCCGTCGACAGCACTGGAGTGGAAGTCTGGATCGGCGATGATTTGACAACACCGGTTAGAGAGGCAAATGAACTTTGAGCCACGTCGCTTGATTTTGTTACTGGTATGGAAGTTGGAGGTACAGCACTGGAGTTGATAGCAGGTGCAGTCGAAAGGAGCACAACGATGCTTGAGACATTCACTGTAAGGGTTGGCAGCAGAACCACAGAAGTGGTATTCTGTGATACTGTTTGACTTGATAACAGTTCTGAAGTTGGAGCAACAGTAGTTGACACCAGAATTGGCGTTGAAGTTGTCGGATTTACCACCAGAGGACATGGCATACTGACCACCTAAACAAAATGTAACAGCGAAAATGTCAGTGTGTTTACATAATACATATCCCATAGCATCAATGCATCTACGCGACTGGAAAAAGAAACAGGCTAGAATAAGAGGTTCAATAGTCAACGCAATGAAATTGAATATGCATTAAGCGTAATGGTACATTACTGCAAAAGAACGTATATGTTGTAGGTTGAAATTATTTTAGGTTAAAATTTCAAACTAGGTTAATTTTATTTTCCTTTGTCTGAGAGTATATATGTTAATGAATCTGGGACAAGGGAAAATAAAAATTAACCTAGTTTGAAATAATTTTTAACCTACAACAAACATTCCCTTTTTTCTCCCGAAATTCAGCAAATGCAACAAAGGCACACGTTCGCTAGAAGTCTATATGACTTAGCACGTTGTGCACCTACATCAAACTTTATGAAGTATTTTAACTGGCCACTGTTTAGCCTGTTGAAGATCTCAGTCGCTTCGGAAGCAGGAACTTGTTGACCAGCCTTTGTGATAAAGAATGTCACAGTCACATTGTCTCCGTTGTTCACACGCTCTATGCTTTGAATCTGTGGAGAAAAAAGAAAACCACTTAAAAATATAATAAGCCTGCTGCCTTATCTTTCAAGTTCACCTGTGTTATTGATGTCAAAAAACTACTGTTAACCATAGGATTGCCCCAGTTTATAATATAAATCTATAATCATTTTACGTTGAGATTAACTTTTTCATTTCATAACGCTTGACAAGTTATTTTAATAAAATAATAATAATAATAATAATAATAATAATAATTAATAATAATTAACTTTATTAACTGTTTAAATATGGTATTCCATCAGTAGGCCACACTAAATACGGCAAAGTCAAGAACCGATTATAGCGTAGCTTTAGAAAAGGCAATACCTTTTTGTGTAACAACCTTCCTAAGGAACTTACAAATCGTTTTTATATTGATTAACTGAACAGAATCACACGTGGCAAATATTCAAACTAAAAGAAGAATGTTGAGATGTTATGTTCACCATGTCACAAGCCTGACTTATTACTTTAAATTGTTTTTACCCTGTTTGGATAAAGCTTTGTGCTTATTGTTGTTGTTGCTTTAGTATATTAAATGTTAACAAAGCATTAGTACTTACAGTAACATTGACATTCCCATCTGCTCTCCGTCGCCTCTTTTGTGACACTTCAGCAAATCTATATGCCGCTAAAAGATTAACTTCCATGTCGTTCTTAAATTCCTGTGATTCGATAATTGTATTTGGAGACACAGTGACAGTAACCACCATCAACACTGACTGATCTTGGGGCTTGGTTGTTGGAGCAGTAACAGAACTAGACACTGCTTGGGTAACTGTACCAGTTGGTGAAATAATTTGACTTGTGGCAGGTTGAACAGACGGAAAGAATTCTGTTGCTGAAGTAGTTGGTGCCGTCGACATCACTGGAGTGGAAGTCGGGATCGGCAATGATTTAACAACACCAGTTAGAGAGGTAAATGAACTTTGAACCACGTCACTTGATTTTGTTACTGGTATGGAAGTTGGAGGTACAGCACTGGAGTTGATAGCAGGTGCAGTCGAAAGGAGCACATCGATGCTCGAGACATTCGCTGTAAGGGTTGGCAGCAGAACCACAGAAGTGGTATTCTGTGATACTGTCTGACTTGATAACAGTTCTGAAGTTGGAGCAACAGTAGTTGACACCAGAATTGGCGTTGAAGTTGTCGGATTTACCACCAGAGGACATGGCATACTGACCACCTAAACAAAATGTAACAGCGAAAATGTCAGTGAGGTTACATAATACATATCCCATAGCATCAATGCATCTACGCGACTGGAAAAAAAACAGGCTAGAATAAGAGGTTCAATAGTCAACGCAATGAAATTGAATGTGCGTTAAGCGTAATGGTACATTACTGCAAAAAAAAACGTATATGTTGTAGGTTGAAATTATTTTAGGTTAAAATTTCAAACTAGGTTAATTTTATTTTTCTTTGTCTGAGAGTATATATGTTAATGAATCTGGGACAAAGGAAAATAAAATTTAACCTAGTTTGAAATAATTTTTAACCTACAACAATTTTAACCTACAACAAACATACAGTCCCTTTTATCTCCCAAAATTCAACAAATGCAACAAAGGCACACGTTTGCTAGAAGTCTATATGACTTAGCACGTTGTGCACCTACATCAAACTTTATGAAGTATTTTAACTGGCCACTGTTTAGCCTGTTAAAGATCTCAGTCGCTTCGGAAGCAGGAACTTGTTGACCAGCCTTTGTGATAAAGAATGTCACAGTCACATTGTCTCCGTTGTTCACACGCTCTATGCTTTGAATCTGTGGAGAAAAAAGAAAACCACTTAAAAATATAATAAGCCTGCTGCCTTATCTTTCAAGTCCACCTGTGTTATTGATGTCAAAAAACTATTGTTAACCATAGGATTGCCCCAGTTTATAATATAAATCTATAATCATTTTACGTTGAGATTAACTTTTTCATTTCATAACGTTTGACAAGTTATTTTAATAAAATAATAATAATAATAATTAATAATAATAATTAACTTTATTAACTGTTTAAATATGGTATTCCATCAGTAGGCCACACTAAATACGGCAAAGTCAAGAACCGATTATAACGTAGCTTTAGAAAAGGCAATACCTTTTTGTGTAACAACCTTCCTAAGGAACTTACAAATCGTTTTTATATTGATTAACTGAACAGAATCACACGTGGCAAATATTCAAACTAAAGGAAGAATGTTGAGATGTTATGTTCACCATGTCACAAGCCTGACTTATTACTTTAAATTGTTTTTACCCAGTTTGGATAAAGCTTTGTGCTTATTGTTGTTGTTGCTTTAGTATATTAAATGTTAACAAAGCATTAGTACTTACAGTAACATTGACATTCCCATCTGCTCTCCGTCGCCTTTTTTGTGACACTTCAGCAAATCTATATGCCGCTAAAAGATTAACTTCCATGTCGTTCTTAAATTCCTGTGATTCGATAATTGTATTTGGAGACACAGTGACAGTAACCACCATCAACACTGACTGATCTTGGGGCTTGGTTGTTGGAGCAGTAACAGAACTAGACACTGCTTGGGTAACTGTACCAGTTGGTAAAATAATTTGACTTGTGGCAGGTTGAACAGACGGTAAGACTTCTGTTTCTGAAGTAGTTGGTGCCGTCGACAGCACTGGAGTGGAAGTCGGGATCGGCGATGATTTAACAACACCAGTTAGAGAGGTAAATGAACTTTGAGCCAAGTCACTTGATTTTGTTACTGGTATGGAAGTTGGAGGTACAGCACTGGAGTTGATAGCAGGTGCAGTCGAAAGGAGCACATTGATGCTGGAGACATTCACTGTAAGGGTTGGCAGCAGAACCACAGACGTGGTATTCTGTGATCCTGTTTGACTTGATAACAGTTCTGAAGTTGGAGCAACAGTAGTTGACACCAGAATTGGCGTTGAAGTTGTCGGATTTACCACCAGAGGACATGGCATACTGACCACCTAAACAAAATGTAACAGCGAAAATGTCAGTGAGGTTACATAATACATATCCCATAGCATCAATGGATCTACGCGACTGGAAAAAGAAACAGGCTAGAACAAGAGGTTTAATAGTCAACGCAATGAAATTGCATATGCGTTAAGCTTAATGGTACATTACTGCAAAAGAACGTATATGTTGTAGGTTAAAATTATTTTAGGTTAAAATTATTTCAAACTAGGTTAATTTTATTTTCCTTTGTCTGAGAGTATGTTAATGAATCTGGGACAAAGGAAAATAAAAATTAACCTAGTTTGAAATAATTTTAACCTACAACAATTTTAACCTACAACAAACATTCCCTTTTTTCTCCCGAAATTCAACAAATGCAACAAAGGCACACGTTCGCTAGAAGTCTATATGACTTAGCACGTTGTGCACCTACATCAAACTTTATGAAGTATTTTAACTGGCCACTGTTTAGCCTGTTCAAGGTCTCAGTCGCTTCGGAAGCAGGAACTTGTTGACCAGCCTTTGTAATAAAGAATGTCACAGTCACATTGTCTCCGTTGTTCACACGCTCTATGCTTTGAATCTGTGGAGAAAAAAGGAAACCACTTAAAAAAATAATAAGCCTGCTGCCTTATCTTTCAAGTTCACCCGTGTTATTGATGTCAAAAAACTATTGTTAACCATAGGATTGCCCCAGTTTATAATATAAATCTAACATTATTTTACGTTGAGATTAACCGTTTTAATATGGTATTCCATCAGTAGGCCAAACTAAATACCAAAGTCAAGAACCGATTATAGCGTAGCTTTAGAAAAGGCAATAACTTTTTGTGTAACAACCTTCCTAAGGAACTTACAAATCGTTTTTATATTGAATAACTGAACAGAATCACACGTGGCAAATATTCAAACTAAAAGAAGAATGTTGAGATGTTATCATGTTCACCATGTCACAAGCCTGACTTATTAGCTTATTACTTTAAATTGTTTTTACCCTGTTTGGATAAAGCTTTGTGCTTATTGTTGTTGTTGCCTTAGTATATTAAATGTTAACAAAGCATAAGTACTTACAGTAACATTGACATTCCCAACTGCTCTCCGTCGCCTTTTTTGTGACACTTCAGCAAATCTATATGCCGCTAAAAGATTAACTTCCATGTCGTTCTTAAATTCCTGTGATTCGGTAATTGTATTTGGAGACACAGTGACAGTAACCACCATCATCACTGACTGATCTTGGGGCTTGGTTGTTGGAGCAGTAACAGAACTAGACACTGCTGGGGTAACTGTACCAGTTGGTGAAATAATTTGACTTGTGGCAGGTTGAACAGACGATGATACTTCTGTTGCTGAAGTAGTTGGCGCCATGGACAGCACTGGAGTGGAAGTCTGGATCGGCGATGATTTTACAACACTGGTTACAGAGGCAAATGAACTTTGAGTCACGTCACTTAATTTTGTTACTGGTATGGAAGTTGGAGGTACAGCACTGGAGTTGATAGCAGGTGCAGTCGAAAGGAGCACATCGATTCTCGAGACATTCACTGTAAGGGAAAGCATATGCAAAAACAGTCAGAAAAGCGTGGACAGTCTTGGCTTTCTGCGCTTACCAGGATTCCTTGGATATTTTGTGGAAGCCAGAACGACCCCGCTTTCCTGGCTTTTCCCTATAACACCCAGCTTTCCAGTAAAGCACCAATTAAAGCCTGGAAAGCCAGGAATAAATATTCTGCCCTTTCCTGGCTTTTCCTGATTTGCAAAAAAGCCAAAAAACACAGAACGGTTCCCACCTTTCCAGGCTTGAATTTCATACACAACAAAAGCCCTGTAAAGCCTGGAACAAATACACATACACAGTACACATATGTTGTGGTTCAAATTTTTCTTAGTTTAAAAAACTTTAAACCAGTTTGATTTTGTCTCAAGTTATGGTAATGATTCTAAGACAAAGGAGAATAAAAATTAATCTGGTTTGAAACTTTTACAGAAATCTCAAATTTCTGGCCTGCAACAGAATTATACACCTAATTCAATAAAGGTTGCTTTGGTCATTGGTAATTGAGCGTTGGGAAGCTATTGTTTGGCGGTCACTCAAGCAAAGCATTGCATTGTGTTCCGTATGCCCAATTACCAATGACCAAAGCAACCTTTATTGAATTAGGTATATCCTACTGCTACATGGTTGCAATGCAGAAGGAAGGCCAACAATAAAACATTCCTGTCAAGTAACCGAAATACAAGTATATCAGTCCTACATATAACAAGTTATAAGGTACAGCTATGTTTAAAAATACATTAAATACTAGGAAAGTTTATGGTAAAATTCAAGTACCTTTTTATTGATTTTCAGTGTCAAATTTATTTCACGAATAAGTTATGAAGATCGTGATTTCAGGTACTGAAATTAAAAATGATTTCAGCTACTGAAATGAAATAATGTTTTCCATGACAAGAAATTTAACCAAAGTTAAACAGCACCTTCGGCAAAGAGTTCAATTGGTGGCCAGGCATGGACATGCAAGCTCAGAGATATGTGCGTGAATGCTTTCGTTGCCAAATCGTGGGCCCAAGGCCTCCCCCTTAGAATGATAGATCCGCCAAGATTGTTAAACAATTCATGTTGACTACTGCGGCCCATTCCCAACAGGCGAGTACCTCTTTGTTGCTGTTGGTGAGAAGGATGAAAGCCAAGCAATTAACGAGAACTTTAAATCAAATTGGAGTACAGAACACTTTAAAAGAAACGGAAGATATAAGCGACTAAGGAATGGCAGCCAGCGATATAACTTGTGAGCTTTTCTTACAGTAATAAAATTCACAAAAGCAATTTCCTTTCAGTTTATTTATTCGTTTTTCTTCGGGATATATACGGTTGTGACTCGTATTAACCCGTATATTCTCACCCACATTTCCAGTCGAGCCCGAGTCGAGTGCAATTTGACCGTATATCCAAAGCTTTTCAATCACTCCCCAAATCGAACAAAATCGAACCTAATCGTACTCAATCGAACGCACTCGAACGTTCGATTGCTCAAATTTTTTTGTGATTGTTCGATTGTGTTTGATTACCGAACTCATACGCGATTGGGTTCGATTAAGTTCGATTAATCGAACGTTCGATTTTCGATTCGATTTTCATAACACTTCCTCAAAGGATGGTCAAACTTACCGATCGTCGACGATCGCGAGATTTTTGTCGTTAAAACTCCATTAATTGTACTTGCTGTAACGTTCTGAATAATCGAGGATAAATCACTCGCAGATATGCTTGGCAACACGAAGCCAGAAGCTGTGGTGATGTAAGAGACTGAGCTAGAAGCATTCAATTGTGGCGCCAATATACCCAAAAGCACGGCAAAAATCTTCCATATAACTCCCATATGGATCTTTTTCTCACTCGTAAACCGCAACATTACGTTTGACTTCTCATTCGCTTCATTCCGACTGATAGTATAGTTATTCGTTCACCATTTCCATCTGAACCCGGAAGTTCTGGAGTTACATTACATTACATGGTGCCGCAAAAATTAGGTAATCCGAGTGCGCCACTCAATTAAGTGTTTACGGGTTGGTGTCTATGGCGATCCGTAAATATCCAATACTATAAGCAAAAGTAAGAGAACCGTATTGGAAATTAATGGCCACGAGACGTGGCTGTTTATTGACTTAACAAAACCTGATAATTTGACAATTAAAAATCGATAGACATGTATTTGTCACGAACATGATGAGCTTGAAAGGCCACAAGCCACACTGATGTGGCAACTCTACCAGCGCCATCCGCAAAAATAGGAAAAGGAATAAAACGCAGTAAAGCCCGGTTTCCATATGATCGCTACGATCGCTACGATCACAGCGATCGCAGCGATTGATGGTTTCCATATGATCGCTGATATCGCTACGATCGCTGAGAAAGTGAATGAAGATCGAGGGGACCTGAGTCTGACAATATCGTTTCGCCTCATTCTTGAAATTCAACATAGCGGCTGTGAATTGTTTTTAAAATTTGTTATAAAGACAGTCGTATCTTTGCACTTCTTCCATAAAAAGGGCCAAATTGCACCCTTTGAGTGAGCGTAAGCAGTGCATCATGGTATTTTTGCCGTCGCTGCGATCGCTGCGATCGCTAGAGAGTGGTTTCCATATGATCGCTACGATCACCACGATCGCTGAGATAGAATCACAGCGATCGCTGCGATCGCTGTGATCGCTACGATCGCCGGAGAGTGGTTTCCATATGATTGCTACGATCGCTGAACTTTTTTTTCAGCGATCGCAGCGATCGTAGCGATCATATGGAAACCGGGCTTAAGTGTGCCCCAGCCCGTGTCTGGAACGCGACAAATACATAACGTATGCGATTTCATATGCTAACAACTTGTTAAAAATACTAAAGACACGATATTTAATAACCCCACTGACGCCAGCCCATGACAGAAACGCGATCATGAGCTAAATGGTGATATCCAAATTAATATGATGGTAATGAGAACGCAATTATGGAAGTGTGCGCCAGCTCGTGTCTGGAACGCGACAGTTACATAACCGAAGTTAAAGTGCGATAAAATAGCAGAAATCAATCATTCTAACTCTTTGAAACACCGTAATAATATATTAATCTTTTAACCGGTTATTGCTTAACCTCGATGAACTGACCCCAGCCGTGAGTTGGAGTGACAGCACAGGGAACCCACACAATCTGTTTGTGTAACATAACCGTTTGTAATTTTATTGGAGGTTTTCACTTATGGCTCCGTCAATTCCAAGCCCGCTCATCCCCCCTCCCCCCCCCCCCCCCGGGGCATTTGTCGGGCATTTGTCTCTTTTTTTTTTAAAAAAAAAAAGTTGCAAATGCCCCACGGTGGGGTCAGCTTATATGTACAAATCCCCACGGTGGGGCATCTGAAAGAGTGCAAATGCCCGACCCATGGGACAAGATCAAAATTTTTATTTCAATGATTATTGATGGAAGCAATAATTGCTCACAAATAAATGGATCTTTATATTTATCCATGCTAGGAATTCTTTCGTTCTACCTCAGTATTACTTATATCAGTTCCCTCATTCGTTCTAAATATTTGTGTTATATCGTAAAAAGGGTTGTTGTTGTTCATCGTGGTGAACACACTGGTAAAGATGTATTTTTTCGTTTGTCTCACGATGTAGTCACTTCCGATGTGGATCGCGACGTTTCGACTGCATACTGCTAGTCTTCTTCAGGCGATGAGGTCGACTGGTTACGCGTCACCTTATGAAGCACGATGCTCTGCTGTGATTGGTTGGTTTTCAACAGCTGTGACTGGCGCATTTTGATCCTCGTTGTTTCGGCGAATTGTTCCCTCGGCGGTCCGTAGTCGTACGGCTCTCCTGTTGTTGTGTTTCTTGATCGTGGGCATCCATGCTTCTGGAATTTTTATTCCACTGTCCCTGTTGATGTTGTTAGGGTTAAGTCTTATGTGGATCGCCTCTTTGACCCTGCGTGTGTACCAATGAGGATCACGATCAATAAACTTTATTTCATTCCAAAGAGGGTGGTGTCCGGTGTTGTTGGCGTGCTCTGAAACGGCGGAGGTCTGGGTACGGGCGAATCGGATGTCTCGGTCATGCTCTTTTATTCTGTCTTGCATAGGTCTTCCCATCCTCGGAGACCCAGGGGCAGTTAGTGGGGCGAGGGAGAGTACAAAAGGGCGAAAAAAAATCGGCGAGAGAAAAGGTAAAGAGGGAGAAAGAGCCCCTGGGGACGAAGCCTTACCGGACCAGTTCCAAACGGCCTCGCCAATGCTGGCTCCTGATTGGGCACAAAAATACAAAAGATTTTTGTGCCCAATCAGCGAGCAGCAAATCTGGAATCCATGTCGTGCGTTCTTATACGAAGCAGTGCACGAAAGCAAGCCGTTCGCCATGTTTGTCTCGCTCGTGTGACATGGTTTTGCTCGAAGAGGAAAGTTTCAGTTACTATGAGCTTCAAAGATCAAAATGACCTACAGTTGTTAAACATGAAACCCGAAGGAAAATTCACATTTAGCATCGCACTCAGGTATTGCTTCAATTGTTCTGGATCGTATCTATTTTGTTGCCATGTATCGCTTGTAAGCTTACGTTTTAACTGAAACTTTCCCATGCTCGTCAATTTTTTGTCGCACGGGCCAGACAGGTGTGTCGAGCAGCCCGCACATGCTTGCACGCGGCAAAATCAAATCGCTAAAGCTTCAATTAATTTGCAACATGTCAGCTACAAGACCTTCATCGTTGTTAAGAACAAAGTTTGTTATTTCCTGGAGTGATAGAGTATTAAAAACCTCAACAGCAGCTTGTACTTGAACAAGTTTTCTGTAAACGATGTGTTTTGGTGAAGTTGCCTTAGCCTCCCCTTCAAACCGAGGCCAAGTCATAGTGCAAAACCATTCATATGGATATAAGTTTTATTTGCATGTGAAACAAAACTCAGATCAATATGAATGGATTTGCACTTTGCCTCGGTTTGAAAAGGAGGCTAAAAGCAACTCGGAAATGGGCTATTCAAGTTAAATTATACAGCAAAACCCAGGGGCAGGGGTTCCCTGCTATTCATTTCCACTCAATAGAGGGTGTCTGCTTGCTGCAGGTTCTAATAAACTATACAATATTAATCAATCATTGAACATCTGATATCTACAGCATTATTATACCTGCATTTCTTTACCCTATAATTTTTTATTATTTCCAAACTGTAACAATATCTACAAAATATGGTACACAGAAACCTGTTAAACTGACATCATCAAGCAATAAATTGTGTTCACCATGGATGGACAACAGTATGGGAAATGAAATTATTGTTGCAACTACAAACAGTAATACAGCTGTAATTACAAAGTTACTCTATGTTGGGCCTCGACAAAAAATATGGAACTGTCCACCTTTATAATTCCAAATACAATGCAATTTTCCTGGTACAGCGTATGTGTTAAAATAACATATCAATAATAATTATAACAAATGAATCATACACAATAATTTGAAGGGGCAACTTCATAAAAATGAGTTGATATTTAGGATAAAAATACCTACCTGCCAGTAATTTTCACACTTCTAATCACTGTCTGTTGACAACTACCAGTTAAATGGCAATATATCTGAGCACAGCACATAAATATAATCAGAAATGCACATCCAAAATGGAATTGAAAAAAGTAATCAGCCAGGCAACCAAAAAATCACGTAGGGCTTTTTTCAACACATCCCTTCGAGTACATTTTTCTCTTTTTAGGGGTGAGAAGAACAAAACAAAATCACCCACAAGGTGTTCCAGTACTTGCCCTCACAGCAACTGCTAAAGAAACACAAAAGATCATACAGCATTTAAGTTTTAACCAAGGAGTTGAGATTAGTGTAAGTCCAAACAGGAAAAATGTAAAACTGTATGTTAAAAAGGCAACAAGCGATATTATGAGTAAGTTTTTGTGGCTTGCCAAGGAAGCTATCGTCAAAGGAGTTGAATGCCCAAGAACAGTGGCTTATGTCAAAGACTATCAAACGTGGCGACATTTACAACTTTTTTATGTACACTTTACTGGAAAAAGCATATTGGCAAAAAATTCTCCAAGAAAGACAACGAATAAATCATTGCAATGTACCACAGCAGTGGGACATAATCAAATATCCAGCAGCATGTGTTATATTCTGTAAGAGAACCTGAAGGCAGAGTGCAAATAGTTATTGCCAGAAGTGCCCTTGGAATGGAAGTGGACATGAAAGGGTTGCAACATGTCATTAACTACTGTCCCCCAAATGAAATAGAATCATATGTTCAGGCCTTTGGGAGGGCTGGAAGGGATGGTCAAAATTCCAAATCTCCACTGTTGTTCCATGGCAGACAGCTATGTCTGTGTGAACCTGAGATGCTAGATTTCCTCAGGTCAACAACATGTAGAAGGGAAAAACTTCTTGTTTTCTTTGGTGATTCTAGTGAAAACAGTAATGTGCTACCATTTATGCATTTATGCTGTGATGTTTGCTCTCAAGACTGTCAGTGTGGAGGATGCCCAAACAGTGAAGACAGTATGGTATCCCTGATGTCAAATGATGCAGCATCCCCAAAGGAGAATGATCTCAAAGGAATTAAGGGAGGTATCATAAGCTGAAAGAAGAAAGCTTGAAGGTCTACCAAGGATTGTCAAGAACAAATGAGACAGGAACTTTAACAATCAAATCCTCGTTGCTTATTTTCCAGCATTGACCAGCTTACTTGTTTTTATAACAGCCTTATACAGGATACAGGTGATAATTGTGCTAACTTTTATTCTGTTGACAACATTTTCGAGTCAATTTCTGTGTGGAATACTGACCATGCATTGAAGATTTTAAGTTGTCTGAAACAAGTACCGTATAATGGTATTTTTAATGCATCAGTCTATTGTATCAGCGCCCATCTCCTTGGGCATTAGTGGGAAAATTTGCAATGCATTGTAGTTCCTGGGGTGGGGCATTTGTCTAAAATCTATCTTTTTCAGGGTTTCCATCTCGTGGTTGCAAACAATCCCTCATACAAAACATGACTTGCCCAGACTTGATTATTAACAGGACAGCAATACAGGCTAGATATGTTTTGTTTCGTTTTGTTTTTTTTTAAGTTTTTTTTTTTTGCAATGAACTTTATTTACTACTCTCCACCATTGTACAATACATTACACTACATTACATTGCATTACAGGAAATATACTAAAGCTAGACAGTAGTTGGCTACCAAACACACTAATCATCACACTACCTACGGTACATTACAACCTTAATTTTTTATATAATTTTCCAAAAGACTTAAACATTCCATATGCTGTCACAGAAAGTTGATTATTGGCTTCCACTTTTCATTGTGAATGCTTAGTCTATCGTTTTCAAGGGCAATTGAGCGCTCAATGAATTCAATGTATTTAGGTGCATGGCAACAAAATAGATACGATCCAGAATAATTGAAGCAATACCTGAGTGCGATGCTAAATGTGAATTTTCCTTCGGGTTTCGTGTTTAACAACTGTAGGTCATTTTGATCTTTGAAGCTCATAGTAACTGAAACTTTCCTCTTCGAGCAAAACCATGTCACACGAGCGAGACAAACATGGCCAACGGCTTGCTTTCGTGCACTGCTTCGTATAAGAACGCACGACATGGATTCCAGATTTGCTGCTCGCTGATTGGGCACAAAAATCTTTTGTATTTTTGTGCCCAATCAGGAGCCAGCATTGGCGAGGCCGTTTGGAACTGGTCCGGTAAGGCTTCGTCCCCAGGGGCTCTTTCTCCCTCTTTACCTTTTCTCTCGCCGATTTTTTTTCGCCCTTTTGTACTCTCCCTCGCCCCACTAACTGCCCCTGGGTCTCCGAGGATGCAGCACTAGCTGCTTCTTCCAAAGGATCTGAATATTCATTATCTTCACTCGAGCATGAATTATCACTCGCCTCCGCCATTTTGAATTTTTGAGCATATCCGCTGACCACTTTCGTCTGCTACCACAGGGACAGGGGACCGGTATTTTCACTGTGTTTTACGCAGAAATGGCAGAATCATACATAAAAGTTTAAATTAGAACTTTAATGGGTGGTTTTTAGTTACAAATTGCCTTAAAAGGGCGAGAAAGTTATTCAAAAAGGAAAAAATGCTCGAAATCCGAAAAGTTGCTCGAAGGACTAAAAGTTGCTCCAAATCCGAAAAGTTGCTCAAAAGTTGCCGAGCAACTTCGGGACAGCCCTAACGTAAAGTGTGTCTAGTTTTTCTTCTTATTTAGTTTTTTCGTGCGGTAAACCGTCGGAGAAAAATCAATGAAAATAAGCTGAGAATTTTAACGGATGCTCGACGCCGGGTACACGTGTTTCTACCTTGTTGTATGTAAATTTTTTGTTTGTTGTTTTTGGTTTCCCCCTTACTTCACGCTTGGTTTTTATTTTGCATATTTATATATGCTCATCTCGCACGTGCGAAAAAAATTGTCACATTCTGACTGGTTGTTTGTTTGTAAACTTAAGACTAACCCATGAACCCTGCTTGGGTATAACTATAGTTAGTCTGTATATGTTTTGGATCAACGAAGCGTAAATTTTCTAACTATAGTTAGAGCGAACAGAGAAGCGGTCACATTACCGAAATTAGGTAACTATAGTTATCCCCGTCTTAACTATAGTTAGTAGCCCAGAAAGCACTCAGGAAACTGGCGGTTTATTCTCACAAAAGCATTTCATATCAGCTAGGTTGTGTACAGACAAACGAAAGAGTTTTATCACGCCAACGAATACATGGAAAAATTCTCTGAAGGTATTAGTCTTTTTTACGCACTTTAATATACTGAAGGTTTTTTTTTTTTTTTTTTTTTCAAAAATCCTGGGCCCGGTTGTTCGAAAGCCGGTTAACGCTAACCCAGGATTAAAACTTAACCGAGGATGTAATTTCTCTTGTTAGAAGTGTTTTCGAAAGCTAATCATAAGTTACATGCGAAGACAAGTTAGAGACGAAACTAAAGGGCAAAAATACTTTGGAAAAATCTCCATTGATTAATTATTTAACTGGAATCAAAATTGATGCTAACCCTGGATTAGCTTAACTGCGCTTTGAGCAACCCATCCCACAGAGCACTTTACCTTTTCTTAAAGGTTCAGCGTCCCCCCTCTTTATTGCTTCACATGTATCAGCAGTTACGAAAATGATTATCAGAATGAGCTGGTGATATGGTACCTGCAAACCTGGAGAAAGGTTTGTTGGGAGCTCACGGTAAGGCGCCTCGCATTGTAAGTACCAAGGTGGGAACGAGATAAGGAAAAAACTTAGGCAAAAAAAAAAAGATGACGAAATCCAAAATTTGGGAAACACCGCGTTCACTTTGTACCTGTTTCTACACGTCAAAATAGCGACCCCGTTGTACGAGATAGCTCATAGAGTACTTTGATTGTTTTTAGTTGAATGGTAATTAGCTAACAACCCAATGACGCTACACACGAAGAAACTGTTCAATCATTTTGTATTTAAATCCATCAATATATATTTATGTTACAAAGCAAGCTCACATGTGAGCACTGTTTACGTTACTATTTACATCATTTAATAATCTTTCGCTAAAGCATATTTATCATTAAATATATAAAACATCTTTGATGTGAACGAAGATAACATTACATTTGGGAGGATCAAATGCTATACACGAGTTTGGATAAAAAACGGTTGATTTTCAGCGAGAAAAAAAAATCGCTTAGAAAAACGATTTTCGTTTCTCTCCAATTATTACCAAATATTATTCGTTTCTCCTGCTTCACTTCATTACAGGAAATTAAACTTCGCTAAGTGGAGCTTTCTTGATACAGGAACACACCACAACAAGAACCGAGTGGATTAAGAAACTACATGACGGTTGTCATGAAGGTGATTGCTTGTTATTTAGTGGAAAGTAAGTCAAACGGCTAACATGATAAAACCAGGTTTTACCTGATAAAATGAGCAATAAAGGTCAATAAACATTTGACTGCATTTGCTTAAAAAAAAGAACATAAACGGACTGATTTCTCACTAGACATAAGATACTTGTATAAAAGAACCTTTAGTTAAAATTCGGGTTCTTATATGTATGTTTTTATTAGCTTTCTTCACAGGCAACTCAAAAGGAAAGACTGTTAGAAAATTAGGCTTCCGATGGAGAATCGAAAATTCGGAGGGGCATGGGGAGAGAGTTGGCACGGTCTCGTCCCAGTGCTCCTCTTCAGACTTATTCTCTCTCCAGTCCCCCCAAGCCTCGAGCCCAAGTTGCTTGTGGAAACTGCACCTCGTTGATCATGGTTGATCATGGTTGATCATGGTTAATCATGGTTGCTCGTGACAGATGCAACCTAAATTGCCTTTTCCGAACTAAAAATATTTCAATTAAAAAATAAACGCTCTAATTTCTAAGTCGGTACTATAGCTCAGTAATGGGTGTTTTTCTTGTCGCCCCTTGTGACAATCTGAACAGTTCATCTTTTATCGACCTTATAAGAGGTTGCGGCGACTGTCCTAATGTTGCTCCCCGCTGGTCAAGAGTGCTATTGGCTGACATGTTTAGTACTGCAT
Source organism: Cladopsammia gracilis (assembly GCA_022457155.1). NCBI lineage: Eukaryota > Metazoa > Cnidaria > Anthozoa > Scleractinia > Dendrophylliidae > Cladopsammia > Cladopsammia gracilis. The sequence goes on along the minus strand of JAJGOT010000086.1, from coordinate 562,979 downwards.
CGTGCGGTGGCGCAGCTTGAAGTTGCGAGAGGAAACTGGCGTCTTTTGGAGGACTGGTACCTAGAGCTCCCGGATAACTGGCCTAAAAGATAAACAGAAAAAATTAAATATAAGAATTTATAATTCAACACACTGATACACTCAGTGCCCAAATATGGTCATAAAGATCTCGATATCGGGCAATATTGCACTCGCTTTTGCACTGTAACTGTAAAATGTACAAACCGTAATCGCTTTATGCTACGGAAATTGGTCATAAACGCCGGACTGATGGGCCTCTTCGCTTGCAAAAAGACTAAACCTTCCTCACTTTTCTGCGGTTGGATCTCGTATGTGATTGGTCGACACACAATTGACACGATGAAAGCAAAGAGCTCATGGTTTTCTGATACGTATAGTAATGCTAAGAGTCTAGCCCCCTGTAAGCCACTAACTGATACTCAAAAACAAGCTCAAAAGAGGAATGTTGTTGTTGATATTGTGTAAAGGCAAGAATGATGTAAGCATACCTATTTCTGTCCCTTTTTTTTCTGTGCATGCTATTTAGAACACTTGGTGCGTTTCAACTTACTTGAGCTAAATCAGGATAGAATGCATCCATGCTGTCTTCTGCTGCATAAGGACTCCACACTAGACCGCCCTAAAAGAGGACGAAAGCAAGAAATAATTAGTACCGTTAACTCGTGTCTCTAAGCTGGACACCTTCTGGACCAACTGTAGCTATCCGCCTTATAGAGGTGAGCGGGGTCGTAGCTGTCCAAACGATGTCTATGATTGGCGAACGATACAATTGGTATATCACTTGAACAATGCCCCTATCCCTAATCCCTATCCCAGCAGGACAAATCTGTTGTTTTCTTAGCGAATCACAGACATCATTTGGACAAGTGCAGGACTACCCATAGAGGTGTCTGCCTTACAGAGAGTTTATTTACAGAAGAAAAAGTGAAATTCTGCCAGAACCAGCCAATGACTGATGTCCGTCTCAGAAAGGCGTCCGTCTTACAGGGGTGTCCGTCTTAAGAGAGTCTACTTTATACGAAAAAAATAATTCACTCTAAACCACTGTTAGCCATCGAAGCTCATCGTCTTGCATCTTGAAGCACAGTCAATATGCCCGCCTGTTTCACTCCCCCATCAACGCAACACCACAGTTTATATTAATAACACCAAACCGGTATCCCAAAGGTAACCATGACAACAGCAGTTGACTGTATTACAACCCCTCCTGAATGGGATGCTAATCCATCCCAGGGTCATCCCCAGCATTTTGCAAGATTTTCCTAGGCGGCAATGATCGGGGACAAGCGGAGTAGTAGTAACGTTGTGACCTTATAACTCAGAAGAGAGAAAGACTGTCTTTACATATTCAAGCAATCACCTATAAGAAAGTGCTAAAATGATCGATAGAACCTAGTCACTGAATCCAAGCTACAAACTCAAGTAGTTACTCACCATGTCATTTCTTTGTTGCTGAACCGGTGTAATATACAAATTCTGACCGCTTGGATCCCTGTACGCATATGTTGGAGGCGGCGCCCGCTGGTTCAAAATTCTGTGGATAAACAGATAAATTCATGACTTCGTTTATTCATAAGAACCATATTTACACTTAAATAAGTGGTTTATGTGAGGGCGACCAAAATATTCCATAGAGGATAAGAACTAAAGAATTAATAGACTTTTTTAGTTTTTTATCGCGTTCGAAGAACGCAATCCTAATTTCGTGTTGGAGACAAATTTGATATTTTTTGGTAGACGGTCTTCCAAATGGCCGCCCCTATTGGTTTTTTTCAGGGGCTCATTTCCGCCGGAAATTCCTTCGAACGCGTCTCCATGATCTGTGATTACTGCTAGTATATAGATTATAGCAATGTATTTTTCTTTGTCGTTAATTTGCGGTACACGACTCTATGGAAACATGATTGATTGATTGATGAATATATTGATTGACTGACTGACTGACTGATTGATTGATTGATTGATTGATTGATTGATTACCGTTGTCTGTCCGCTGGGTCCCAGACCACTATTGGATCACGAGTCACAACCGGTCGCACAGCAGGGTGGCCTGGGTAACCTGGCATGCCGATAGGAGTTTGAGGCATCGCTCCTGGGTAACCAGGCATTGTGGGCTGGACGCGCCTGCGTTGTCCAGATGTTGGTTCAGTGGCTCGACCATGCGCGGGTGGTGGTTCCGGTAATGCAGGTTGACCTCCAATGTATCTAGTGATGAAAAATAAACAAAGTCAATAAACTTGGAAATTGAAAACGATTTTACAAGTAGCCTGCACTGCATGGGGTTCTTATTACTGACGAGTGTTGTGTGCCTGTGTTCAGCCGCCATCTTGGATTCGCAATTTGGATGTTACTTGTCAATTAATATGTGGGGCAAAAGAATAACTAGAGTCACAAGTTACGCCTCTGATAAAATGACAAGAATCATTAAACGGCTTACCTTGGCACTACAGCGGATCGCGGGGGAGGAGCGGGATATCCCTGGGGTTGTGGGGACAGTCCCTCGGGTTCCATACTTGGTGATTTCTTTGAGGATTGAGGCCCGAATAAGGCAAACGCGCCATCCAGCATGGCGTGCATGCGCCGCCGTGTCTCATTCATGTCGATTTCGGATTCATCACTGGACGCATTGGAAACTGAGTCTGCGGATTTCCCGTGTTGCTTTCCATGGTCCTGAAATGGAATAAAGTTTCTGTTATGACAAGATATTAAAGACGAGATGTACGAAACTCCGTCAGAGTGAAAGAATGTGTTGCTTCCTAGCCTGTGAAGACATATGACTTTGGACAAGGCAGTGTAGGGACGTAGATCAAGACTCAAATTTATCGTCTGAAAAACGCGGTAACAAATCCCACCTATAGACGGGCAGCCGGCTAAGGGCTTTTAAGTGTGCCGTGCTCAGGTGACTTTGGTTTTGCCTTGTTTTCGTTTTCGTTTTTAATTCTTCAACATGATACCGTAAAAATAGAGGATCAACAAGGTATTTATCACTTGTGTGGTTCACAGTTTTACCAATACATGTATATAATCGTACCCGCTTGCTTGAAATTGAAGATGATGTTGTGGGTGCTTTAAGTTTTCTGTAGCTCTTTAGATGCGGCACTCCCTCTTCATCTGTAGCCACAGAGCTGCTTGGGGGCCGCCTTCTTCGGCGCTTTACTTTTTTGCCGCTGGAAGGAAATATACATTGTTAAACAATACACTCACTCTCTTTACCTTACATACGGACAATGCGCCCACAGTGACGGTCAAAACTTAGTTGTCTACGTCATCAGCCACTGAATGAAGTAGCTATCGAAATCACATTGTTTATGGCACTGGAGAGGACTCAATAACAGAACATTTTTGGAGAAATAATTAAAACAATAAACAAAGGAAAACCATTTCCCGGCCCTTCTGTTTCTTACCTCAATGCTTTTCGAGTTTAACAATAATCTGCCAACAGCGTTTGAAATAGCACAAAGTAAAACCTGTGAGGCGTCACACGATTCGCTCTGGAACAGTGACGTGGAACTTAGTTTTGACGCGCGCTGGGCTGTGATTGGTTAATTCAAATCGGGTCGCATGCAAGGCCTACTAATTGCTTTTGCGGAGCACAAAGTTAATCTACGATAACGCCAGATTATGAAGTCAAGTCTGCGGACTATGGCTTTTGCGCACAGACAATCGTTTTTACAGATGCACGCTTGCCATGAGCGCAAGATGGTCGCCAATACGGGAAAGCCTGCTTCCACGGGAGCCGCCCATAAGTAACAACAGCATGTAAAAACAAAGAGAAATACAAACGAACAAACTCACGTGATCACTCGCTCAGCGGCCTCCTCCTCTTCAAGTACATCATCAAATTCGTGCTGAGCTCTGTCCCAAGCTCTCCTCTCCGGGGGAACAGCAGACCTTGAGCTGTCATGTGTTCTCTCGCGCAATCGCTGTTTATTCTTCTGTCGTTCAAGGTCTGCTCTCTTTTCCAGCTCTTGTTTTGTGGTTTTTCCCCTTTTGCGGCCCCTTCGCGTGTCATCTTCAGATGGTGGCTATAAAAATATAAATAACATATTGGTGATATTTTCAATTTAGGAAAATAATTTGTAAATTCAGTTATAACAATACAACGAAGTTTTTGCAAATAATAAATATCTCTGAAGGGAGAGAAAAAGAAGTACGAAAGCAAGACAAACATAAAATGCACTTTTCCTGGATAATTTTTCTTTCAATGTGCAGAAATATCTTTAGTTATCGTCTCTGGCAGGATACGAAGGTAAAAACGACCTTTAAAGAGGTACTATAAACAGAAATGTTTGGCGGTTTACGCTTCAGAATGAAAATCAACCGTAAGAAAAAAAGGACTAATTATTATATATTTTTACCTCAACCTGCAGTCCAACAAGAGAGGTCTGTTTCGGATTTAAGGGGGGTAGGCTTGGGGCTGGATGTACTGATGAACGGAATCGCACAGGGGGGTACCGTGGGGGACCGCTAGCTTCACCCATAACAGCTACAGTAGGCACTTGAGCTGCAGAGTGTTTGGCCTAAAAAGAAACAGGCAGGAAAGTTAATACTTTTGAGCATTTTTAAGGGTATATTCCAGATTTCTAGAAGTAAACTGAAAGATACGCCTCCAGCGGACAGTAAAAAAAACTAAGCAGAAGGAAAATGGGACCAAATTTAGGACTTTGTAGCAAGACATATGGTATCTCACTAAGTTCACGTTGGAAGTCCATGCAAGAAGCTTTAAAAACAACACATTGTTTGCATTTTGGGGGAAGCTGTTTTGGAGACATCAGGATGAGTTTCAGCTAAGGTCAAAACATTCAATCTGGTCTTTCTTAACGTGAAATTCACTTTTCGCTTTAATTAAATCTTTAAACTCGAGTCCAGTCTTGTTGAAGTTAAGCCATGCCTTATGGCAAAGGCCTTCTCGGTACTTAATAATTTGTCGATAAGATCCTAATTTGTAACGTAGAATATATGAAAAGCTAATGAAAAGCTAAAAAAGCTAATTTAAAAAAAAGCTAATTATAGCTAATTATAGCTAATTATATTTTCATATATATGGAAAGCTAATGAGCAGTGCTTTCCAATGGCGCAAATTTGCGAAAATTAACCGTATTATACTTTGGTACTGTTAGAAAGTACAAGATTGTTATCGTTACCTGTGGTGGTGGCGGCGCTACACTTTCAGGTTCAGTCTCAGTTTCTTCCCTGGAAACCTCGCTTTCTTCCTCGCTCTCATCGTCTAAACGTTCTTGGTTTCTCTGTGACTCCTGTGGTCTCTGTGGAGGGCCAGGAGTTCTTTTGGTGGCTGAGGGTGGTTTAGCTGTCTTCTTTCTAATTAAACCTGCCGTGCTTCCAGTGGTGGTCTCAGATGCTTCGCTTTCATCTTCCCCCTCCTCATCTTCTTCGTAAGCGGGGTTTGTCCTGGAAGGGAATAAACTGTAATGGTGAAGACCAGCAAGCCTAAAAGACTCTTATTTCTGGCTTCCGTAACAAGAACCGACTAGGAATATTAGTAATCTCTCATGAATGGGATCCCCGTCCACCACTACAACATTTATTTGACACGTTGCCCAATTTTTAAGGTGATTCCTTTGTATTGTATTGTACATCATGTTCTTCGCATAATTTCTTGCGTCATTTGCACGCGCAGGAGCGCACGCACGAGCGCGCGCTCAGTTCGAACCAATAAGGTTTCCTTTAAGGATAGGTTGGCCAAATGAATAAGAGATTGTTTTCTCCTAAACGAGCACGGTGACCCCTATTTTTCATTGATGTCATTTACTCGTAATAGGACTATAAATAACCAGGAAAAAAACTAGAGTTGGAGCCAATGAGGAGTATGTGCTGATGATGAAGCGGTCCGATTTCCTTGCAAAATTTGCAAGATCGGTCAATTTGAAATGACTTCCCTAAACGAATGTTGCATAATCAAATAAATAGTGTAAAATTTCAATAATAATCATAGTTTTCTCTAGGCAGTGAGGATACATTTCTCGATGTTCGATATTCGAACGTTCCGGCTCGCACAATTACAAAAAGTCGCTATTAATAAAGGGAGTACAGAGTAAAAACAAGCTCGGTGATCCCCTCTTTTTATTGCATTTTTCGAATGCCCTAAGCATGGTTATCAATCGTACTAAGTTTGAAAAAAGTTAAGTATAAGATCCTTTTCAAGGGAATTACCTTAAGTAATATATCAAACACCTTAAATAATGAGGGGGGAGGGGAGGGAAAGGGAGTAACATATCAAACACGAGGAAGAGTGTTTTATCAGGATTTCCAAACAACGAGAAGTGAGTTGAAAAAAAAAAGGGGGGAGGGGAGGGGAGTAATATATCAAACACAAGGAAGAGTGTTTTTATCAGGATTTTCAAACTAAGCTAAAGAGGTGAGTTGAAAAAACGAGGGGGAGGGGAGGGGAGTAATATATCAAACACGAGGAAGAGTGTTTTTATCAGGATTTTCAAACAACGAGAAGTGAGTTGAAAAAACGAGGTGTTTGCCGAGAAACCTGACAGAACATACTTTCGAGTGTTTGATAATAAAAGCTTCTTAAACTGATCATTAAACACAGAGAAAATGACGGAATAAAATCACCAAAATCTATGCAAACTTGATGAATTATTAAGTTTGAGAAGTTGCAATCATTTCCATCCTGACCGTCTGTAGCTGCACATGTAAGACACTTTTAATCGTTTTAGTGATCAATATAAGATTAAGATCATATAAATGTTGTAGTTCATTTTTTTTTCTTGAACCAGTTTTTGGATTATTGAACCAAGGATAAAATTGATCTACAACATAAACAACAATGGACCATTATTTCTATATTTTCTTTGATTGTCGGTTACGGGAAATTGGTTATTCAAGACTCGATTTGACAAAAGGTTTTGATTGAAGCAACAATCTCGTTATGATACTTACAGTTTTTGTTCCCTGGTTGGTAACTTCTGCACTGGTGGTTTTCCGACTTTTCTTCGTAGGGACGTCTCGCGTCCACGTCTAGCAGGCTTTCCAATTTGTCCTTCTTCATCATGAGCGGGAGCAGAGGTGAATGATGTTGTCTGCAGGCTGGACACTCCTGACTCCGTGTGCCGTGCTGTATCAAAACCAGGAACAGGAGGGGTCTGAAAAATGATAATTAAACCGATTAGATACGCGTGATGTAACGGGAATATAAATTGAAATACTACAAAAATCCCGAAAGAAGAATCGTTAGAACGGCTGCCCCCTCTGCCTGTCCCTTTATCTTATTTTTTTGAGTCTCCCGTCTCCCTTATTCACTTCACTCCCCCTTCCCCTTTCTCCTCCCCCCCCCCCCCTCCCCACTCCCCCGCATTACGATGGGGTCTAGATCCACTATTTGATGCGACATATATCAGTCTCTTACACAGCCTTGTTTGGGCAGTGACCGTAATAAGCTATACAAGTGTCTGTATTATGGATGTGTCCTTACCCTTCTTTCATTAGTCCTCAGCATCCTGATGGTGTCCGGCTCGACACGAGACTTGGGTGCACCCTTCTTCCAGCGCCAGCACACAAGCAATATAATCACGATAATCAGTAGAATTGGGCAGAGAACCGCTGGGATAATCCACCACTTGATCGGGGTCGAGGCGACAGTGGGTGGTTCTTCAGGGGGCGTTGTTGGTACATGCGCTGGTCTAGGAGCGGTAAGAACCTAGAAAACCGAATGAATGGAATAAACATTACTTTATGTGACTCTTATAGTGTCTATAATTAGTTTTAACAATGGGGGTGAGAGCCAATGAGAGTTGACACTCGGTGCAAGCACATGAGGGTTGACAGAACGCTCGAGAGCTGGTTGTGAAACGAGAGAAACAGTTTGTACTCTCGTCCATACTCATAAAAGAAAAATGGGACAGATTCAGACACGATAAACAGCGTATAACGCATTGGTGTAAATGAAAGGAGAACTCGTAAAAATTTGAAGATATTCAGACTCCATGAAAGCGCATCAGGCCAGGCCTTTTAAAACAAGATCTAGACTTTAAACTGCCGAAGCTCCTAGCTGATTTTACGAGCGCCTGGCAAGTTCTTATAATAAATGGTTAAAAAACATATTTCCTACCGCGTAGGGCACGGTATATGTTGTCATCTCGCCTGTACTCAGCCAATTCATAACAGACGCTACGTAAGAACCGTTCACCACAGCACCAGAGTCAAACACGAAAAATTTTACATCTACTTCGGAAGCTGCTGAGTTGGCGTTTCTGACCACGTCCACAATCTGAAAGAAAATAAATCACACCTTTAAATAAAATGTCATTTTACCTATAAATCTTAGAACCTTTAATGTGGTTTTTAATGTGATGAAATCCTTAAGTGTCATTCATTCAAATTAAATCTATTGAGCAGCAAATTCTTGTTGTGCTGATTCTATGTATGTATTACTATGCTGTACAAGGTGATCCTAACTTTTGGGTGTGTGGAAGAAATCCTTAAGATTGATCTTTCAAATGAAAGCTACTGAACAGTTCTTTCTTGTGGTACTGTTCGTTGTGCTGTACAAGAGGGTTCCAACTTCGAGGCTATGTCTACACTATACCGGATAGCTTATCATGTCGACAAGAAAATACTTCGGCCTGGTGTGAACAGAAACGACCCAGAACTGGATATTTACTTCTTTTTCAGTGGGTTTCAGTTTTGACTTCCGCTACGGTTCGGTTCGATTGCTTGTTCACACTGCCCCTGAGATTGGCACGAGAATCTATCCGATATTTGACGATTCACTTTCACGAGCGCAGCGTCGCAGCGGCGCTCCGGAACAAAAATCGTTCCGAAACTAGCGTTTCATGTGTGAACGAAAGGCCTATCCAGTATGGTTTTCGAGCCGACGCAAGAGCTATCTGGTATAGTGTAGACATAGCCTGAGTCTGTGGTACTTTGCTGTTTACTATGCTGTACGAGGTAGTTTCTATTTCCCGTTCATGTAATATGGTTCACCCAGATGTGCAAAATGGTTCTAACTTTTGAGTTTGTGAATAAATTATTGCTTACAGTTACACCAGTACTTCCGCTTCTTCGTGAACTTTTTCGCGCTTTGCCTTCCACGTACAACGTAACAAGTTTGTTTGCCAGATCGCTTCGGAACGAGGAATTTTTTAAATCCTGATTTTGACTGACACTGAGGCCTATGATCACGTGGTCAGATTCTGAGGCTGTGAGGGAGTCTGGGACGTAAACAGGAACCAAGGCCTGCGAAAAGAATCAGAATTAAAAACAAATTCATTTGCCACCTGAAACGAACCATTGGTGAAAAAAGGATCGATGTTACGGTTTGCCCATGTTGATAATACTAGTAGTAATCTGAAATTAGTGAAGTGCGTTCAATTGGACAATAATAGTACGAATGATTAACAAGTAAACACTATGATTTTTCTTGTTTTCTCCCGACATTTTTCTCATGTTCTCCCAACATCCCGCGTGGGTTTGTAACGCTGGTAAACTTTTAGAAAATACGTTCTTAATTGCTAAACCAGACTAATCATACTACGAAACGCATTTGTAAAGACAGAACTTTGTAAAGAAAAAGAACACACCTTATTGCCATACTTTGGAAAACACATTTTTACAATAAGAAATTATAAACAAAAATAGGTAATTGCGTTCGACGTTTGGAGAACACAACCTAAACTCAACCCGCGAAGGGGTCTGGGCACGAACATTTAGCGGAGAGAAACTCGATTTTATGGTTGGGTCAAGTGCCGGAAATAAGTCATAGACTCGTCCAGCAAGGTGCGCGCGCACGTTTTTCTCCTTACGTCATAGACTCGTCCAGCAAGGTGCGCGCGCACGTTTCTTCCCCCACGTGCAAAGAAGTGGTCTTTCTTCGTATCTTCGTGCCTTCGTGCTGTGTGTTTTCCTTTTTTTCTCACCTGTGCTTTATTCGGTTCGTTTAATCTCAAGTAACTTGTATACTGCTTCTGAAAGGTACAGAAAGTCCGTCATTCCAGCTACAAAGAAACGAATATGGCGTGTGCTATTGTCCTGTGAGATGCCATCGATGAGAGAGAATTCGGTAGAAAACAAACATGTTGCAAGTCGCAAAGACAATTATCACCGGAGCCGTAAGATAATTGTAATTGGCTAATCAGTCAAGAATTCGATTCTCCAGCAGACAAAAATAATTCACATAGAGACTTCAAATTCAACCCGAAGTCACAAAGAGATATCCCTTGTTTCCTTGCAAAAAGAGAAAACGAAAAATGCTTGGAAGGCTGCCTCCTCAAGGTCAAATGTGGCAAACCTCAATACCCATAAAAAAAATCGAACGCACTTAATAATCCCTGATTACTGCTAGTATTAATTACCCACTAATTGCGTTCGACGTTTGGAGAACGCAACCTAAACTCAACCCGCAAGAGGTCTGGACACGAACATTTAACGGAGAGAAACTCGATTTTGTGGTTGGGTCAAGTACAGGAAATACGTCATAGACTTGTCCAGCAAGGTGCGCGCGCACGTTTTTCTCCTTGCGTCATAGACTCATCCAGCAAGATGCGCGCGCACGTTTTTTCCCCCACATGCAAAGAAGTGGTCTTTTTTCATGTCTTCGTGCCTTCGTGCTGTGTGTTTGACATTTTTACAACGAAGCTTGATCAGGAACTTGTTTACTGCTTCTGAAAGGTACAGAAAGTCCTTTATTCCAGCTACAAAGAAGAATCCGTACGAACTTGTCAGATCTAATGTCATGCAATCATGTTGCAAGCCGCAAAGACAGTTATCACCGGAGCCGCAAGACAATCGTAATTGGCTAATCGGTCAAGAATTCGATTCTACAGCAGACAAAAATAATTCACATAGAGACTTCAAATTCAACTGAAGTCACAAAGAGATATCCCTTGTGCCGTTGGCAAAAAGAGAAATGGAAAAATAAAGCTTGGCAGGCTGCCCTCTCAAGGTCAAATGTGGCAAACCTTAATACTCATAACAAACATTCGAACGCACATAATAATCCCTGATTACTACTAGTTGCGTTCGACGTTAGGAGAACGCAACCTAAACTCAACAAGCGAGAGGCCTGGGCACGAACATTTAGCGGAGAGAAACTCGATTTGGTGTCTGGGTCAAGTACCGGAAATACGTCATAGACTCGTCCAGCAAGGTGCGCGCGCACGTTTTTCTCCTTACGCGTACGTCATAGACTCATCCAGCAAGTTGCGCGCGCACATTGGTTTGCCATTTTTTCTCACCTCTGCTCTATTCGGTAAGTTTAATCTCTATCATTTTTGCAAGTAACTGCTGTGTTTTTACAACGAAGCTTGATCGGGAACATGTTTACTGCTTCCGAAAAGTACAGAAAGTCCTTTATTCCAGCTACAAAGAAGCGAATGTTATTTGCTAGTAATTGCCCCGTGTTATTATTATCAAGTACACCAAGAACAAAAAACAAACTTTTGTAAGATACATGTGTGTACCGTTAAAGTTTACTATCACTTTTGTTTACCGCCTTGAATTAAACGTTTCATTAAATAAATGTTGGATTTGTTTTTTGAAAAATACTAAAATGTTATGGTTGTCCTTGATTCCAGAAAAAAATCCCTTACTTTACTGTAGAATCCGTACGAACTTGTCAAACCTAATGTCATGCAATCATGTTGCAAGTCGCACTGACAGTTATCACCGTAGCCGCAAGACAATCGTAATTAGCTAATCGGTCAAGAATTCGATTCTACAGCAGAAAGGGGCAAAAAGAGAAAACGAAAAAAAAAAGTTTGGCAGGCTGTCTCCTCAAGGTCAAATGTGGCAAACCTCAATACCCATAACAAACATTCGAACGCACTTAATAATCCCTGATTACTGCTAGGATTACATTATTATTGCGTTCGACGTCAGGGGAACGCAACCTAAACTCATCCCGCAAGAGGCCTGGGCATGAACATTTAGCGGAGAGAAACTCGATTTTGTGGTTGGGTCAAGTACCGGAAATACGTCATAGACTCTTCCAGCAAGGTGCGCGCGCACGTTTTTCGCAAGACAATCGTAATTGGCTAATCGGTCAAGAATTCGATTCCACAGCAGACAAATGTAATACACATAGAGACTTTAAATTCAAAGGAAGTCGCAAAGAGATATCCCTTGTGCCCTTGGCAAAAAGAGAAAACGAAAAAAAGCTTGGCAGGCTGCCTTCTCAAGGTCAGATGCGGCAAACCTCGGTATTTTATAATAATAATAATAATAATAATAATAATAATAATAATAATAATAATACTTTATTCAAATACAGAAAACGGCATTTAAAAAGGAGGACCGTGAGGTAACCCCTATTTTAGGTCCCCTAACTAACTAACTAACTAACTAACTAAATTAATAAACTACAAAAATATATAATACAGATGGTTAATAATGCTTGTAGAAAATATAAAATCTAAAATTTTGAATACGAACATCAGGCAATGAAGCAGCAGAAAAATATAATGTATAAATATGTAATCAGTTGATGTTCATCCACTTTTTAAACTCATTTTAAATCTATTGATGTCGATATCATTTCCAAATAGATGGTTTGGTAAATTGTTCCAGTATTTGATAATTCTTACAAAGAAGGAGTACTTCAAGGAATTAACTCTTGCTGACCTCAATACCCATTAAACAAAAACATTTTAACGCACTTAATAATCCCCGATTACTGCTAGTTATATCATTATAATTTTGTGCTGATGAAGTATCTTATTCCCATTACGTTCATCAGATAACGCAGGAAAACCAATCAAGGTCATTTAAAGAATGAATGAACTTAATTGACACGCTGCCCGGTGAAACCTCACCCAGCCAACCAGCGTAGAATTCAACTTGAACGCTGAGCTACTACTAACGACAGGTTATCAGTTGCCACTCACTAACGAAATTTCGTGACAAAGTTTTGCCGTTAAATCGATCTACTGTATGTTGTTGTCAAGGGCAGCTTGTTACGTTTCCAATTGATTAATTAATTAATTGGCTGTCATGGACGTCATTAGTTATTTCGCGCACTTTGTTCAGATACCACGCAGCTCTCAACAACCTCTAATTTCATTGGACCTGTATATCACGCAGCTCTATTGTTTTCAGGGCTAGGGTCCATTGTTGTGTTGTTTTTTCTATTGTTTTCTCAACAAATCAGAGAAGACCTTGTAAGAGTTGCGTACTGCCCCACTTTGTTATTGATAACGTTGACAACACAACGGATGACAACATGATGGTGTCCGTGATAAAACAGGAGTCAGAAATACTAAAGAAAGACGAGCAGAGTGGGCGATTTTCAAATGCCAAACTAGTCAAGCGCACGGCATGAACATTGATTTCAGTTTTATTTAGACTTTTTCCGCGCGCGCTGCAATGTTGCGATATAATGACATTTGGAACTATTTAAATAGCTAACGCACGTTTTTTATTAACGGCTATTCACTGATGAAGGGACAGAAGTCCTGAAACGTCTGAATTTTCAGTTTCAAAAGCGCCTAAATAACATTTTTCAATGAAAACGTCCAGAACAGACATGTAAACGTTGGAAATGTAGCAGTTACCCTTGACAACGTAATTTTGACTGCAAAACTTTGTCAGCAAACTTCGCTCGTGCATTGCTCAACTGATAATCGAAGTATGACGTCAGATGTTGAAGTTCTTCGCGCAAGCATTACCACGTGAGTCGATACTTCGATGCGCAAGTTTTCGGAACTATTTAAATAGCTGACGCACGTTTTCAGTTAACGGCTATTTACTGATAAAGGGACAGAAGTATGGCGTCAGATATTGAACTTAATCGCGCAAGCAAATCGATACTTCGATGCGCGAGTCACCGCATTATCTTACGTGAAAACGAGGCAGCCAAATTTGACCAAATTTGAAAGTGAGGTATAATTGGATAAACAGAGACTTACGTGAAAACGAGACAGCCAACATTGAAAGCGAAGTAATTGCGTTCGACGATAGGAGAACGCTATCTTATCTGGTCGGGTATCGGCCTGGGCGCAGGGGATTGTGGGAGGAATTGGGCTGCACACAATGCGATTTTGAGGTTTGGACTGGCTAACCACTCGCCTCGATTTCATGCGCAATTGATGATGTGCAATAATTGTGCTTTGATGATGCGCAATTAGCCTTGCAATTAGCCTCGCAAATAGCAATTAGCCTCGCAAATAGCAATTAGCCTCGCTTTGACGCGCGTACTCAAGTGATAACGCCTTCATCTTTCGCTTTCGCTTTCGCTTTCGCTCGCGTCAGCTCGCTGCTCGTGTGTGAAACGGTTGGCTTTGGTTACTTTTAGGGGTGCCGTGCTATATAGCGAAAACAACTGCATTAGTGGAACGGTTGGCTTAGTTTACTTTTAGGGGTGCCGTGCTATATAGCGAAAGCAACTGTATAAGGACGCGCTAAAATAGAATTAATGTCACGATCATATGGCGAATAAAATTGTCATTTTAAGGGAAAACAATGAATATTATCGAGTTTCTAAACATAGTAATTTCTCTCGAGTCAGCAATTAGTTTTTGCACATAACTTAACTGCTGGGCACCCTAAATTTTATAGTTGCACTCTCTTTTCGGGCTCCCTATGATAACTCTTAGAGCACAGCTTTGATAACTGCCACTCCTTGACCCTCCCCCCCCCCCCTCACCTCTACCTCCCACTTCCTAACTCCCTAGTTCCATCACCCCACACTGTCGAACGCACTCCCCTAATTTCCAATTACTACTAGTTGGATAAACAGAGAAAAATCTCGATTTTCCTCCATTCTAGTAAACACAAGCAACACACACACAAAATTAGGCATGCGGTCTCCTCTCGTCGACCGCAATAAACTAGAAATTTCCAGTTCATCGTTCGAAATCTAACTCAACCTTTCGTAGCCTTGATCACCTTTATTTTTGTAAAACACTTAGTTCGGAGTTTCTCTACTTTAGTAAGGCCACCCTTTCACGAGCGACTTCAAGTGTTTTCAACAATGTAACGGCGCCACTCCTGCATAGACGAAGCAATAACAGAGCCCGTACTGTTATCACGAAAAATTCCATTTGTCGAGTTTCTCGCGTTTCATTTCTCCAGTTTTTTTAACTGTCGCTTCGCCTGTTTTTGAAAGGGACTACACGTGACTGCAGGTTAGATTCTCCCCTGAAGCGATAACAAATGTAGCGCAGCTTAAGCGAATATTTTTTGGTTTCTACAGCAAATGACGTTCCTTCTTGAAAAAATAAAATTATATATAATCACCTGAAAACCTTGCAGTGCTGCAGTGAGTTGGTTGACATTAGAAACTTTAAATGCTTTCACGACATCAGTTCTGTTGACTTTCTTGCCGTCAACCGAGATGAAAAATTCCAGATATGTCTGTTCATTAGGTTCGTGAATGATGGTTTGAATCTAAAAATCACAAATTCACTTTGATTAGTAACGTAATAATGATCCGCAGATGGCCTACAGGCCAGATTGGCGAACGATACAATTGACATATCACTTGAACAATGCCCCTATCCCTAATCCCTATCCCAGCGGGACAAATCTATTGTTTTCAAAGCGAATCACAGACATCGTTTGGACAAGTGCGTGACTACCCGGGTGGAGAGGCTTTTGAGAGGCTGTATTACAACGGCCCATTTCTCTTCAATTTGGCACAAAATTCAACCGTTCTAACATAATTCATTTTTAAAAGCTTTTATTTCAACATCCCCAAACAACTTAACTAAACCAAACAAGCAATGGGATAACACAGTAAGCTCGTCCCCAGGGCCTTGTCGAAGTTCGAAATCGCGGGGGGCATGCCCCGCCATTATGAAGATCGGAGAAGACGCTGGGGACAAGGTTGATAACACCGCACTTACGGTGGCAGTAACATTGGTCGACGCTGGCAGTTTCTTCTCCTCCTTATAATACGAAGCCAGAAGGCTTTCAAGGCTCGCTTTATTTGCTGGCATGGAAATGTTTTTGCTGGCAGACGTCTTGATAATAAAAGACACCAGAACATCCTGTGGTGCTGGTGTTGGTGCGGGTGTTGGTGCGGTTGTTGGTGCTGGTGTTGGTGCTGGTGTTGGTGTTGGTGCTGTTGCTGGTGTTGGTGCTGGAGTTGTTGCTGGTGTTGTTGCTGGTGTTGGTGCTGGAGTTGTTGCGAGTGTTGGTACTGGTGTTGGTACTGGTGTTGGTGCTGGTGTTGATGTTGGTGTTGTTGCTGGTGTTGGAGCTGGTGCTGGTGTTGGTGCTGGTGTTGGTGCCGGTGTTGGTGCCGGTGTTGGTGCTGGTGCTGGTGCTGGTGTTGGTGATGTTGTCGGATTTACCACCAGAGGCCGTGGCATACTGACCACCTAAACAAAATGTAACGGCAAAAATGTCAGTGAGGTTACATGATACATAGCCCATTGCATCAATGCATCATTGCATCAATGCATCTACGCGACTTGAAGACGAAACAGGCGAGAACAAGAGGTTTAATAGTCAACGCAAATAAATTGTAAGTGCGTTAAGCGTAATGGTACATTACTGCAAAAGAACGTATATGTTGTGGTGCAATTTTGTCCTTGGTGCAAATTTTATTTTCCTTTGTTTAAAACTCATTATCATAAATTATGATACATTACCATACCGCAAAATAAATAAAAATAAAATTTGCACCAAGAACAAAATTGCACTACAACATACACATGTAGTCTGGCCAAGTTGGGAGTTTCATGGAAAAGTGAGCTGGGTTATACTAGTTTTTTTCTTGTTTCTAGTTTGGACAGTTGAATGCTCTCTTTCAATGAGCAAGTCATGACATCAACAGCTATATCTGTAGTACAAGGTTGCCCTAGGATTTCTGATGTAACTTTTTGCAGTCCCATTTTTCTCCCAAAATCCAACAAACGCAACAAAAGCACACTTCGCTAGAAGTCTATATGACTTAGCAAGTTGTGCACCTACATCAAACTTTATGAAGTATTTTAACTGGCCACCCTTTAGCCTGTTGAAGATCTCTGTCGCTTCGGAAGCAGGAACTTGTTGACCAGCCTTTGTGATTAAGAATGTCACAGTCACATTGTCTCCGTTGTTCATACGCTTTATGCTTTGAATCTGTGGAGAAAAAAGAAAACCACGTAAAACAGTAATAAGCCTGCTGCCTTATCTTTCAAGTTCGCTTTTTGTTATCGATGTCAAAAAGCTATTATTAACCATAGGATTGCCTCAGTTTATAATATAAATCTATAATTATTTTTCATCAAGATAAAATGTTTTAATATGGTATTCCGTCTGTAGGCCAAACTAAATACCAAAGCCAAGAACCGATTATAGCGTAGTTTTAGTAAAGGGCAACAATTTGTGGTGTAACACTAACCTTCCTAAGGAACTAAGAAATCGTTTTTATATTGATTAATTAAACAGAATCACACGTGGCAAATATTCAAACTAGAAGAATGTTAACAAAGATATTATGTTCATCATATCACAAGTGTGACTTCATTACTTTAATTTGTTTTTACCATGTTCGGATAGAGTTTTGTGGTTATTGTTGTTGTTGCTTTAGTATATTAAATTTTGACAAAGCATTACTTACAGTAACATTGACATTCCGTCGCCTTTTTTGTGGCACTTCAGCAAATCTATATGCTTCTGCAAGATTAACTTCCATGTCGTTCTTAAATTCCTGTGATTCGATAATTGTATTTGGAGACACAGTAACAGTAACCACCATCAACACTGACTGATCTTGGGGCTTGGTTGTTGGAGCAGTAACAGAACTAGACACTGCTGGGGTAACTGTACCAGTTGGTGAAATAATTTGACTTGTGGCAGGTTGAACAGACGATAAGACTTCCGTTGCTGAAGTAGTTGGCGCCGTCGACAGCACTGGAGTGGAAGTCTGGATCGGCGATGATTTGACAACACCGGTTAGAGAGGCAAATGAACTTTGAGCCACGTCGCTTGATTTTGTTACTGGTATGGAAGTTGGAGGTACAGCACTGGAGGTGATAGCAGGTGCAGTCGAAAGGAGCACAACGATGCTCGAGACATTCACTGTAAGGGTTGGCAGCAGAACCACAGAAGTGGTATTCTGTGATACTGTTTGACTTGATAACAGTTCTGAAGTTGGAGCAACAGTAGTTGACATCAGAATTGGCGTTGAAGTTGTCGGATTTACCACCAGAGGACATGGCATACTGACCACCTAAACAAATGTAACAGCGAAAATGTCAGTGAGGTTACATAATACATATCCCATAGCATCAATGCATCTACGCGACTGGAAAAAGAAACAAGCTAGAACAAGAGGTTTAATAGTCAACGCAATGAAATTGAATGTGCGTTAAGTGTAATGGTACATTACTGCAAAAGAACGTATATGTTGTAGGTTGAAATTATTAATGAATCTGGGACAAAGGAAAATAAAAATTAACCTAGTTTGAAATGATTTTTAACCTACAACAATTTTAACCTACAACAAACATACATTCCCTTTTATCTCCCAAAATTCAACAAATGCAACAAAGGCGCACGTTCGCTAGAAGTCTATATGACTTAGCACGTTGTGCACCTACATCAAACTTTATGAAGTATTTTAACTGGCCACTGTTTAGCCTGTTGAAGATCTCAGTCGCTTCGGAAGCAGGAACTTGTTGACCAGCCTTTGTGATAAAGAATGTCACAGTCACATTGTCTCCGTTGTTCACACGCTCTATGCTTTGAATCTGTGGAGAAAAAAAGAAAACCACTAAAAAATATAATAAGCCTGCTGCCTTATCTTTCAAGTTCACGTGTGTTATTGATGTCAAAAAACTATTGTTAACCATAGGATTGCCACAGTTTATAATATAAATCTATAATCATTTTACGTTGAGATTAACTGTTTTAATATGGTATTCCATCAGTAGGCCAAACTAAATACGGCAAAGCCAAGAACCGATTATAGCGTAGCTTTAGAAAAGGCGATACCTTTTTGTGTAACAACCTTCCTAAGGAACTTACAAATCGTTTTTATATTGATTAACTGAACAGAATCACACGTGGCAAATATTCAAACTAAAAGAAGAATGTTGAGATGTTATGTTCACCATGTCACAAGCCTGACTTATTACTTTAAATTGTTTTTACCCTGTTTGGATAAAGCTTTGTGCTTATTGTTGTTGTTGCTTTAGTATATTAAATGTTAACAAAGCATTAGTACTTACAGTAACATTGACATTCCCATCTGCTCTCCGTCGCCTTTTTTGTGACACTTCAGCAAATCTATATGCCGCTAAAAGATTAACTTCCATGTCGTTCTTAAATTCCTGTGTTTCGATAATTGTATTTGGAGACACAGTGACAGTAACCACCATCAACACTGACTGATCTTGGGGCTTGGTTGTTGGAGCAGTAACAGAACTAGACACTGCTTGGGTAACTGTACCAGTTGGTAAAATAATTTGACTTGTGGCTGGTTGAACAGACGGTAAGACTTCTGTTGCTGAAGTAGTTGGTGCCGTCGACAGCACTGGAGTGGAAGTCGGGATCGGCGATGATTTAACAACACCAGTTAGAGAGGTAAATGAACTTTGAGCCAAGTCACTTGATTTTGTTACTGGTATGGAAGTTGGAGGTACAGCACTGGAGTTGATAGCAGGTGCAGTCGAAAGGAGCACATTGATGCTGGAGACATTCACTGTAAGGGTTGGCAGCAGAACCACAGAAGTGGTATTCTGTGATCCTGTTTGACTTGATAACAGTTCTGAAGTTGGAGCAACAGTAGTTGACATCAGAATTGGCGTTGAAGTTGTCGGATTTACCACCAGAGGACATGGCATACTGACCACCTAAACAAAATGTAACAGCGAAAATGTCAGTGAGGTTACATAATACATATCCCATAGCATCAATGGATCTACGCGACTGGAAAAAGAAACAGGCTAGAACAAGAGGTTTAATAGTCAACGCAATGAAATTGCATATGCGTTAAGCTTAATGGTACATTACTGCAAAAGAACGTATATGTTGTAGGTTAAAATTATTTTAGGTTAAAATTATTTCAAACTAGGTTAATTTTATTTTCCTTTGTCTGAGAGTATGTTAATGAATCTGGGACAAAGGAAAATAAAAATTAACCTAGTTTGAAATAATTTTTAACCTACAACAATTTTAACCTACAACAAACATTCCCTTTTTTCTCCCGAAATTCAACAAATGCAACAAAGGCGCACGTTCGCTAGAAGTCTATATGACTTAGCACGTTGTGCACCTACATCAAACTTTATGAAGTATTTTAACTGGCCACTGTTTAGCCTGTTGAAGATCTCAGTCGCTTCGGAAGCAGGAACTTGTTGACCAGCCTTTGTAATAAAGAATGTCACAGTCACATTGTCTCCGTTGTTCACACGCTCTATGCTTTGAATCTGTGGAGAAAAAAGGAAACCACTTAAAAAAATAATAAGCCTGCTGCCTTATCTTTCAAGTTCACCTGTGTTATTGATGTCAAAAAACTATTGTTAACCATAGGATTGCCCCAGTTTATAATATAAATCTAACATTATTTTACGTTGAGATTAACTGTTTTAATATGGTATTCCATCAGTAGGCCAAACTAAATACCAAAGTCAAGAACCGATTATAGCGTAGCTTTAGAAAAGGCAATAACTTTTTGTGTAACAACCTTCCTAAGGAACTTACAAATCGTTTTTATATTGAATAACTGAACAGAATCACACGTGGCAAATATTCAAACTAAAAGAAGAATGTTGAAATGTTATCATGTTCACCATGTCACAAGCCTGACTTATTAGCTTATTACTTTAAATTGTTTTTACCCTGTTTGGATAAAGCTTTGTGCTTATTGTTGTTGTTGCCTTAGTATATTAAATGTTAACAAAGCATAAGTACTTACAGTAACATTGACATTCCCAACTGCTCTCCGTCGCCTTTTTTGTGACACTTCAGCAAATTTATATGCCGCTAAAAGATTAACTTCCATGTCGTTCTTAAATTCCTGTGTTTCGATAATTGTATTTGGAGACACAGTGACAGTAACCACCATCATCACTGACTGATCTTGGGGCTTGGTTGTTGGAGCAGTAACAGAACTAGACACTGCTGGGGTAACTGTACCAGTTGGTGAAATAATTTGACTTGTGGCAGGTTGAACAGACGATGATACTTCTGTTGCTGAAGTAGTTGGCGCCATGGACAGCACTGGAGTGGAAGTCTGGATCGGCGATGATTTTACAACACTGGTTACAGAGGCAAATGAACTTTGAGTCACGTCACTTAATTTTGTTACTGGTATGGAAGTTGGAGGTACAGCACTGGAGTTGATAGCAGGTGCAGTCGAAAGGAGCACATCGATTCTCGAGACATTCACTGTAAGGGAAAGCATATGCAAAAACAGTCAGAAAAGCGTGGACAGTCTTGGCTTTCTGTGCTTACCAGGATTCCTTGGATATTTTGTGGAAGCCAGAACGACCCCGCTTTCCTGGCTTTTCCCTATAACACCCAGCTTTCCAGTAAAGCACCAATTAAAGCCTGGAAAGCCAGGAATAAATATTCTGCCCTTTCCTGGCTTTTCCTGATTTGCAAAAAAGCCAAAAAACACAGAACGGTTCCCACCTTTCTAGGCTTGAATTTCATACACAACAAAAGCCCTGTAAAGCCTGGAACAAATACACATACACAGTACACATATGTTGTGGTTCAAATTTTTCTTAGTTTAAAAAACTTTAAACCAGTTTGATTTTGTCTCAGGTTATGGTAATGATTCTAAGACAAAGGAGAATAAAATTAATCTGGTTTGAAACTTTTACAGAAATCTCAAATTTCTGGCCTGCAACAGAATTATACACCTAATTCAATAAAGGTTGCTTTGGTCATTGGTAATTGAGCGTTGGGAAGCTATTGTTTGGCGGTCACTCAAGCAAAGCATTGCATTGTGTTCCGTATGCCCAATTACCAATGACCAAAGCAACCTTTATTGAATTAGGTATATCCTACTGCTACATGGTTGCAATGCAGAAGGAAGGCCAACAATAAAACATTCCTGTCAAGTAACCGAAATACAAGTATATCAGTCCTACATATAACAAGTTATAAGGTACAGCTATGTTTAAAAATCAATTAAATACTAGGAAAGTTTATGATAAAATTCAAGTACTTTTTTATTGATTTTCAGTGTCAAATTTATTTCACGAATAAATTATGAAGATCGTGATTTCAGGTACTGAAATTAAAAATGATTTCAGCTACTGAAATGAAATAATGTTTTCCATGACAAGAAATTTAACCAAAGTTAAACAGCACCTTCGGCAAAGAGTTCAATTGGTGGCCAGGCATGGACATGCAAGCTGAGAGATATGTGCGTGAATGCTTTCGTTGCCAAATCGTGGGCCCAAGGCCTCCCCCTTAGAATGATAGATCCGCCAAGATTGTCAAACAATTCATGTTGACTACTGCGGCCCATTCCCAACAGGCGAGTACCTCTTTGTTGCTGTTGGTGAGAAGGATGAAAGCCAAGCAATTAACGAGAACTTTAAATCAAATTGGAGTACAGAACACTTTAAAAGAAACGGAAGATATAAGCGACTAAGGAATGGCAGCCAGCGATATAACTTGTGAGCTTTTCTTACAGTAATAAAATTGACAAAAGCAATTTCCTTTCAGTTTATTTATTCGTTTTTCTTCGGGATATATACGGTTGTGACTCGTATTAACCCGTATATTCTCACCCACATTTCCAGTTGAGCCCGAGTCGAGTGCAATCTGACCCTGAAACCAAAGCCGTCGACCATTGTTTTTCAATCACTCCCCAAATCGAACAAAATCGAACCTAATAATCAGTCGTACTCAATCGAACGGGCTCGAACGTTCGATTACGTTCGATTGCTCAAACTTTTTTGTGATTGTTTGATTGTGTTCGATTACCGAACTCAATCGAACCCAATAGCGTGATTGGGTTCGATTAAGTTCGATTAATCGAACGTTCGATTTGGTTCGATTAGTAAACGTCGAGTGAATTAAATTTCCTAAAAGTTAAGCCATAAAATTTTATCGTAACACTTCCTCAAAGAATGATCAAACTTACCGATCGTCGACGATCGCGAGACTTTTGTTGTTAAAACTCCATTAATTGTACTTGCTGTAACGTTCTGAATAATCGAGGATAAATCACTCGCAAATATGCTTGGCAACACGAAACCCGAAGCTGTGGTGATGTAAGAGACTGAGCTGGAAGCATTCAATTGTGGCGCCAATATACCCAAAAGCACGGCAAAAATCTTCCATATAACTCCCACATGGATCTTTTTCTCACTCGTAAACCGCCACATTACGCTTGACTTCTCATTCGCTTCATTCCGACTGGTAGTATAGTTATTCGTTCACCATTTCCATCTGAACCCGGAAGCATTACATGGTGACGCATAAATTAGGTAATCCGATACATTTTATGCTGCCACTCAATTAAGTGTTTACGGGTTGGTGTCTATCAAGTTGACGATGGCGATCCGTAAATATCCAATACTATAAGCAAAGGTAAGAGAACCGTATTGGAAATTAATGGCCACGAGACGTGGCTGTTAATTGACTGAACAAAACCTGATAATTTGACAATTAAAAATCGATAGACATGTATTTGTCACGAACACGATGAGCTTGAAAGGCCACAAGCCACACTTATGTGGCAACCCTACCAGCGCCATCCTAAAGGAATAAAACGCAGTAAGTGTGCCCCAGCCCGTGTCTGGAACGCGACAAATACATAACGTATGCGAATTCATATGCTAACGACGTGTTAAAAATACTAAAGACATGATATTAAATAACCCACTGACGCCAGCCCATGACAGAAACGCGATCATGAGCTAAATGGTGATATCCAAATTAATATGATGGTAATGAGAACGCAATTATGGAAGTGCGCGCCAGCCCGTGTCTGGAACGCGACAGTTAAAGTGCGATAAAATAGCAGAAATCAATCATTCTAACTCTTTGAAACACCGTAATAATACGTTGATTTTTTAAACGGTTATGGCTTAACCTCGATGTAACTGACCCCAGCGGTACGTTGGAGTGACAGCACAGGGCGCCCACACAATCTGTTTGTGTAAACATAACCGTTTGTAATTGTATTGGGGGTTTTCACTTTAAAACGCCTATATCAAAAATTCAAAAGCATTAAACAAACGTTTTCGATCCCATAGTATTTACGGAACTGTAGAGAGTTTTAAACTACACCGTCTGGGCCAAATTGATTGTGAAGTGCAAGAGCATTTCAGTCAAGAGTTATAGGCCTATATAGGTAAACTAGTATTAGACAGTTTTATTTTGCTGGTGCCCCAGAGCGAGGCACCAGCATGGCACCACATGGTGGCCAAAAATTCAAAGTCTTAATTACACCAAAAATAACTTTCTATCTGAAATAACGTGACGAATTGCGTGACAATTAAAACCTTCTAGTAAATCCGAAGCAAAACATCGTTAAAACTTATTTTTTTGTGTGTGTGAAAGATTTTGACACTGGTATCCATACACCATGTTACAAACAGCTTTGTAGGACGTATACTTCAGATTTTTGAATTTTTATGACGTTATGTAAAAACCCCCAATAGGAAATGTATTGGTCTACTTAAATCACAGGTAGCCCAAGCTCAAGTGATGTTTACACTTTGTAATTTGAATGTCGTGGTTACTGTTGCGTATAAATAGCGAAATTATAAGGATTTGTATGAGGAAAATTCACTTCGAATTTGAGCGTAAACTTAGGAACGATGTTGGAATAAAACTGGCTTACCTGAACTTCTTTGTGTGTTTACTTGTGTCTTGAGTGGTTTTGGGGTCGATTCGAAGCGATTCCAGCGAGTTTTAGTTCAACTGTTTCTTCCTCCCTAAAAGAAAAACTTTCTTTTCTGAATAATGAAATTGAATAATAAAATTGCTTTACGAGTATAATGAAACTTCTATTAATACGTATCTTATGAATCGTGTGCGTGATGACTGATCGCCAGGTGAAAGCCCATATATACTATATAACCATATATAAAGACTTGGTTGTTTAGAACTCGCTATTCCGAAACCAAACTTGTGAGGACACCTAAATAAACGGTGCAAAGGGGATGCATTACAAATTAAAATAAAAAGAACGCTCGGGCTGACCCAGTGATCTAAAACCACCCAAAACTTGAAGTAAAATTGTAACT
Source organism: Cladopsammia gracilis (assembly GCA_022457155.1). Taxonomy (NCBI): domain Eukaryota; kingdom Metazoa; phylum Cnidaria; class Anthozoa; order Scleractinia; family Dendrophylliidae; genus Cladopsammia; species Cladopsammia gracilis. The sequence goes on along the minus strand of JAJGOT010000086.1, from coordinate 537,846 downwards.
AGCAAACGACGAATTTTTCTGAAACAGTTTACAACAGCAACACATCCGACACTGTGTGCCTGAGACTGATAAAGACTGTATATATCCCACAACACACGGCCGATTATTTAAGAGGCAATTGTTAAAAATGGCTAAAATTTTAGTGGTAGACTAAGTAGCATCCTATAGCGTCTAGCGTAAATAGACCAGAATAAAATTACTATATCGCGTCAGTCTGTTTGTATCTCATACCATATTGGCCATTTTGAAGTTGCGCATGAGACTGGGTCGGTTTCGTTTCGAATTGCACTGTGGGGCTGTTTTGGGGACGCAATTCAAACAGGACGTAAACTGAAGCTGTGATCTTGTCAAAAATGGGAGAGTTTAGTTGTTGCGTACCTGGATGCAGCAACAACTGGAGAAATTCACCAAATATATGGACTTTCACACCTTACCAAGTGATCCGTAAGTAAAAAAGGCGTACGTACGACTGATACGAAATGCATCATTGAAGAAAGACGCACCGAGCACAAGGATTTGTGGAGCACATTTTCCAAGAGGAGTAAGGATGAGTAGAAATGAACTTAGTTCAATATTCTCCTGGACTATCATCAAAGTTTTGACAAGATCACAGCTTCAGTTTACATACTGAGCAGACGCCAGGTTTGAATTGCGTCCCCAAAACAGCCCCATAATGCAATTCAAAACGAAACCGACCCAGTCTCATGCGCAACCTGGCCAATACAAGCGATACCAGTACTGAATGCACAGTTGATCAAAGGCAGTTGTTAAATATGGCGGCTGAAATCTCAGTTTAGTTGCAGACTAACTGATCTGCATTTCACGCGCCTTTCGGAATGTGTATTCAAACTATCGCCTCACTTTCGCGGAGCGGGAAAAAAGGTGTCATTTAATATATTCATAAATATATAAAACATGCAACTCAAGTAACGCAAAATTATAATTTAACGAAGCCGCGATGTACATTTCGACGAAAGTTACAGAAGTTAAGACCGCAACTCAACGGACTAAAGACACGGAAAAGGAAACACAAAATGTAAGTGTGTTTAATCACTGCGTGGCCGAAATGTATAGAGAAATTTATAGTAATTTGTAAACGTTTCTATTTTTCAGTTGACTACATCTTCAATAGTGCAAATAAACAGTCTAGTGTTAAAGTCCGGGCTGGTCTTCCCTTATTGCCGTTTCGATCGCTAACGGCGCATCAGTCAAATTTTGTCATCGAAGATTGGCCGAGTCGCGTGGTATTGACAACCGTCCAACCGTCAAACTTTGCATCGCAAGTGGAGTCGTTCCTTCAACATACGTCGAATCTACATCAAGATTACGCCGAAATCGTCATCACGATTACACCGAATCTACATCAAGATTACGCCGAAATCTTCATCACGATTACGCCGAAATCTTCACCAGGATTACGTCAAGCGATGAACTGAATTCCGTTCAAAATGCCGCCTAAAGTAGATGTCAAAACTCTCGTTGGGAAAATGGAAAATGCCGTAAACATCCTCTACGAATTGATCGAAGAATTTGAAATAATTCTCTCGGTGAAACCTGAACTGAAAACACTCGAAGCAGCCTTCAACCAAGTAGAGACAAAATATAGGCTCATCAAAAAACAGCAGGAAACTATTTTAGACAGATCGGTCGAAGAAGCCATTGGCGCAGACGAAGAACCGTGTTTGACGGCCAGGAAGTTTGGAGACAAAGCCAAAGCTGATTTTCTTCAAATTGCTCTCAAGTTTGCCGCGTATCAAAAGGATCAAAGTTCAGCAGAAACATTTAAGAACTCTGAAACCTTAGAGGCTTTATCATCATCAATGACATCAATGTCATCAGCAGTAACAAAAATGGCTGACACCTTAGGATCAAAACCAAACGCAAGTGGTCTACAAAGATTACCAGTACCAACATGGGATGGAGCTCGCAGATCTTATTCTACGTGGAAAAAAGAATTTAACCATTGGATGGAGAAGTATGGACAAGATAAAGACGAGCAGTTACAACGCTTCAGAAACGCGATGCCCAAAGGTTCGTGGTGGACCGACCAAGTTAAAACCTGTAAAACCATCGACAGTGCGTGGAGCATCTTAGACACCGAGTTCGCAGACAGGCGAAAATTGATGGATCAATTGCTGTCTGACATAAACAATCTCAAGTCAGTCAAACGAAATTCCAAGTCCTTCACACAATTTGCCACAACAATATCTTGCTATGTAAACGATATGGAAGCGAATGGGTGCCCTGTGCTAGAGTCCTCTGAAGCACCATTCTTCATGTCTCAGCTTCTGTCTAAGCTTGATCCAAACGACAACTCAGACTTTGGTAGAGAGATGAATCGCGAGGGAAAAGAAGAAACCGTTAGCAACCTCATCACCTGGTTACATCAGGAAGCCAGCATTCGTTCTCGAGGCAAAAGTAGTACCAACCCTGAGGAAAGACAGAATGAACTAAGTCGCCGAGACAAGGGATCCAAAAAGTCAGACAATAACGCCGCGAGTGGTGAAGAAGCTGATGATGACACATGTCCACTTGGCTGCAAAACCAAACATCATCTCGCTGCATGTCCAACGTACCATAATGCATCCGTCAACCAAAGGTGGGAGATCGTTAAGCAACATTGGCGATGTCGCAAGTGTCTTAGAGCGCATCACACAAGCGATTGCAAGAAGCCAGACGGTTCAACCTGCGACAAATGCAGAAAAAATCACCATCGGTCTTTACACAATGAAAAGACTACTGGCGAAACAAACACAAGCTTAAATCCTAAAGCACTTCCATTCCAAAGTCAAGTCCAAGGCCCCTCAACTATGGCTCCGGCTAGTGGCAACGTCCAAGGTAACGCTGTGAGTCAAGAAAGGAAGTTAAAACCCGTCACTGGACTGTGCCCAGTTCAAAAGGTTAAAGCAATGGACAGACATGGGAACTTTGTTGGGATTCTTGCAATGTTAGACTCTGGGTCTAACACCAGTCTGCTCTCCAAACCTGCAGCTAAACGACTTGGCTTAAATGGATCAGCAACTCAACTTACTATGAATCTGGCTGGAGGAAGGAAGAAGAGTGAACCTTCCCAAATAATCGATATCACGATTGCCTCGCCTACAGATGAAGATATTACGAAGTCCATTCAAGTGTACACTGTAGCAAAGCCTTGCAGCAACGCAAAAATGATTTCTAAAGGTTCAGTTGGACAATACACTCATCTGAAAAACATTTCTGATAAATTGCATCTTTCGGGTGGAGCCATTGATCTCCTCATTGGCACAGACCTCGTAGAAGCCTTCATTGATATCCACACAATGTCCGGAGAACCAGGAGAACCCATTGCAAAACGAAACTGCTTTGGATGGTATGTCCTGGGACAGTTCGAGTCAAACAACTCAAGCATATCAGAAATTCAGTCAGTAGAAGTCGGAACAGTCAGCGTTGTGGAGGATATTAAGAAGCTCCTTCAGCAAGACCTCCTTGGTGTCAAACCAACTGAACTGTGTGCATGCAGCGATAACTTGATCCGTGAAAGCAAGTTTGTGAAGTCTTTAGCAGCCTCGACTGCGTTAGTTGACGGTAGAATCCAAGTCAAGATGCCCTGGAAGGAAAGTGGACCTCCCAAACAAAGCAATTACGACATTGCTCTGAAGCGGCTGCTGTCTGCTGAAAAATCGTTCGCGAAAAAAGGTTGTTTCAAAGTCGTTGACGAGGAAGTCCAAAAGCTATTGGATCAGGACTTTGTGACTAAAGTTCCACCTGAACAAGTTGACCATGAAAAGCCTGAATGGTGCCTTCCTTTGCAAGCCGTGTTTACACCAGAGAGAACTACGCAAGTTCGACTCGTCTTTGACTCGTCATCAAAAGGTCACGATGGTTTGTCCCTCAACGACTGTCTCGAGAAAGGACCTAACTTCATCAATAGTCTCGTTGATGTATTGGCAGCATGGCGATGGGACGAGGTGGCTTACACTGGGGACGTGCGCAAAATGTTTAACCAAATATTGGTGCACCCAGACGATCAAGTCTATCACAGGTTCCTGTGGAGGAGTAAGCCAAGAGATCCACCAACTGTGTACCAATGGCTTAGGCTGAACTTTGGCGATAAACCTGCCCCTGACATTGCAACTAACGCCATCAACACGCTCGCAAAGTTATCTCAAGCAGAGTTTCCGGAAGCGGCGAAAGAACTTCAAGACCATGTGTACGTGGACGATGTCGGTGGATCTAGAGCGAATGCAACAACAGCAAAACAACTCACCAAAGACATTGACACTATTCTCGGAAAAGGACACTTCCAGATCAAAACCTGGCATTCAAATGAAGCAGAAATCGACCAATCTAGCGATCACAAGTTCACAGATCTACTTGGCCTAAGATGGGATAAACAGACAGACAAGTTTACCCTGAAAAAGAACGACCTCGATCAGCTTGGTGTCCTGACAAAGAGACGTTGCCTAGGTCTTGTTGGTCAATTATGGGACCCTATCGGTCTCGTGTTGCCCGTAGCGATCAAGTTCAGAATTGATCTACAAGAATTGTGGACTTCAGGCTACAACTGGGACGAGATCCTACCAGTGAGCATCCAGAACCAGTGGGTGGAGAATGCACTAACCATGAATCACCTCTTGGCATTTGAATTCGTCGAAAACTGAAACCAAGTCATGCAGTTGGTGTACCACAAGAAACTGTCGGTGTGGAAGACTTCCGCTACATAACATCAAAGAGTAATCCAGCTGACACTCTTACCAGAGGAACCGAGCCATCGCAACTTACAGGTTGGCTAGATGGACCCACGTTCCTGCAATTGCCCGAAACCAAATGGCCCAGTTTTCAACTCGATGACCAAAGCATTCAAAGTGAAGTCTTAAAGGAAATGAAGACAACTGAGAACGCTAACGTATCCGTGGAACACAAAGCAACCACATGTACATCAGCAGTCAACGCCATGCCAGAACAAATCAAGAAAGAAGACACATGTAACCCTATTCTTCAACAGTTGCTGAAGACCTGTTCAACATTTCCAAAATTAAGGAGAACTCTTGCTTACGTACGCCGTTTCCCTGAGAACGTAAGAAAGAAGAATAGAAATACAGGCCCTATCACCGTCGAAGAATTGAAAGAATCTGAGAATTTTCTCTTCAAGTGGTGTCAACGTGACTTAGATCCTTCCGTTATCGACAAGAAGTTGATTCCAAAGATGGACGAAAACGGTCTACTCCGAGCTCACGGAAGACTGGACGATGCCACAACACTACCACAAGAATTGAGAAACCCAGTAATCCTGCCACGTGATCATCCTCTTGTCAAGTTACTACTGCGTCACCTACACAACAAGCGTAGTCACTGTGGATACAAAAGCTTAATCCATGAGGCCAGAAGAAAGTATTGGATCGTAGGAGTCCGAAGCATGGCCAAAGCTCTCACCGCAAAGTGTATCATTTGCAGAAAACTTCGCAAGAAACCTCTTGACCAGCTTATGGGGCAGATCCCGTCTCTACGAGTGGCAGCAGGTTTCCCCCCTTTCTCCAACACCGCCATTGACATGTTTGGACCCGTGCATATTAAACTCAATCGGAAGACACTGAAAGAAGCTCAAGTAGTTATTTTCACCTGCATGACAACAAGGGCAGTTCACCTGGAGCTGGTCACCGACAAAACGTCCGATGCCTTCTTGATGGCTTTTCGCCGTTTCGCGAGCCTGCGCGGCCACCCCAACGTTTGTTGGTCCGACTGTGGAACGAACTTTGTTGGTGCGCAAAGTTACCTAAACGAAATTATGCTGAACTGGAACATGCCCAAAATTCAAAGTGTTCTTTCTGAAGACTTCTCATGTGACTTCAAATGGCAATGGAACATCCCTCACGCAAGTCATCAGAACGGAGTCGTGGAAACCCTCATCAAGTCTGTTAGATAGAGCCTCAATGCTACGTGCAAGGATCGACCTTTCACCGAAGAGCAATGGAGAACATTTCTCGCGGAAACAACCTATGTAATCAACGGCCGTCCGCTTTATCCAAGTTCCAACAACATCTGGGAAAGCCCGCCTATCTCACCCAATGATATTCTCATTGGTCATCATCTTCCACCTCCTCAACCAGAACCTGAAGAAAGGATCAACCCGAGGCATCTTCTGAGAAGCACGCAAGACCGAGTCAATGAATTCTGGAAGTGCTGGATGCGATACTTTGCACCAAATCTGTTACCCAGAAACAAGTGGTTCCGCACAAGAGAAAATGTTCAAGTTGATGATCTAGTTTTGGAGTTAGACCCGAGTCACAAAAGGTCAAAGTGGAAGCTGGCGCGTGTCATTGTCACCTATCCAGGAAATGATGGACTAGTGAGGAAAGCAAGGATAAAGACTCAAGATGGAGAATACGACAGACCAATCCATAAACTGTGTCTTGTTGCAACAAAACAGGAACTGAATGCAGAACTTTCCTAAATCGTGCTAGAACACAGAAGTGATAGACATTGTGCTATTTTCCGACATTTCTCACAACTTAACGCTGTAACATCTATTATAGTCGTTACTCAATTAGAAATAGTTAAACATATCTAATTTCCATACTGGGGCGGAGTGATCTGCATTTCACGCGCCTTTCGGAATGTGTATTCAAACTATCGCCTCACTTTCGCGGAGCGGGAAAAAAGGTGTCATTTAATATATTCATAAATATATAAAACATGCAACTCAAGTAACGCAAAATTATAATTTAACGAAGCCGCGATGTACATTTCGACGAAAGTTACAGAATTTAAGACCGCAACTCAACGGACTAAAGACACGGAAAAGGAAACACAAAATGTAAGTGTGTTTAATCACTGCGTGGCCGAAATGTATAGAGAAATTTATAGTAATTTGTAAACGTTTCTATTTTTCAGTTGACTACATCTTCAATAGTGCAAATAAACAGTCTAGTGTTAAAGTCCGGGCTGGTCTTCCCTTATTGCCGTTTCGATCGCTAACGGCGCATCACTAACAAAGTAGAGCTCGGTGTAAAAACCTGCCAACTCACGAGTGACATGAAACAAAGAAAATAAAAGGTACTGAAACAATAGAGTGCAAGACAACAAACAACAACAACAACAACAAAGGTAGAAAACAAAGGTAGAAACAAAGGTAGAAAACAAAGGAAAAAGTGGCTCATCCTCGGTGTAAAAACCTGCCAAACTCACGAGTGACGTAAAAGAAAGAAAACAAAAGGCATAAAACAATAGAGTCAACTGGGAATGCAAAACCACAAAGGTGAAAAACAAAGAAAAAAGTCACAGGTTTTTTACACCGAGACAAACCCGAAAAAGTCATAGGTTTTTACACCAAGGTAAACCCCAAAGTAGAGCCTTAATGGCTGCGGTCACATCTACGACGTAACTAAAGTTTAACTTAAGTTAGTCTCAAGTTACGCGACGTCATACCTAACTGTAGTTAGTGCTTTCGGTCGACTTTGCGGTCACACCACGCAGTTAACTACAGTTAGTACTAATTAGCCTATGGATGACGTAAGAATTAAAAGAGGTTCGTGACGGCCCTTATTGTTGATCCGTGAAATGTCAACATGGTTGACCGACGTAAAGTGTGTCTAGTTTTTCTTCTTATTTAGTTTTTCGCGCGGTAAACCGTCGGAGAAAAATGAAAATAAGCTGAGAATTTTAACGGATGCTCGACGCCGGGTACACGTGTTTCTACCTTGTTGTATGTAAATTTTTTGTTTGTTGTTTTTGGTTTCCCCCTCGCTTCACGCCTGGTTTTTATTTTGCATATTTATATATGCTCATCTCGCACGTGCGAAAAGAATTGTCACATTCCAATTGGTTGTTTGTTTGTAAACTTAAGCCTAACCCATGAACCCTGCTTGGGTATAACTATAGTTAGGCCCCATCCACACGTATCCGGATATTTTCGAATCCGCAACTTTTTTGTTGCGGATTGGCCTTCCGTCCACACGTATCCGGCGAATTCGGGCAAATACGATTCGAATACGCTACGTGTGGACGCAAATATTTTCTAATCCGTAACAAAAAAGTTGCGGATTCAAAAATATCCGGATACGTGTGGACGGGGCCTTAGTCTGTATTGTTTTGGATCACCGAAGCGTAAATTTTCTAACGATAGTTAGAGCGAACAGAGAAGCGGTCACAGAGGGTGGCAAAGGGGTTTTACGTGACGCGTGATTGCCCCCAAATTAACCACGTGATGCGTGATTGTGCCCAAATTAACGGCGCGATGCGTGATCAGATGGCGCAGCGTGATGCGTGATTTGCTATTTTAGAAGCGCGTGACGCGTGATTTACCTTTCATTTTTCCGTGAAACGTGAATGTTTTCGACATTCTTTGAAAAACTAGAAAGCTTACATTCAAGGGCCTCAACGTAAATTGTCTAATAGCCCTTATTGTAGATGAGTACGCCACGCCAACATTTCAGCGGTTTCTCGCTTTCTTGACCCTATAGTCTCGTTTTGATGTTTACGCTCTTCGTCGTCAGAGGTTCTCGTAAACATCAAAACGAGACTATAGGGTCAAGAAAGCGAGAAACCGCTGATATGTTGGCGTGGCGTACTCATCTACGATAAGGGCCATTGAAGGTCTGTCCGGTCTTTTCTTGATCTTCGTGGTGGGTCCAGAGAATCCGTTCCTGGCACGGCGAGGACAGAATCGAGAAATCAGAAAACGCAATCAGAAAACTCGAAGCGCACAGGGTAGAAGAGACTTGTCCCGTTTGTCTAATGCCAAAGCGCACTTATCAAACCCGACGAGGAATTCAAGAAGGAAATCGGAACCGTAAGAAAGCAGGCAACATGTTGGGCAGAACAGAAATTACTAGGAGCGCTACAGTAAAAGCCCGCATAAAAGAACACGTGTTTTGGGGGTTTAGGCTGATTTTGTTCTTATATATCGGGTGTTTTCTGCAAAATCAGCCTGAAAATGTTCTTAGTTCTTAAAATTGTTTCTAAAAATTAAATACTGCATAGAGTACCAACAGATGAAATCAATGTGCAAACACAACATGTTAATTAATGGATGGAACTAACCTTAATTGCATTAATCAAGGCAATACGTAATACAGTATAACATTGGGGGAGGGGTAGCAGTTCTGCTGATAAACAACACGAATTCTAATCTAACTGGCAGCCAATTTTTTTTATATAAGAACAATTTTCATTTTTCAGGCTGAATGTGCTCTTATGTATATGATACTTTTTTGACCAAATTTCAGCCTGAGTGTTCTTTTATGCGGGTTTTTACTGTAATCAAATTCCACTATCGTGACATTGATTCAAATCAAAGAAGAAGAGCGAGTAGGCTACTAAGCCAAACGAAACTAATATGTCAATTAGCCTAAGAACAAGGCACTATAAGCCACTCGTAAATGTACAAGAGAGAGTCCAGCTCATACAGAAACAATTCGCACTCATGATCAGTGGTGAAAAACATGTCAGAACTTGAGAATGCCAATAATAAACATGTTGAATCTCGAAAATATCTGAATAAGAAACAAATTGACCGCAAAGGACAAGCAAACGAAATAAAGCCGTTAATGCTAAGAAGAAATACACGCACTTTAAATCTTGTCACCCACCGGGAGTCAAGAAGGGTTTCTTCAAAGCGGAGAGGCCCTTAGACTCCTCAGAATTGAACGTACTTTTCAAAGTAAACTTTCGAGGAAAACAACAATAAATTCAAATAAAACCTACGGCTAAGAGGCTTCCCTAACAATCTTATCGAGAAGGTGCTCTCAGAAGTAATATTCTCTGACAGAAAGTCAGCTCTCAAAGACAAAACAAAAGCTCGCAAAGAAATAATTATTACCCAATACAACCCATGTGTAAGTTAACTTAAAACAGATCCTCATGGACAAGTGGCATTTAATAGATTCGCAACCTTTACTGAGACAAATCTATAAAGAGCCTCCCTTTATTTCATACAAGACCGTCATACAAGAGGGGTAGATCTTTTATAAGATATAATAGTCAGGGCTAAACTGTAAAAGTCAAACCAACAAAAAAACGAGTGAACAAAGGACATAACAACCACACCACGCGCTAGTAGGATTTGTGCTAGGCCCGTCAACACCCTTTATTTCATTTTAAGATTCATGAATTAACATGCAATCCTTCCAAAAGAAAATTGAATACAATATCAATGCATTCAATAGGTAAGCCTACGCCAAGTCTTCGTTGTTTTGTTACCATTTTAATGCCGGATTAGTCCTTATTTACGTGACGCGTGATTGGTTAAAAATTTTCTCCGTGATGCGTGATTTCACTTAAAAATTCGGCGTGATGCGTGATCGGTACCCCCCCTTTGCCACCCTCGTCACATTACCGAAATTAGGTAACTATAGTTATCCTCGTCTTAACTATAGTTAGTAGCCCAGATGTGCATGACCGCAGCCAATAGCATCTAGTGTAAACTGAACCATTCGATCGTTTAAGCCATTGCTTGAAAACAATCCTCAATAAATGCTGCAAGAAAGCTATATAACAATATAATATTTTTCTTACCTAACGTACATAGTTGTAGACGAGACATTTCAAAGTTATCGTCATTCATTCACGTGTTGACAAAATAAATCTTCGCTTCATAAAATGTTGTGGACTGCATGCTGGGGCAGATGACTTTGTTATTCATCTCGAACAACGTTAAAGTTTCGTTTGCAATCTAGATTTATCTATCTACATCAATAAAACTTCGTTTGACTCGTGGTGAAGGTGCCAAGAAAAAATGAATAATGAATTGTTAATTAACCTAATATTTGCAATTCAAATAAGAATTTATTTTTTAAAAATATTCCACAGTTTTGCGTGGAACCAATTACCCAGAAAAAAACTTGTTTCCGTGTACAAAATATTTAAGAAAAAACGTGCACAGTTTTAGGAGTATGGATTAAAATAGTTCGTGGTTTTGTTCTCGGAAAAAATTTCTCTGTCAAAATTGACCGGCATTTAACTGCATTCAAAAGCTGCAAGCGCAGATACCCTTGATTGATAAAGACTTATTAAACTAAACATGGTCTCACAAGACTTGTTTTAAATAGCCAAATGTTTATATCTGAATGAATACAAACGAATTTGCTCGCTCCCAGACGATTTTTACTGCAGAGCTAGGGAAGAGGGAGAAAACTTTTATGAATTGTCTCCGTGAAACACGATGCCTCCATGCCCCACCCATCTCCTTTTCCATCCAAATTTACCGAGAAATATCTCCTTACTTTTTAATTGCTATGTTGTGGCGATCATATACTTTAGACAGAACAAAGTGGACAATTGTCTCGCTCGGCTCGCTTCGCTCGCCGATTTTAACCTAACCCAAAGAGTCCCCAAAACGAAGCCTGTTCACAGGCTATCTGGTCACGTGTTGGGATGCCTGTGCGCGTGCAAAGCGTTATAACTCAGGAAACTGGCGGTTTATTCTCACAAAAGCATTTTATATCATCTAGGTTGTGTACAGACAAACGAAAGAGTTTTATCACGCCAACGAATACATGGAAAAATTCTCTGAAGGTATTAGTCTTTTTTACGCACTTTAATATACTGAAGGGTTTTTTTTTTTTTGTTTTTCAGAAATCCTGGGCCCGGTTGTTCGAAAGCCGGTTAACGCTAACCCAGGATTAAAACTTAACCGAGGATGTAATTTCTCTTGTTAGAAGTGTTTTCGAAAGCTAATCATAAGTTACATGCGAAGACAAGTTAGCGACGAAACTAAAGGGCAAAAATACTTTGGAAAAATCTCCATTGAATAATTATTTAACTGGAATCAAAATTGATGCTAACCCTGGATTAGCTTAACCGCGCTTTGAACAACCCATCCCATAGAGCACTTAAGGTTACAGTGTACCTTCGGGGGTGTCTCCAGTATAACAGCTCTAGTGTCTTAAGATTACACTTAACATACCTAAACCCAGATATCAAATTAAAGCTTATAGAGCTGGCTATCTAAAAATGGAAACCATTTGGTAATAAAGTGAATTGTCGAATTTTTTACGACGTCTATATTCGAACGTCCGAATCAGCTTTAAAACGCTATAACTCAAAGCGATTATTGTATTTTGCTAATTTGATTTGTTCTCGGGTTTCCGAACACGAAGCGCTAAAAAAACGTGTCGGCGATTTCCCATATTCTATTGCAATGAAAAGTTACAGAATATTTTCGAAAAAGGGAGAAAAAAAATTGGAATGATCGCACGGAAATGGCTCTTGACGAAAAAGTTTTCGGAAATAAGAAATTCGCCGAAACGTTTTTGTTGATTATATATTAGCCTAACTTCTGTCCAAATTTGAGGAAAATCGAACAAATTTCCTTTGAGTTATAGCTCTTTAAAGTTTCCCCAACAAGCGAAAAATTAACTTTGAGAAAACAGCGCTTAAAAAAAAATTTCGCCTCATAAACAAACTCCGCCCACAAAAGTTATACTGTCATTTCTCCGTCAATTTTCACTATTTTTCGATAACTTTTTTTTTAATGAAAGTTCATTCTGTAAACTTTATTTTGACGCCAAAAAAAAATTTTCGATAAATTTTCGATCTGAAGGTAAACTGTAACCTTAACCTTTTTTAAAGGTTCAGCGTCCCCCCTCTTTATTGCTTCACATGTATCAGCAGTTACGAAAATGATTATCAGAATGAGCTGGTGATATGGTACCTACAAACCTGGAGAAAGGTTTGTTGGGAGCTCACGGAAAGGCGCCTCGCATTGTAAGTACCAAGGTGGGAACGAGATAAGGAAAAAAACTTAGGCAAAAAAAAAAAAGATGACGAAATCCAAAATTTGGGAAACACCGCGTTCACTTTGTACCTGTTTGTATACGTCAAAATAGCGACCCCGTTGTACGAGATAGCTCTTAGAGTACTTTGATTGTTTTTAGTTGAATGGTAATTAGCTAACAACCCAATGACGCTTCAAACGAAGAAACTGTTCAATCATTTTGTATTTAAATCCATCAATATCTATTTATGTTACAAAGCAAGCCCACATGTGAGCAGTGTTTATGTTACTATTTACACCATTTAATAATCTTTCGCTAAAGCATATTTATCATTAAATATATAAAACATCTTTGATGTGAACGAAGATAACATTACATTTGGGAGGATAAAATGCTATACACGAGTTTGGGTAAAAAACGGTTGATTTTCAGCGAGAAAAAAAATCGCTTAGAAAAACGATTTTCGTTTCTCCCCAATTATTACCAAATATTATTCGTTTCTCCTGCTTCAGTTCATTACAAGAAATTAAACTTCGCTATGTGGAGCTCTTGATACAGGAATACACCACAACATGAACCGAGTGGATTAAGAAACTACATGACGGTTGTCATGAAGGTGATTGCTTCTTATTTAGTGGAAAGTAAGTCAAACGGCTAACATGATAAAACCAGGTTTTACCTGATAAAAATGAGCAATAAAGGTCAATAAACATTCGACTGCATTTGCTTAAAAAAGAAACTAAACGGACTGATTTCTCACTAGACATAAGACACCTGTATAAAAGAACCTTTAGTTAAAATTCGGGTTCTTATATGTAGGTTTTTATTAGCTTTCTTCGCAGGCAACTCAAAACGAAAGACTTTGAGAAAATTGGGCTTCCGATAGCGATAGAGAATCGAAAATTGGGAGGGGCATGGGGAGAGAGTTGGTACGGTCTCGTTCCAGTGCTCCTCTTCAGACTTATTCTCTCTCCAGTCCCCCCAAGCCTCGAGCCTAAGTTGCCTGTGGAAACTGCACCTCGTTGATCATGGTTGATCATGGTTGATCTTGGTTGATCATGGTTGATCATGGTTGCTCGTGACTGATGCAACCTAAATTGCCTTTTCCGAACTAAAAATATTTCAATTAAAAAATAAACGCTCTAATTTCTAAGTCGGTACTATAGCTCAGTAATGGGTGTTTTTCTTGTCGCCCCTTGTGACAATCTGAACAGTTCATCTTTTATCGACCTAATAAGAGGTTGCGGCGACTGTCCTAATGTTGCTCCCCGCTGGTCAAGAGTGCTATTGGCTGACATGTTTAGTACTGTATCGTGCGGTGGCGCAGTTTGAAGTTGCGAGAGGAAACTGGCGTCTTTTGGAGGACTGGTACCTAGAGCTCCCGGATAACTGGCCTAAACAATAAACAGAAAAATAAATAAATATAAGAAGTTATAATTCAACACATTGATACACTCAGTGCCCAAATATGGTCATAAAGCTCTCGATATCGGGAAATATTGCACTCGCTTTTGCACTGTAACTGTAAAATGTATCGCATGCTGAACCTTCGACCTCAAGGACTGTGGTCGGAGTCTTAGGGAATTCATCGTATTGTGTCCACAAACATGGCACTTTGGTCAACAAAGCTCTTACCTATTCCTGGTCGCTTACTTTGCGCATTTGCGAACCGCGAACTCGTTGATTTGACACGAAAGTAACGATTTAAAAAGAAAGAAAAAAAGCCAAATGGCTTCTTGATGACGTCTGTTTGACGGGGCGGTGGTCTGGTATTTTTAAAATGCATAACGCGTTATGCATTGATCGTTCAAGCCTTGCCTCCGCCGCCATGTTGTTTTCTTAAGCTGTCTCCACCCAGGTGTATTGAGGATCAACTTTGCGATGGACTAGCATCCCATTAGAATACTCCGTAATCGCTTTATGCTACGGAAATTGGTCATAAACGCCGGACTGATTAGCCTGCGAATACAGCCGCCTCTCATCGCTCCCGGCCGCTAGGGGCGTTCGCGCGAGAGAGCGTCTGCGATTTACTTTGAGAAATTCCATACTGATGACGAAAATCTGTCCCGCATCAAGACAGGAGCGCTGATTGGCCATGTTGGATCTAAAACACCTATATACAATCATCGGATTCTTGACCGCATTCGAAGCATTTGAAGAAGCCCATCTTGCCTATTCATCAAACCTTCAAAACGAAACTAGCAAAGCCGGATGTCACGAGCAATTTCATCTCGAGTCTGTGCGAAAAGATGACTTCTATCGAAAGGTTATGGAGTGGATTAGTGGCGCAGAAGAGATTATAAGGTTAAACTTTCAGGTCAACCCTGACGATTCAGCGAGTCAGATCGGTTCTCGGGCCGCGTCTAAGTCTTCAAGAGGATCCCGGCGCTCGAGTCGAAGCGGTTCGCATAGGAGCAGCTCATCGTCTTTATCGTCGGCAAGAGTAAAAGAAGCCGCTCGCATTGCAGAGCTTAAGGCAGAGGCAGCAGCGTTCGAAAAGCGACAATCGCTAGAAGTTCGCCTTCGGCAGTTAGAAGAACAGAAATTTCGTCTTCAACAGGAGCAAGAACGCTTGTCTCTTGAAACTAAGATTGCCAAGTCGGAAGCCAAGGAACAAATTTTAGCTTCCATGGTGGAAACCACTCCGCGTCTAGTCAAACCAATCCCTGTTACGTTGGAAGCTAGACAAGACAGAAAAGGGTTAACAGGTACCAAATTGGAGACAAGGCCAGTCCAGTCGTTGCCAGTTACGAAAAGTTCTTCAAACCTTAATCCAGAAGCGCCGGAATGGCATCAACGTCCGTTAACCTGCGATAATACAGAACCTGTTTCCGAGTTTGAACACTCTGAGGAGTCATCTTCACCGAGTGAGAAGGCCTTCCATGATATGCTGGAGCTGCATCATCACCAAACCGTGCTACAACAGCAGCAAAACAAAATCGTGGAAATGCTTGCGACACAGCAGAGGAAAAGTAGTCTTCCCAAGCCTCGGGTACCAAACTTTGGCGGTGATCCCATCGAGTATGGTCCCTTCATTAGAGCCTTTGAAAACATCATTGCGTCCAAAACGTCGAGCAGTAGTGAAAGGTTATATTATCTAGAGCAGTTTACCAGCGGTGACGTTAAGGATCTTGTTCGATCATGCCAGTACCTTCCCCCTGACAAGGGCTATCGAGAGGCCCGACGATTGATGGAAAAGAAATTTGGTGACAGTTACCGTATCGTGGCTGCATATGAAAGTAAAGCTTTGAATTGGCCTGAGGTGAAAGCCGAGGACAGCGTCGCATTGGACAGATTTTCCATCTTCCTGATGAGATGTACCAACGCCATGGAAGGCAGCCAACACTTCACCAAGCTTGAGCATCCAGACACTATACAGAAGCTAATTCTGAAGCTGCCTTTCAACATGAGACAAAGATGGCGCCGTTTAGTTGATCACATCATGGAAACTGAAGCAAGGCCGATTGCATTCCGTGATCTTGCCCAATTTGTGGACAATGAAGCAAGAGTAGCCTCAAATCCAGTCTTTGGTAAGATTGTTGAAGACAAGAAACCTAAGACAAACGCGCGAGACCGTCGTCCGCAGAACAGAGCTAGTGGAAAGAAGCCAGAGGAGGAGCTCAGTCTTGCTGCACAGGTGGACAGCGACCATAACTTGCCTCCCAGTACGTCATCCACTGGTCCATCCCCCTCAACAAAGGATTCATCATGTCCCTTCTGCAATGCTGGTCACACGTTAGAGACTTGTGACTCCCTTAGGCGCCTACCGTACCAGGAGCGAATTCAGTTCTTAATATCAAAACACCTCTGCTTTGGTTGTTTGTCTACCGACCACACAGCAAAAAGTTGCCCCGAAAGGAAAACGTGTACAGTTCCTAATTGTGGAAAAAAGCATCTAACAATCCTCCACACGAACTCTGTTGGTCGAAATCGTCAAGCTGATGGTTGTCCTGAAGATTCTTCGTCTCGCGAGGAGGCCGCGCGAGTTAACAACGGTATGGTAAACCTAGGCCGCGCGAAGATAGGCATGGCCGTCGTTCCAGTCAAAGTTTGGTTGAAAGGAACAGGAGCACCGATGATCACCTACGCCTTTTTCGACAGCGGTAGTTCCTCATCATTCTGCACAGAGTCGTTGATGAAGCAGTTAGGAATCAGTGGTACAAGAACTAAAATTTCGTTGACTACATTAGAAAAGAAGAACAGTCTTATGGACAGCTTCGTTGTGAAAGATCTCGTCATTTCCGATCTGGACGAAAACGTCTTTATCGAGTTGCCTGCACGTTATACGAGACCCGAAATACCTGTTTCTAAGATGGACATACCCACGCAAAATGACGTTGATAGATGGCCTCACTTGCATGGAGTACACTTGCCTGATATTGATGCTGATATCGGCCTTCTCGTAGCCAGTGACGTTCCCACAGTTTTTGATCCTTTGGAAGTAAAGCACAGTCAAGGTGGCGGACCTTACGCCTCGCGAACGCCTGTCGGATGGGTAGTCAACGGTCCCCTGGGGCGTTATCATGAAGGCCGGCGCGCCGTCAGTTTCTTTGTCAAGGCCGATCTTGAACTTCATCAGATGGTGAAGAATTTCTAGGATAGTGGTTTCAGTGAATCTAGCGCTGACGACAAATCTGAAATGTCCCAAGAAGAGCTACGCTTCTTACGCGAGTTGGACAGCACCGTAATCTTACGAGACGGTCACTATGAAATGGCGTTGCCTTTGAAAGACCGAGAGACACTAGTACCGAACAATAGATCACAAGCAGAACAGCGCGCTTTCTGGTTAAAGCGAAAGCTTCAACGTAATCAGGACCTCTACAACGACTACAAAGGCTTTATGGCTGACATTATTGACAAGGGCTACGCCCGCAAGGTTCCAGCGGATCTTCAGACGTCCAGTAACGCAAAGTGGTTTATACCTCATCATGCAGTATACCACCCACACAAACCCGGGAAGATACGTGTCGTTTTTGACTGCTCAGCCAAATACCGAGGAAAGTCGCTCAACGATCTGTTGCTCAAAGGCCCAGATTTAACGAACACTCTGTTTGGAGTTCTGATGGGATTCCGACAGGAGAGGATCACCTTCATGGCGGATATTGAAACAATGTTCTATCAAGTCAGAGTAGCTGATGTGGATTGTACCTTTCTTCGCTTCCTCTGGTGGCCTGATGGCGAGCTGGAAAGTGAACTTCAAGAGTACCAAATGGTTGTACACTTGTTTGGTGCAGCTTCTTCCCCTGCATGCTCAAATTTTGCTCTGCGCAAGACAGCTGAAGACAACAGTGAACACTTCTCAGAAGCAGTTGTGAACACAGTTAAGAAGAATTTTTACGTAGACGACTGTCTTAAGTCCTTACCATCTGTTGAGGAGGCGTTGCAACACGCAACTGACTTGCGATCTCTGCTTTCTAGAGGTGGATTTCGACTAACAAAGTGGATCAGCAATAGTCGAAGAGTCCTGGAAGCTATTCCCGAAGCTGAGCGCGCCAAAGAAGTGAAGTCTCTCGACCTTAGCAAAGTCGACCTACCAGTTGAGAGAGCTCTCGGCGTTAAATGGTGTGTAGAAACAGACTCCTTTGGATTTGATGTGGACTTCAAGCTCAAACCACCAACAAGACGAGGGATTCTTTCAGTCGTCAGTTCGGTTTATGACCCCCTCGGTCTCGTCGCACCCTTTGTGTTGTCAGCCAAACAGTTGCTTCAAGACTTATGTCGAGTCAAGCTGGAATGGGACAGCCCTATTCCCGCAGACCATAAAGTTCGTTGGGAGCGTTGGATGGCGGATCTCCCAAAGTTATCGCAGTTTTCCATTGAGCGCTGTGTTAAACCGGCTGGGTTTGACTTTGTCTCGTCCAGTCAGCTACATCACTTTTCAGATGCCTCTGAGGTCGGATTGGGATCGGTTTCCTATCTTCGCCTCGTCAACGACCAAGGTGATGTCCATTGCTCCTTTCTTTGTGCAAAGTCAAGGGTTGCACCTCTGAAAACGGTCACTATCCCGCGCCTCGAGTTGTCCGCTGCAGTAATCTCCGTCAAGCAAGACAAAGTCTTAAAGAGAGAATTAGAGATACCAATCAGCGCCCAGTCCATGTTCTGGACAGATAGCACCGCAGTTTTACGCTATGTCAAGAACGACACAAGGCGGTATCAGACCTTCGTAGCCAATCGAGTTGCTGTTATTCGCGATGGCTCCGAGCCCCGACAGTGGAATCATGTTAGCGGTGACATTAATCCCGCTGACGACGCCTCTCGAGGATTGGCAGCCGATATCTTCCTTCGTCAAGGGCGTTGGTTAATGAGGCCGGAATTCCTTTGGAGACCTGAACACATGTGGCCAATGCAAGAAAAAGAATTTAGCGAAGTCCCTGAGGAAGATCCTGAAGTTAAAAGGGAAGTTACAGCATGCGCATCCTCACTAGGCAATACAAGCGGTCCTCTATTAGATTATTTCCAGAAATGTTCTTCCTGGCTCCGCCTAAAGAAAGTCGTTGCCTGGCTCTTGCGTTACCGTGACAACCTGCTAAAAGCGA
Organism: Cladopsammia gracilis; assembly: GCA_022457155.1. Lineage (NCBI taxonomy): Eukaryota > Metazoa > Cnidaria > Anthozoa > Scleractinia > Dendrophylliidae > Cladopsammia > Cladopsammia gracilis. The sequence goes on along the minus strand of JAJGOT010000086.1, from coordinate 518,618 downwards.
GTAAGAGTGACAAGTCGAAGCGCGAAGCCTCGACATACATCACCCTAGAAGAGATGGAGAAAGCGGAGAGAGAAATTCTGAAGCATGTGCAGATAAAGGCTTTCCCTGTGGAATTCAACCATCCCAGGAAGGAAGTAACGAAGAGCAGTCGCTTGTACAAGCTTGATCCGCTCGTCGTAAATGGTCTGCTATGCGTTGGTGGTCGCTTGCGCAAAGCATCTTTACCCTTGGAGTCAAAGAATCAGATTATTCTCCCGAAAGAAGATCACGTGACAAGTTTGGTTATTGACCATTTTCACAGAATTTGCGGTCACTCTGGCAGAGAGCATGTCTTAGCTCTAATTCGACAGAAGTTTTGGATTACACAAGGAAGTTCCGCCGTAAAAGGTGTTCTCGCAAAGTGTGTCAGCTGCCGTCGCCGACAAGCGCCCCTTTGCTCTCAGAAAATGGCCGACTTACCAGAAAGTCGCGTTTTGCCCGACAAGCCACCCTTTACATCAGTCGGCGTAGACTATTTCGGTCCCTTTCAAGTTCGTCGTGGACGTAGCCTCGTGAAGAGATACGGAGTAATCTTTACCTGCTTAGCCATTCGGGCTGTACACATTGAAGTGGCACACAGTCTAGACACAGACTCGTTCTTGCTGGCCCTGCGACGATTTATTGCAAGGAGAGGTCAAGTCAGAGAAATACACTCAGACAATAGAACGAACTTCACCAGTGGTGAGCGAGAGCTGCGTGACGCTATTTCAGATTGGAATCATGAGAAGATTCATAATTCACTGTTACAGAAGAACATCAAGTGGTCCTTCAACCCTCCATATGGCTCCCATTTTGGCGGCGTCTGGGAGAGATGCATTAGAACCGTTCGGAAGATCCTACAAGCCTTACTGCGACAGCAAGTTACTGATGACGAAAGTTTGGCCACCTTGATGTGCGAGGTCGAGAGTATCATGAATAGTCGACCCATAACAACCGTGTCCAGCGATCCAAATGACATGGAGCCCTTGACGCCAAATCACCTATTATTGCTCAAATCAGAAACCCTCTTGTCACCTGGTATTTTCAAGAAAGAAGACTCCCTCTCGCGTCGTCGATGGAGGCAAGTTCAATATCTCGCAGATTTGTTCTGGAGGAGATGGAGCAGAGAATACCTCCCCCTTCTGCAACTTAGACAAAAGTGGGTGCACCCTCAAAGGAATTTGGCAGTTGGAGATGTTGTTCTCGTCGCGACCGAAAATTCGCATCGCAATTCATGGCCATTAGGAAGAATTGTGGAAACCTTCCCAGATAAGAGAGGATTCGTTCGCCGAGCAAACGTGCGCATCAAGTCAGCTGTTTATGAGAGGCCTGTCGACAAGCTTTGCCTTCTGGTTGAAGGAGAACGTTCAAGCAGAGAGAATTTGGACACTAAGATCTAAGAGACATTTAATTGAATGTTTAAATAAGCCCTTCATTTTAGGATGCGTAATCTGCATTGTACGCGATTAAGTTCTGCGTTTCTTTTCCTGTTTTCGCGTAGTTTCATTAGATTTTACGAGACTTTACTTTCGTTTTCAATAGTTATCAGACGTTACATTGTGTTTAGATCCTAGTTTAGGTGTTTGTTATAAGTGATTCGCTTATTGGTCTCACACTTAGGGGCCGGGATGTTGGATCTAAAAAACCTATATACAATCATGTTACTAATTAGGTTTCTCTTGGGTATTCAGCATACCTTGCATGTAGGCTCATTAGCATTTTGTTATATAGCGGTGTTAAGTTTTTCTTTAGTTTGTCAGTTTTATTTTCCACCGTTGAGTTCAACGATACGCCTCGTGCAGTACATTAGCCTCTAGCAGAGTTCTCTAGGTTCTTCTACAGCGCCGTAAGCAATGTAAGTGTCCGATTAGTTGTCAGACTTCTGCTTCGTTTCGCTTTTTGCGTTAGTAATTGTACATTTTGTAAGTTAGTTATTTGTTTGTTATTTCAGTTTCAACCTCATCTCAACTCATCTCATCTCATCGCATCGTACTTATGTCGTTCTTATTCAACTGTCAACTCCGATTTGGAAGAATAAAAAATGAGCGTTAAATTGTTGCTGTGAAGGACATTTGTCTAGAAGTTCGCCTCCGGCGGTTACAGGCCAACTTGATAATTTTACATAATTATGCTTTAAATTATGCAGTGTTGTAACTCAATCGCCAGTTGCGAGGATAATCTTGTCTGTCGTTAGAAACTGTTCAACTCTGTGTTCAATCTATTTGTCCTATGGTTAATGTTTTGACGTTACAAGCAAATCAGTTTCAGGCTTTTTATGGTTTTATCTGCAGTGAAGAGGTTTTTTTACTTTTGTCAATTTACCGACCGGGTATAGCAAGTCACTGATATTTCAAACGGCGCCACTCGTGCACGTCTGGATGAATGAACATTTATCGGCGATACATGGTAAGAAGAATCCCGTAATTATCATCATCAGTCTGCTTTTAGCGGAAAGACTGCCTTTAGACTCATGGCACCGCAATGGCCGCGGTCGAAAATGGCAGTTTTTTTCGCCAATATTTTCACGACAAAGATGGAAACAGAAAAAATAAACCACTAGTACTGAACGCAAGGAAATGTTATCCGTTGTAACGCAATACAACTCTGTGTGCCTACATCCTCATGGACAAATGAATCACAATCTTTGCTTAGACGGATCTATAAAAACCTCCCCTTGTTTCATACAAAAAGGGGTAGATCTTTAAAAGACATACTGATCAGGGCTAAACTGTAAAAATCAAACTAAAATTAAAACACAGTGAACATAGGTCATAACAAACACGCCAGGCGCTAGTTGGATTCGTGATGGGCCTGTCAACACCTTTCATTTCATTTGGTTTCACCGCATGCACATTATTATAATTATACAAGATTAGCGACGGGTGATTTACGTCATCAGTATGGAATTTCTCAAAGTAAATCGCAGACGCTCTCTCGCGCGAACGCCCCTAGCGGCCGGGAGCGATGAGAGGCGGCTGTATTCGCAGGCTACGGACTGATAGGCCTCTTCGCTTGCAAAAAGACTAAACCTTTCTCACTTTTCCTGCGGTTTGATCTCGTATGTGATTGGTCGACACACAATTGACACGATGAAAGCAAAGAGTTCATGGTTTTCTGGTACGCACAGTAATGCTAAGAATCTAGTCCCCTGTAAGGCACTAACTGATACTCAAAAACAAGCTCAAAAGAGGAATGTTGTTGTTGATATTGTGTAAAGGCAAGAATGATGTAAGCATAGTATTTTTGTCCCTTTTTTCTGTGCATGCTATTTAGAACACTTGGTGCGTTTCAACTTACTTGAGCTAAATCAGGATAGAATGCATCCATGCTGTCTTCCGCTGCATAAGGACTCCACACTAGACCGCCCTAAAAGAGGACGAAAGCAAGAAATAATTAGTACCTGGGTTAGTACCGTTAACTCGTATATCTAAGCTGGACACCTTCCGGACCAACTGTAGCTTATCCGCCTTATAGAGGTGAGCGGGGGTCGTAGCTGTCCAAACGATGTCTGTGATTGGCGAACGATACAATTGATATATCACTTGAATCGTTCGCCAATCACAGACATCGTTTGGACAGCTACGACCCCGCTCACCTCTATAAGGCGGACCAACTGTAGCTATCCGCCTTATAGAGGTGAGCGGGATCGTAGCTGTCCAAACGATGTCTGTGATTGGCGAACGATACATTTGATATATCACTTGAACAATGCCCCTATCCGTAATCCTTTTCCCAGCGGGACAAATCTATTGTTTTCTTAGCGAATCACAGACATCGTTTGGACAAGAACAGGACTACCCATAGAGGTATCTGCCTTACAGAGAGTTTAGTTACAGAAGAAAAAGTGAAATTCTGCCAGAACCAGCCAATGACTGATGTCCGTCTCAGAAAGGCGTCCGTCTTACAGGGGTGTCCGTCTTAGGAGGGCCTACTTTATACGAAAAAAATAATTCACTCTAAACCACTGTTAGCCATCGAAGCTCATCGTCTCGCATCTTGAAGCACAGTCAATATTACATGCCCGCCTGTTTCACTCCCCCACCAACGCAACACCACAGTTTACATTAAGAACACCAAATCGGTATCCCAAAGGTAACCATGACAACAGCTGTTGACTGCATTACAACCCCTCCTGAATGGGATGCTAATCCATCCCAGGGTCATCCCCAGCATTTTGCAAGATTTTCCTAGGCGGCAATGATCGGGGCCAAGCGGAGTAGTAGTATCGTTGACCTTATAACTCAGAAGAGAGAAAGACTGTCTTTACATATTCAAGCAATCACCTAAAAGAAAGTGCTAAAATGATCGATAGAACCTATTCACTGAATCCAAGCTAGAAACTCAAGTAGTTACTCACCATGTCATCTCTTTGTTGCTGAACCGGTGTAATATACAAATTCTGACCGCTTGGATCCCTGTACGCATATGTTGGAGGCGGCGCTCGCTGGTTCAAAATTTTGTGGATACACAGATAAATTCATGACTTCGTTTATTCATAAGAACCATATTTACACTTAAATGAGGGGTTTATGTGAGGGCGACCAAAATATTCCATAGAGGATAAGAACTAAAGAATTAAGAGACTTTTTTAGTTTTTCATATATAGATTATAGCAATGTATTTTTCTTTGTCGTTAATTTCCGGGTCACACCGGTACACGACTCTATGGAAAAATGATTGATTGATTGATGAATATATTGATTGACTGATTGATTGATTGATTGATTGATTGAATGATTGATTGATTGATTGATTGATTGATTGATTGATTGATTGATTGATTGATTGATTGATTGATTGATTGATTGATTGATTGATTGATTACCGTTGTCTGTCTGCTGGGTCCCAGACCACTATTGGATCACGAGTCACAACCGGTCGCACACCAGGGTGGCCTGGGTAACCTGGCATGCCGATAAGAGTTTGAGGCATCGCTCCTGGGTAACCAGGCATTGTGCGCTGGACGCGCCTGCGTTGTCCAGGTGTTGGTTCAGTGGCTCGACCATGCGCGGGTGGTGGTTCCGGTAATGCAGGTTGACCTCCAATGTATCTAGTGATGAAAAATAAACAAAGTCAATAAACTTGGAAATTGAAAACGATTTTACACTACTCTATACCTTACATACGGACAATGCACCCACAGTGACGGTCAAAACTGAGTTGTCTACGTCATCAGCTACTAATTGAAGTAGCTATCGAAATCACATTGTTTATGGCACTGGAGAGGACTCAATAACAGCACATTTTTGGAGAAATAATAAAAACAATAAACAAAGGAAAACCATTTCCCAGCCCTTCTGTTTCTTACCTCAATGCTTTTCGAGTTTAACAATAATCTGCCAACAGCGTTTGAAATAGCACAAAGTAAAACCTGTGAGGCGTCACACGATTCGCTCTGGAACAGTGACGTAGAACTTAGTTCTGACGCGCGCTGGGCTGTGATTGGTTAATTCAAATCGGGTCGCATGCAAGGCCTACTAATTGCTTTTGCGGAGCACAAAGTTAATCTACGATAACGCCAGATTATGAAGTCAAATCTATAGACTATAGCTTTTGCACACAGACAATCGTTTTTACAGATGCACGCTTGCCATGAGCGCAAGATGGTCGCCAATACGGGAGAGCCTGCTTCCACGGGAGCCGCCCATAAGTAACAACAGCATGTAAAAACAAAGAGAAATACAAACGAAAAAACTCACGTGATCACTCGCTCAGCGGCCTCCTCCTCTTCAAGTACATCATCAAATTCGTGCTGAGCTCTGTCCCAAGCTCTCCTCTCCGGGGGAACAGCAGACCTTGAACTGTCATGTGTTCTCTCGCGCAATCGCTGTTTATTCTTCTGTCGTTCAAGGTCTGCTCTCTTTTCCAGCTCTCGTTTTGTGGTTTTTCCCCTTTTGCGGCCCCTTCGCGTGTCATCTTCAGATGGTTGCTATCAAGATATAAATAACATATTGGTGATATTTTCAATTTAGGGGAAGGGGCGCTCACAAAAAGAAAGACTTAACGTGAATTAGCTCGCATATGAAAATAATTTGTAAATTATAACAATACAACGAAGTTTATGCAAAAAATAAATATCACTGATGGGAGAGAAAAAGAAGTAAGAAAGCAAGACAAACATAAAATGCACTTTTCCTGGATAATTTTTCTTTCAATGTGCAGAAATATCTTTAGTTATCGTCTCTGGCAGGATACAAGGGTAAAAAGGACCTTTAAAGAGGCTCTATAAACAGAAATGTTTGGCGGTTTACGCTTCAGAATGAAAATCAACTGTAAGAAAAAAAGGACTAATTTTACCTCAACCTGTAGTCCAACAAGAGAGGTCTGTTTCGGATTTAAGGGGGGTAGGCCCGGGGCTGGATGTACTGATGAACGGAATCGCATAGGGGGGTACCGTGGGGGACCGCTGGCCTCACCCATAACAGCTACAGTAGGCACTTGAGCCGCAGAGTGTTCGGCCTAAAAAGAAACAGGCAGGAAAGTTAATACTTCATGAGCATGTGTAAGGGTATATTCCGGATGTCTAGAAGTAAACTGAAAGATACGCCTCCAGCAGACAGTGAAATAACCTAACGCAGAAGGAAAATGGGACCAAATTAGGACTTTGTAGCAAGAAATATGGCATCTCACTAAGTTCACGTTGGAAAAATATCCATGCAGGAAGCTTTAAAAACAACACATTGTATGCATTTTGAGGCATGAGGTAAGCTGTTTTGGAGACATCAGGATGAGTTTTCAGGTAAAGGTCAAAACATTCAATGTGGTCTTCAACGTGAAATTCAATTTTCGCTTTGATTAAACCTACAAACTCGAGTCCAGTCTTGTTGAAGTTAAGCCATGCCTTATGGCAAAGGCCTTCTCGTGAACTCCCTTATCGTTACTTAACAATTTGTCGATAAGATCCTTGTGTGTAACATAGTATTTTTTATGAAAGCTAATGAGCAGTGCTTTCCAATCGCGCAAATTTGCAAAAATTAACCGCATTATAGTATGGTACTGTTAGAAAGTACAAGATTGTTATCGTTACCTGTGGTGGTGGCGGCGCTACACTTTCAGGTTCAGTCTCAGTTTCTTCCTCGGAAACCTCGCTTTCTTCCTCGCTCTCATCGTCCAAACGTTCTTGGTGTCTCTGTGACTCCTGGGTTCTCTGTGGAGGGCCAGGAGTTGTTTTGGTGGCTGAGGGTGGTTTAGCTGTCTTCTCTCTAATTAAACCTGCCGTGCTTCCAGTTGTGGTCTCAGATGCCTCGCTTTCATCTTCCCCTTCCTCGTCTTCTTCGTAAGCGTGGTTTGTTCTGAAAAGGAATAAATTGTAATGGTGAAGACCAGCAAGCCTAAAGGACTTTTATTTCCAACTTCGGTAGCAAGAAGCGACTAGGGAAACTAGTCATCCCTCATGAATGGGATCCCAGTCCACCACTCCAAAATTTCTTTTACACGCTGCCCAATTTTTAAGTACGAGAGCGATTTTCAATTGAGTCTCGAAAGTAATTCCGTGATTGCCTTGGTTTTGCATTGCTTCGCGTTCTGATTCGCTTAAAAATCTCGCGCCACTTTCTCAACCAATCAGAAGTAAAACCAAAACCAATTGCAATTTACCCGCACGCATGTATTTGCTTCGAATTCTGATTGGTTCGTTGGATTGTCTGTGTCTGTTGTGATTGGCCAGCGAGGAAGAGTGTTTTAACAGGATTTTCAAACAACGAGAAGTGAGTTGAAAATACGAGGTGTTTCCTAGCTATATTGTTACTTTTTAGTTTCTTAAGTTTCTCAGAGTGAATTTGTGGTTTTAGAGATAGCTTTGTAAAGCGCCTCTAGCAAATAGCAGATGTGTACGCTATATAAATGAACTATTATTATTATTATTATATTATTATTATTATTATTATTATTATCTTCTCATGACGCTTACACTCTGGCAGACGTTATGCCGCATTTACAAAGGAGCAAGCCATAGCCAATGGCCAAAGGTCCTTTGGGTCATTCCTTCTTGTTTAGTTTTCTAACACCTTTCTTAGGATCCTTGCTGTTCCTAGCAAGGCTGTTTTCTGCAAGAGTCCTGTCTTGATAACAATCCCTAGCTTCGCAAGCCATCCATCCAACCTTTTGCTTACTCCTCCAAGTGCACCAACAACTATCGGTACCACTTCTCCATGTCTGATCCCCCAAATAGTCTTAATTTCTCTCTTTAGCTCTTGGTATTTCTCAAGCTTTTCACCTTCCTTCTCATGCACCCTGTGGTCCTACGGTGACGCAATATCCACAATAATTGCCTTGTTATTTTCCTTTTCTACAACAACAATGTCTGGTTTTCTGGCTGCGATGATATGGTCGCACTGAATGGTCATGTCCCACAAAATCTTGTAACTTTCATTTTCCACAACGCTTTCTGGTTGGTGTTCATAGCCGGTGTGATAGAATGGAAGAGCGAAGAACATTATTATTATTATTATTATTATTATTATTATTATTATTATTATTAGTAACACTTTTACGATATTTTATGGATTGTAATTATGAATATTTTTAGCATTTTAGTAGGTTAATAATTGTAAACGTGAAATTATTTGAGAATTTCTATTAATTAATTGTAAACGTAAGATTGTTTGAGAATTTTTTAATAAAGGTTTTATCGATTATTATTAAAAAAAATTATTATTATTATTATTATTATTATTATTATTGCAGTAAAACTATCTGTATGCACAGTGTTATAAAGCAACACAGGGCGCAAAGCGTAACCTGTGCTCAAGAGTGAAACTTAAAAAAAAAATAAAAATAAAAATAAATAAATAAATAAATAAATAAATAAGTTACTAAATAATTATTATTATCATTATTATTATTATTATCTTCATAAATGAACTGGATGATCTTTTTCCGAATTGTTTCATAAGGGAGCGGGTCATAGCCCATGACCAAAGGTCCCCTAGGGTTTTCTCTTTACTCTAAAGCTCCAACACCTTTCTCAAAATCCTCGCAGTTCCCAGTAGTGTAGTCTTCTGAAGTAATGAAATACTAATTTTAACATTCAACTTTGCCAACCACTTGTCCAAATTTTTTGTTACACTTCCCAATGATCCGACAACAATTGGAACCACCTGTACAGTTCTCATGTTCCATATTCTATTAATTTCTCTTTTAAGATCCTGATACTTTTCAATTATTATTACTATTATTACTATTATTATTACTATTACTACTATTACTATTACTATTACTATTACTACTATTATTATTATTATTATTATTATTATTATTATTATTATTATTATTATCTTCTCATGACGCTTACGCTCTGGCAGATGTTATGCCGCATTTACAAAGGAGCAAGCCATAGCCAATGGCCAAAGGTCCTTTGGGTCATTCCTTCTTGTTTAGTTTTCTAACACCTTTCTTAGGATCCTTGCTGTTCCTAGCAAGGCTGTTTTCTGCAAGAGTCCTGTCTTGATAACAATCCCTAGCTTCGCAAGCCATCCATCCAACCTTTTGCTTACTCCTCCAAGTGCACCAACAACTATCGGTACCACTTCTACATGTCTGATCCCCCAAATAGTCTTAATTTCTCTCTTTAGCTCTTGGTATTTCTCAAGCTTTTCACCTTCCTTCTCATGCACCCTGTGGTCCTACGGTGACGCAATATCCACAATAATTGCCTTGTTATTTTCCTTTTCTACAACAACAATGTCTGGTTTTCTGGCTGCGATGATATGGTCGCACTGAATGGTCATGTCCCACAAAATCTTGTAACTTTCATTTTCCACAACCCTTTCTGGTTGGTGTTCATAGCCGGTGTGATAGAATGGAAGAGCGAAGAACATTATTATTATTATTATTATTATTATTATTATTATTATTATTATTATTATTATTATTATTATTGTGTTCTCTATATAATTATGTGTTCTCCATGGGGGCCGGGTCTAAACCATGGACCTAGGGCACCCATGAGGCGCTGTGTGGAGGCCACACTACAAGTAGTGCGGTTTTCTGAATTTCGCAGAGGTTGATGTTGCCAGGGATGCCAGTGACTATTTTCCTATGCCTTTCTTGATCATCCCCAGTGCGCCTACTACCACAGGAATGGTTTGAGTTTTCGTCTGCCACATTCTTGCTATCTCAAGTTCTAGGTCTTTATATTTGGATGTTTTCTCAGAGACTTTGGTGGAGATTATTATTATTATTATTATTATTATTATTATTATTATTATTATTATTATTTGGGGAGAAACCTGATAGAACACACTTTCGAGTGTTTGATAGTAAAAGCTTCTTAAACTGATCATTAAATACAGAGAAAATAAAGGAATAAATTCACCAAAATCTATGCAAACTTGATGAATTATTAAGTTTGAGAAGTTGCAATCCATTTCCATCCTGGCCATCTGTAGCAAAACACACTTTAAAAAGTTTTATAGATCAATATAAGATCTAGGCTCGATTACCTGCCGTTTTGTGTGCCCGCGTTCCTTCGCGCACACCACGGCTGGATCACTGGTCTGCTCTATTGTATTTTTCGACCAATCAGAAACTTGCCTGCCCGAATCGGGCAGGCAGATCTCTGTCAGTCAGCAACAAAGACGGTGGCAATCTTCGTGGATTTATTTATTTCGAGCCTGCTTGAGAAATCCGTTTCTGAGCTGTTCAAGATTAGCAAATTTGGGAAATATATCAAGAAGCAACAGTTAACTTGTTCAATGGAAAAGATGTGTTATTAACACCGCCAACGCGACCAGGAAAGTCCATATTTTCTGGTGTTGTTATCCGACTGTTTTATATCCTTGTTTGTAAACCAACTGCTTTCTCAATTTGTGATTTGGCTATTAATTGTATTTCTCTTCTCACTTCCTTGATGCAAGATCAAGCCACATTCTCTACATCAGTGGGAAATGGAGCAGCATTTATCGGTGACAAATGAAGCGAAGATGACGTAAATAAAAAGTAAAGAACTGTTGCCGTCAAGTGAGTCCGTTTTGGAAATGGGTTGTACATGTCTTGGATTTACGAGTGGCGAATTTAATAATAATTATTTAATTTAGGTCGTGATTTATAGGCTCTATGACTTGTGGCTAGATTTCAGAATACCCAGCCACTTAAAATTCACCTTCAAAAGCTGCTCCAGCAGTCCTGCAGTCGTACAAATTTACATAATAACGCTATGTTCAAGGCAAGTCAGGTACATATCCCATCTAGACTTTAATTGGGCCCAGGGTGCCAACCAGACATTAGGTTTATTCCTCTATAATGAATATGATAACCAGTAGTAATGGTACTGTCAGGAGTACATTGTATCTCCCAGATGTATCTTTGAATTCTTGCACCCCATTTTTTTAACTCTTGAACTTGCTATGCAGGATAGCTAAGGGTGCAACAGAATACCTGGTTTCCGGTTGTGAAATTACAGAAAATAGAATAGTGCTTTCTTAAAATCTCTGGTTCTCACCAGAGATTTTGAAAAACAAGATGACTATTAAAATGATATAGTTTTGAGTGAAACAGTAGCACGTACATGGCATGGACATCAATAATATGTGCTCACAAAAACAGATGTTAAGGGATGCTAAGGGCATCCATGTTATCTCATTTTTGAATTTGTGAGGTAGAAAACCTGGTAGTTCGATGACAGTTATACAATGTGTCAGTCAGTGGTCTGTCTGAGTAATGGGGTCTTTGACTCTTTTACGGACTATCCTTGATTCACTTCGGCCACACCCCGGTCTTCATTTAAATGTTCGATTGTCCTTTTAAAATCTGCTGCATGCGGGAAAGATATTTTCAGATGAGAGTATTCGTTTACTTTGTTGTAACAACTGACTCAACACACCTTCCGGATCGATGTTTTGTTGCTGGCAGGTTAAAATCTTCCGAACTTTCGAACGTATTTGATGTTTAACTCTTCCTTCCTAGTATTTTGAAGGACATTTCCACCAAGAGAAATATTGTTTTCTTGCAAAATCCCTAAGAAGTGACAGCTCTTTGTGTACGGTAAACGATATCTCTTCATTTTCGCCCGTGACAGACTGGCGACCAAAATCTAATTTGCATAAAAAGCGGATGGACGTCACGGACAAGCGCTGTGGACCAGTGATCCAGCCGTTGTTGGGAGGAGGATCTGAAAACCGGACTCCCTCAAACGGCTGAAAATCGAGCCTACACCATGTATATAAGATCAAGATCATATAAATGTTGTAGTTCATTTTTTTCTTGAACCAGTTTTTGGATTATTGAACCAAGGATAAAATTAACCTACAACATAAACAACAATAGACCATTATTTCTATATTTCCTCTGATTGTCGGTTACGGGAAATTGGTTATTCAAGACCTTTGATTATAGCCAACAATCTCGTTATGATACTTACAGTTTTACAGGTTTGTCGACTTTTCTTCTCGGGGACGTCTCGCGTCCACGTGTGGAAGGTTTTTGTTCTTCTTCATCATGAGCGGGAGCAGAGGTGAATGATGTTGTCTGCATGCTGGACACTCCTGACTGCGTGTGCCGTGCTACATCAAAACAACGAACAGGAGGGGTCTGAAAAATGATAATTAAACCGATTAGATACGCATGATGTAACGGGAATATAAATTGAAATACAACAAAAATCCCGAAAAAAGAATCATCAGAACAGCCGCCCCCTCTGCCTGTCCCTCTATCTTATTTTTTTTAGTCTCCCGTCTCTCCTTATTTACTTCCCTCCGCCTTCCCCCTCCCCCCTTCCTCCTCCACCCTTCCCCCTCCCCCTCCCCCGCATTACGATGGGGTCTAGATCCACTATTTGATGCGACATATATCAGTCTCTTACACAGCCTTGTTTGGGCAGTGACCGTAATAAGCTATACAAGTGTCTGTATTATGGATGTGTCCTTACCCTTCTTCCATAAGTCCTCAGCATCCTGATGGTGTCCGGCTCGTCACCAGACTTGGGTGCACCCTTCTTCCAGCGCCAGCACACAAGCAATATAATCACGATAATCAGTAGAATTGGGCAGAGAACGGCTAGGATAATCCACCACTTGATCGGGGTCGAGACGACAGTGTGTGGTTCTTCAGGGGGCGTTGTTGGTACAAGCGCTGGTCTAGGAGCGATAAGAACCTAGAAAACCGAATGAATGAAATAAACATTACTTTATGTGACTCTTATAGTTTCTATAATTAGTTTTAACAATGGGGGTGAGAGCCAGTGAGAGTTGACACTCGGTGCAAGCACATGAGGGTTGACAGAACGCTCGAGAGCTGGTTGTGAAACGAGAGAAACAGTTTGTACTCTCGTCCATACTCATAAAAGAAAAATGGGACAGATTCAGACACGATAAACAGCGTATAACGCATTGGTGTAAATGAAAGGAGAACTCGTAAAAATTTGAACATATTCAGACTCCATGAAAGCGCATCAGGCCAGGCCTTTTAAAACAAGATCTAGACTTTAAACTGCCGAAGCTCTTAGCTGATTTTACGAGCGCCTGGCAAGTTCTTATAATAAATGGTTAAAAAACATATTTCCTACCGCGTAGGGCACGGTATATGTTGTCATCTCGCCTGTACTCAGCCAATTCATAACAGACGCTACGTAAGAACCGTTCACCACAGCACCAGAGTCAAACACGAAAAATTTTACATCTACTTCGGAAGCTGCTGAGTTGGCGTTTCTGACTACGTCCACAATCTGAAAGAAAATAAATCACACCTTTAAATAAAATGTCATTTTACCTATAAATCTTAGAACCTTTAATGTGGTTTTTAATGTGATGAAATCCTTAAGTGTCATTCATTCAAATTAAATCTATTGAGCAGCAAATTCTTGTTGTGCTGATTCTATGTATGTATTACTATGCTGTACAAGGTGATCCTAACTTTTGGGTGTGTGGAAGAAATCCTTAAGATTGATCTTTCAAATGAAAGCTACTGAACAGTTCTTTCTTGTGGTACTGTTTGTTGTGCTGTACAAGATGGTTCCAACTTCGAGGCTATGTCTACACTATACCGGATAGCTTATCATGTCGACAAGAAAATACTCCGGCCTGGTGTGAACAGAAACGACCCAGAACTGGATATTTACTTCTTTTTCAGTGGGTTTCAGTCCTCGCTCCTAGTTTTTGACTTCCGCTACGGTTCGGTTCGATTGCCTGTTCACACTGCCCCTGAGATTGGCACGAGAATCTATCCGATATTTGACGATTCACTTTCACGAGCGCCGCGTCGCAGCGGCGCTCCGGAACAAAAATCGTTCCGAAACTAGCGTTTCATGTGTGAACGAAAGGCCTATCCGGTATGGTTTTCGAGCCGGCGCAAGAGCCATCTGGTATAGTGTAGACATAGCCTGAGTCTGTGGTACTTTGCTGTTTACTATGCTGTACGAGGTGGTTTTTATTTTCCGTTCATGTAATATGGTTCACCCAGATGTGCAAAATGGTTCTAACTTTTGAGTTTGTGAATAAATTATTGCTTACAGTTACACTAGTACTTCCGCTTCTTCGTGAACTTTTTCGCGCTTTGCCTTCCACGTACAACGTAACAAGTTTTTTTGCCAGATCGCTTCGGAACGAGGAATTTTTTAAATCCTGATTTTGACTGACACTGAGGCCTATGATCACGTGGTCAGATTCTGAGGCCGTGAGGGAGTCTGGGACGTAAACAGGAACCAAGGCCTGCGAAAAGAATCAGAATTAAAAACAAATTCATTTGCCACCTGAAACGAACCATTGGTGAAAAAAGGATCGATGTTACGGTTTGCCCATGTTGATAATACTAGTAGTCTGAAATTAGTGAAGTGCGTTCAATTGGACAATAATAGTACGAATGATTAACAAGTAAACACTATGATTTTTCTTGTTTTCTCCCGACATTTTTCTCATGTTCTCCCAACATCCCGCGTGGGTTTGTAACGCTGGTAAACTTTTAGAAAATACGTTCTTAATTGCTAAACCAGACTAATCATACTACGAAACGCATTTGTAAAGACAGAACTTTGTAAAGAAAAAGAACACACTTTATTGCCATACTTTGGAAAACACATTTTTACAATAAGGAATTATAAACAAAAATAGGTAATTGCGTTCGACGTTCGGAGAACGCAACCTAAACTCAACCCGCGAGAGGTCTGGGCACGAACATTTAGCGGGGAGAAACTTGATTTTATGGTTGGGTCAAGTACCGGAAATAAGTCATAGACTCGTCCAGCAAGGTGCGCGCGCACGTTTTTCTCCTTACGTCATAGACTTGTCCAGCAAGGTGCGCGCGCACGTTTCTTCCCCCACGTGCAACGAAGTAGTCTTTCTTCGTGTCTTCGTGCCTTCGTGTCTTCGTGCTGTGTGTTTTCCTTTTTTTTTCTCACCTGTGCTTTATTCGCTTCGTTTAATCTCAAGTAACTACAACGTTTTTTTTACAACGAAGCTTGATCAGGAACTTGTATACTGCTACTGAAAGGTACAGAAAGTCCTTTATTCCAGCTACAAAGAAGCGAATATGGCGCGTGCTATTGTCCTGTGAGATGCCATCGATGAGAGAGAATTCGGTAGAAAACAAACATGTTGCAAGTCGCAAAGACAATTATCACCGGAGCCGCAAAACAATCGTATATGGCTAATCAGTCAAGAATTCGATTCTACAGCAGACAAAAATAATTCACATAGAGACTTCAAATTCAACCCGAAATCGCAAAGAGATATCCCTTGTGCCCTTGCAAAAAGAGAAAACGAAAAATGCTTGGAAGGCTGCCTCCTCAAGGTCAAATGTGACAAACCTCAATATCCATAAAAAATTCGAACGCACTTATAATCCCTGATTACTGCTAGTTGCGTTCGACGTTGGGAGAACGCAACCTAAACTCATCAAGCGAGAGGCCTGGGCACGAACATTAAGCGGAGAAAAACTCGATTTTGTGGGTGGGTCAAGTACCGGAAATAAGTCATAGCCTCTTCCGGCAAGGTGCGCGCGCACGTTTTTCTCTTACGCGTACGTCATAGACTCATCCAGCAAGTTGCGCGCGCACATTGGTTTGCCATTTTTTCTCACCTCTGCCCTATTCGGTAAGTTTAATCTTTATCATTTTTGCAAGTAACTGCAGTGTTTTTACAACGAAGCTTGATCGGAAACATGTTTACTGCTTCTGAAAGGTACAGAAAGTCCTTTATTCCAGCTACAAAGAAGCGAATATGGCGCCTATTATCGTTCTGTGAGATGCCATCGATGAGAGAGAAGTCGGTAGAAAACAAACTAATACTAATTGATCATAATTATGAGTCATTGTACTCTGACCTATTGCGGTCACAAATACAAATACAACTAGCGGTTCCATATTGGAAGTGAAGTGCTGCCACATTTGGAAGTTTTAGTTTCGGCATCGTGTAGTGATTATTAAGTTTTGCTGTTAAAACTTGGTTGTTGTGGAATTAGTATAATTGTGCTTTGATGATGCGCAATTAGCCTCGCAATTAGCCTCGCAAATAGCAATTAGCCTCGCTTTGACGCTCGTACTCACGTGGTAACGCCTTCATCTTTCGCTCGCGTCAGCTCGCTGCTCGTGTGTGAAACGGTTGGCTTTGGTTACTTTTAGGGGTGCCGTGCTATATAGCGAAAGCAACTGCATTAGTGGAACGGTTGGCTTTGTTTACTTTTAGGGTTGCCGTGCTATATAGCGAAAGCAACTGTATAAGCGCGCGCTAAAATAGAATTAATGTCGCGATCATATGGCGAATAAAATTGTCATTTTGAGGGAAAACAATGAATATTATCGAGTTTCTAAACGTAGTAATTTCTCTCGAGTCAGCAAACTTAGTTTTTGCACATAACTTAACTGCTGGGCACCCTAAATTTTATACTTGCACTCTCTTTTCGGGCTCCCTATGATTACTCTTAGAGCACAGCCTTGATAACTGCCACTTCCTAACCCCCTAGTACCATCATCCCACCCTGTCGAACGCACTCCCCTAATTTCCAATTACTACTAGTTGGATAAACAGAGAAAAATCTCGATTTTCGTCCACTCTAGTAAACACAGGCAACACACACACAAAATTAGGCATGCGGTCTCCTCTCGTCGACCGCAATAAACTAGAAATTTCCAATTCATCGTTCGAAATCCAACTCAACCTCACTTATGTCCAGAAATGCACGTAACTCGGATCTTGGGCACTTCATATTACACACAATTATTTGTAATTTCCATATTACTTCATGTTTGACAGAATTGCTTGTGTTTAGGTGAGAATTAGGTCTAGGGGACACTTCATGATGTCTATCATAAAGAGCATGAATCTCATTAGCTTGCATTTCTGGACATACCTCACCTTTTCACGAGCGACTTCAAGTGTTTACAACAATGCAACGGCGCCACTCCTGCGTAGACGAAGCGATAACAGAGCCCGTACTATTATCACGAAAAATTCCATTTGTCGAGTTTCTCGCGTTTCATTTCTCCAGTTTTTTTAACTGTCGCTTCGCCTGTTTTTGAAGGGACTACACGTGAATGCAGGTAAGATTCTCCCCCGAAGCGATAACAAATGTAGCGGCAGCTTAAGCGAATATTTTGAGGTTTCTACAGCAAATGACGTCCCTTCTTGAAAAATAAAATTATTTATAATCACCTGAAAACCTTGCAGTGCTGCGGTGAGTTGGTTGACATTAGAAACTTTAAATGCTTTCACGACATCAGTTCTGTTGACTTTCTTGCCGTCAACCGAGATGAAAAATTCCAGATATGTCTGTTCATTAGGTTCGTGAATGATGGTTTGAATCTAAAAATCACAAATTCACTTTGATTAGTAACGTAATAATGATCTGCAGATGGCCTACAGGCCAGATTGGCGAACGATACAATTGACATATCACTTGAACAATGCCCCTATCCCTAATTCCTATCCCAGCGGGACAAACCTATTGTTTTCTTAGCGAATCACAGACATCGTTTGGACAAGTGCGTGACTACCCGGGTGGCGAGGCTTTTGAGAGGCTGTATTACAACGGCCCATTTCTCTTCAATTTGGCACAAATTTCAACCGTTCTAACATAATTCATTTTTAAAAGCTTTTATTTCAACATCCCCAAACAACTAAACTAAACCAAACAAGCAATGGGATAACACAGTAAGCTCGTCCCCAGGGCCTTGTCCAGTTCGAAATCGCGGGCGGCATGCCCCGCCATTGCATTATGAAGATCGGAGAAGACCCTGGGGAGAAGGTTGATAACACAGCACTTACGGTGGCAGTAACATTGGTCGACGCTGGCAGTTTCTTCTCCTCCTTATAATACGAAGCCAGAAGGCTTTCAAGGCTCGCTTTATTTGCTGGCATGGAAATGTTTTTGCTGGCAGCCGTCTTGATGATAAAAGACACCAGAACATCCTGTGGTGCTGGTGTTGGTGCGGTTGTTGGTGTTGGTGCTGGTGTTGGTGCGAGTGTTGGTGCTGATGTTGGTACTGGTGTTGGTGCTGGTGTTGGTATTGTTGCTGGTGTTGTTGCTGGTGTTGGTGCTGGAGTTGGAGTTGGAGTTGTAGCTGGTGTTGGTGCTGGTGTTGGTGCTAGTGTTGGTGCTGGTGTTGGTGCCGGTGTTGGTGCCGGTGTTGGTGCCGGTGTTGGTGCTGGTGCTGGTGTTGGTGATGTTGTCGGATTTACCACCAGAGGCCGTGGCATACTGACCACCTAAACAAAATGTAACGGCAAAAAAGTCAGTGAGGTTACATGACACATAGCCCATTGCATCAATGCATCAATGCATCTACGCGACTTGAAGACGAAACAGGCGAGAACAAGAGGTTTAACAGTCAACGCAATGAAATTGTAAGTGCGTTAAGCGTAATGGTACATTACTGCAAAAGAACGTATATGTTGTGGTGCAATTTTATCCTTGGTGCAAATTTTATTTTCCTTTGTTTAAAACTCATTACCATACTGCAAAATAAATAAAAATAAAATTTGCACCAAGAACAAAATTGCACTACAACATACACATGTAGTCTGGCCAAGTTGGGAGTTTCATGGAAAAAGTGAACAGGGTTATACTAGTTTTTTTTTCTTGTTTCTAGTTTGGACAGTTGAATGCTGTCTTTCAATGAGCAAGTCATGACATCAACAGCTATATTTGTAGTACAAGGTTGCCCTAAGATTTCTGATGTAACTTTTTGCAGTCCCATTTTTCTCCCAAAATCCAACAAACGCAACAAAAGCACACGTTCTCTCGAAGTCTATACGATTTCCCATGTTATGCACTTACATCTAAACTTATGAAGTGTTTTAACTGACTACTGTTTAGCCTGTTGAAGTTCTTAGTCGCTTCGGAAGCAGGAACTTGTTGACCAGCCTTTGTGATAAAGAATATCACAGTCACATTGTCTCCGTTGTTCACACGCTCTATGCTTTGAATCTGTGGAGAAAAAAGAAAACCACTTAAAACAGTAATAAGCCTACTGCCTTATTTTTCAAGTTCGCTTTTTGTTATCGATGTCAAAAAGCTATTATTAACCATAGGATTGCCTCAGTTTGTAATATAAATCTATAATTATTTTTCATCAAGGTAAAATGTTTTAATATGGTATTCCGTCAGTAGGCCAAACTAAATACCAAAGCCAAGAACCGATTAAAGCGTAGCTTTAGTAAACGGCAACAATTTGTGGTGTAACACTAACCTTCCTAAGGAACTAAGAGATCGTTTTTATATTGATTAACTGAACAGAATCATACGTGGCAAATATTCAAACTAGAAGAAGAATGTTAAAAAAGATATTATGTCCATCATATCACAAGCGTGACTTCATTACTTTAATTTGTTTTTACCATGTTCGGATAAACTTTTGTGGTTATTGTTGTCGTTGCTTTAGTATATTAAATTTTGACAAAGCATTACTTACAGTAACATTGACATTCCGTCGACTTTTTTTGTGGCACTTCAGCAAATCTATATGCTTCTGCAAGATTAACTTCCATGTCGTTCTTAAATTCCTGTGATTCGATAATTGTATTTGGAGACACAGTGACAGTAACCACCATCAACACTGACTGATCTTGGGGCTTGGTTGTTGGAGCAGTAACAGAACTAGACACTGCTTGGGTAACTGTACCAGTTGGTGAAATAATTTGACTTGTGGCAGGTTGAACAGACGATAAGACTTCCGTTGCTGAAGTAGTTGGCGCCGTCGACAGCACTGGAGTGGAAGTCTGGATCGGCGATGATTTGACAACACCGGTTAGAGAGGCAAATGAACTTTGAGCCACGTCACTTGATTTTGTTACTGGTATGGAAGTTGGAGGTACAGCACTGGAGGTGATAGCAGGTGCAGTCGAAAGGAGCACAACGATGCTCGAGACATTCACTGTAAGGGTTGGCAGCAGAACCACAGAAGTGGTATTCTGTGATCCTGTTTGACTTGATAACAGTTCTGAAGTTGGAGCAACAGTAGTTGACATCAGAATTGGCGTTGAAGTTGTCGGATTTACCACCAGAGGACATGGCATACTGACCACCTAAACAAAATGTAACAGCGAAAATGTCAGTGAGGTTACATAATACATATCCCATAGCATCAATGCATCTACGCGACTGGAAAAAGAAACAGGCTAGAACAAGAGGTTTAATAGTCAACGCAATGAAATTGCATATGCGTTAAGCTTAATGGTACATTACTGCAAAAGAACGTATATGTTGTAGGTTAAAATTATTTTAGGTTAAAATTTCAAACTAGGTTAATTTTATTTTCCTTTGTCTGAGAGTATGTTAATGAATCTGGGACAAAGGAAAATAAAAATTAACCTAGTTTGAAATAATTTTTAACCTACAACAATTTTAACCTACAACAAACATTCCATTTTTTCTCCCGAAATTCAACAAATGCAACAAAGGCACACGTTCGCTAGAAGTCTATATGACTTAGCACGTTGTGCACCTACATCAAACTTTATGAAGTATTTTAACTGGCCACTGTTTAGCCTGTTGAAGATCTCAGTCGCTTCGGAAGAAGGAACTTGTTGACCAGACTTTGTAATAAAGAATGTCACAGTCACATTGTCTCCGTTGTTCACACGCTCTATGCTTTGAATCTGTGGAGAAAAAAGGAAACCACTTAAAAAAATAATAAGCCTGCTGCCTTATCTTTCAAGTTCACCTGTGTTATTGATGTCAAAAAACTATTGTTAACCATAGGATTGCCCCAGTTTATAAAATATAAATCTAACATTATTTTACGTTGAGATTAACTGTTTTAATATGGTATTCCATCAGTAGGCCAAATTAAATACGGCAAAGTCAAGAACCGATTATAGCGTAGCTTTAGAAAAGGCAATAACTTTTTGTGTAACAACCTTCCTAAGGAACTTACAAATCGTTTTTATATTGAATAACTGAACAGAATCACACGTGGCAAATATTCAAACTAAAAGAAGAATGTTGAGATGTTATCATGTTCACCATGTCACAAGCCTGACTTATTAGCTTATTACTTTAAATTGTTTTTACCCTTTTTGGATAAAGCTTTGTGCTTATTGTTGTTGTTGCCTTAGTATATTAAATGTTAACAAAGCATAAGTACTTACAGTAACATTGACATTCCCAACTGCTCTCCGTCGCCTTTTTTGTGACACTTCAGCAAATCTATATGCCGCTAAAAGATTAACTTCCATGTCGTTCTTAAATTCCTGTGATTCGATAATTGTACTTGGAGACACAGTGACAGTAACCACCATCATCACTGACTGATCTTGGGGTTTGGTTGTTGGAGCAGTAACAGAACTAGACACTGCTGGGGTAACTGTACCAGTTGGTGAAATAATTTGACTTGTGGCAGGTTGAACAGACGATGATACTTCTGTTGCTGAAGTAGTTGGCGCCATGGACAGCACTGGAGTGGAAGTCTGGATCGGCGATGATTTTACAACACTGGTTACAGAGGCAAATGAACTTTGAGTCACGTCACTTAATTTTGTTACTGGTATGGAAGTTGGAGGTACAGCACTGGAGATGATAGCAGGTGCAGTCGAAAGGAGCACATCGATTCTCGAGACATTCACTGTAAGGGAAAGCATATGCAAAAACAGTCAGAAAAGCGTGGACAGTCTTGGCTTTCTGCACTTACCAGGATTCCTTGGATATTTTGTGGAAGCCAGAACGACCCCGCTTTCCTGGCTTTTCCCTATAACACCCAGCTTTCCAGTAAAGCACCAATTAAAGCCTGGAAAGCCAGGAATAAATATTCTGCCCTTTCCTGGCTTTTCCTGATTTGCAAAAAAGCCAAAAAACACAGAACGGTTCCCACCTTTCCAGGCTTGAATTTCATACACAACAAAAGCCCTGTAAAGCCTGGAACAAATACACATACACAGTACACATATGTTGTGGTTCAAATTGTTCTTAGTTTGAAAAACTTTAAACCAGTTTGATTTTGTCTCAGGTTATGGTAATGATTCTAAGACAAAGGAGAATAAAAATTAATCTGGTTTGAAACTTTTACAGAAATCTCAAATTTCTGGCCTGCAACAGAATTATACACCTAATTCAATAAAGGTTGCTTTGGTCATTGGTAATTGAGCGTTGGGAAGCTATTGTTTGGCGGTCACTCAAGCAAAGCATTGCATTGTGTTCCGTATGCCCAATTACCAATGACCAAAGCAACCTTTATTGAATTAGGTATATCCTACTGCTACATGGTTGCAATGCAGAAGGAAGGCCAACAATAAAACATTCCTGTCAAGTAACCGAAATACAAGTATATCAGTCCTACATATAACAAGTTATAAGGTACAGCTATGTTTAAAAATCAATTAAATACTAGGAAAGTTTATGGTAAAATTCAAGTACTTTTTTATTGATTTTCAGTGTCAAATTTATTTCACGAATAAATTATGAAGATCGTGATTTCAGGTACTGAAATTGAAAATGATTTCAGCTACTGAAATGAAATAATGTTTTCCATGACAAGAAATTTAACCAAAGTTAAACAGCACCTTCGGCAAAGAGTTCAATTGGTGGCCAGGCATGGACATGCAAGCTGAGAGATATGTGCGTGAATGCTTTCGTTGCCAAATCGTGGGCCCAAGGCCTCCCCCTTAGAATGATAGATCCGCCAAGATTGTCAAACAATTCATGTTGACTACTGCGGCCCATTCCCAACAGGCGAGTACCTCTTTGTTGCTGTTGGTGAGAAGGATGAAAGCCAAGCAATTAACGAGAACTTTAAATCAAATTGGAGTACAGAACACTTTAAAAGAAACGGAAGATATAAGCGACTAAGGAATGGCAGCCAGCGATATAACTTGTGAGCTTTTCTTACAGTAATAAAATTCACAAAAGCAATTTCCTTTCAGTTTATTTATTCGTTTTTCTTCGGGATATATACGGTTGTGACTCGTATTAACCCGTATATTCTCACCCACATTTCCAGTTGAGCCCGAGTCGAGTGCAATCTGACCGTGAAACCAAAGCCGTCGACCATTGTTTTTCAATCACTCCCCAAATCGAACAAAATCGAACCTAATAATCAGTCGTACTCAATCGAACGGGCTCGAACGTTCGATTACGTTCGATTGCTCAAATTTTTTTGTGATTGTTTGATTGTGTTCGATTACCGAACTCAATCGAACCCAATAGCGTGATTGGGTTCGATTAAGTTCGATTAATCGAACATTCGATTTGGTTCGATTAGTAAACGTCGAGTGAATTAAATTTCCTAAAAGTTAAGCCATAAAATTTTATCGTAACACTTCCTCAAAGAATGATCAAACTTACCGATCGTCGACGATCGCGAGACTTTTGTTGTTAAAACTCCATTAATTGTACTTGCTGTAACGTTCTGAATAATCGAGGATAAATCACTCGCAAATATGCTTGGCAACACGAAACCCGAAGCTGTGGTGATGTAAGAGACTGAGCTGGAAGCATTCAATTGTGGCGCCAATATACCCAAAAGCACGGCAAAAATCTTCCATATAACTCCCACATGGATCTTTTTCTCACTCGTAAACCGCCACATTACGCTTGACTTCTCATTCGCTTCATTCCGACTGGTAGTATTCGTTCACCATTTCCATCTGAACCCGGAAGCATTACATGGTGACGCATAAATTAGGTAATCCGATACATTTTATGCTGCGCCACTCAATTAAGTGTTTACGGGTTGGTGTCTATCAAGTTGACGATGGCGATCCGTAAATATCCAATACTATTAGACTTTCTCAAAGTCGTTCGCTTCTCGTTTCCGGTCTACCAATACTATACGCAAAGGTAAGAGAACCGTATTGGAAATTAATGGCCACGAGACGTGGCTGTTAATTGACTGAACAAAACCTGATAATTTGACAATTAAAAATCGATAGACATGTATTTGTCACGAACACGATGAGCTTGAAAGGCCACAAGCCACACTGATGTGGCAACCCTACCAGCGCCATCCTAAAGGAATAAAACGCAGTAAGTGTGCCCCAGCCCGTGTCTGGAACGCGAAATACATAACGTATGCGAATTCATATGCTAACAACGTGTTAAAAATACTAAAGACATGATATTAAATAACCCACTGACGCCAGCCCATGACAGAAACGCGATCATGAGCTAAATGGTGATATCCAAATTAATATGATGGTAATGAGAACGCAATTATGGAAGTGCGCGCCAGCCCGTGTCTGGAACGCGACAGTTAAAGTGCGATAAAATAGCAGAAATCAATCATTCTAACTCTTTGAAACACCGTAATAATACGTTGATTTTTTAACCGGTTATGGCTTAACCTCGATGTAACTGACCCCAGCGGTACGTTGGAGTGACAGCACAGGGCGCCCACACAATCTGTTTGTGTAAACATAACCGTTTGTAATTGTATTGGGGGTTTTCACTTTAAAACGCCTATATCAAAAATTCAAAAGCATTAAACAAACGTTTTCGATCCCATAGTATTTACGGAACTGTAGAGAGTTTTAAACTACACCGTCTGGGCCAAATTGATTGTGAAGTGCAAGAGCATTTCAGTCAAGAGTTATAGGCCTATATAGGTAAACTAGTATTAGACAGTTTTATTTTGTTGGTGCCCAGAGTGGAGCACCAACATGGCACCACATGGTGGCCAAATAATTCAAAGTCTTAATTACACCAAAAATAACTTTCTATCTGAAATAACGTGACAAATTGCGTGACAATTAAAACCTTCTAGTAAATCCGAAGCAAAACATCGTTAAAACTTATTTTTTTGTGTGTGTGAAAGATTTTGACACTGGTATCCATACACCATGTTACAAACAGCTTTGTAGGACGTATACTTCAGATAATTGAATTTTTATGACGTTATGTAAAAACCCCCAATAGGAAATTGGTCTACTTAAATCACAGGTACCCCAAGCTGAATTTGTAATTTGAATGTCGTGGTTACTGTTGCGTATAAATAGCGAAATTATAAGGATTTGTATGGGGAAAATTCACTTCGAATTTGAGCGTAAAATTAGGAACGATGTTGGAATAAAACTGGCTCACCTGAACTTCTTTGTGTGTTTACTTGTGTCTTGAGTGGTTTTGGGGTCGATTCGAAGCGATTCCAGCGAGTTTTAGTTCAACTGTTTCTTCCTCCCTAAAAGAAAGACTTTCTTTTTTGAATAATGGTCCAGTTTTGTTTAAAATTGCTTTACGAGTATAATGAAACTATAAACAAGTGTCTCTGACTACAGATGGCCAGGATGGAAATGGATTGCAACTTGAAAAAATTGGCCAATTTTTTCAAGTTCGTTCAATGTGTTTTGGAAAATTTGCTAAAAACTGATTATGGTTTATTCTTTCCACAAGAATTTACTTGATTTCTTGTTCTTGGTGTTCTAAGAGCGTTTCGTGTTTGAAGTAAGGTGCTCAGTTTTAATTCTAGCATAGTCTGAGACAAAAACATAAAACCGCCATGACATTAAACATTATCATGTGGCAAAGTTGATGGAAGCTCTGCTATGATTTTGGAGATTTGTCATCCATATTTTTCCGCGGGGAAAGTCGCGAGAGTGAAACACTCGCGACAGGCGATTTTGTTATGTTCTCGCGTGTTTTGCTCGCTCGACTATCCCCGAGAACCATAATGAAACTCTGATTTGTTGTCTTTTTCAGACACGAACCCATAAGACCTACATCTAATCGTGTAATCCTTTTCCAAATCTCACCTCCTGAAACAATTCGTGATGAGGATGATGGTGTCTGCCACATTTTTCCATTCCTCATCTGTCTTACATTTACCTAGCTATAGAGAGAGATGAATTTTTATCTATTATGATTATTTACGTTCCCACTGAAATTAAGTCTCAAACGACATAAATGACGGCGCTTATGATTATAATTTGTTACGTCGCTAGTGGGTACCAACAAGCTAACTACCGATTCATCTCCTTCCTAGTCCGTGCCATGCAAAAGCCAGTGGTTGATCTAGGGGAGCCCCTAGAAAGAAAAGCAAATAGAAAAGCGGTTTTTCTTATATTAATACGCACCTTATGAATCGTGTGCGTGATGACTGATCACCAGGTGAAAGACTATATATATAACCATATAAACCATATATATAGTCTTGGTTGTTTAGAACTCGCTATTCCGTAACCAAACTTGTGAGGACACTTAAATGAACGGTGCAAAGGGGATGCATTAAACTTTAAAATAAAAAGAACGCTCGGGCTGACCCAGTGATCTAAAACCACCCAAAACTTGAAGTAAAATTATAACTAACAAACTGCGAATTATTTTGAAATAGTTTCCAATTGCAACACATCCGACACTGTGTGCCTGAGACTGATAAAGACTGTATGTATCCCACAACACACGGCCGATTATTTGAGAGGCAATTGTTAAATATGGCTAAAATTTTAGTGGTAGACTAAGTAGCATCCTATAGCGTCTAGCGTAAATAGACCAGAATAAAATTACTATATCGCGTCAGTCTGTTTGTATCTCATACCATATTGGCCATTTTGAAGTTGCGTATGAGACTGGGTCGGTTTCGTTTCGAATTGCACTGTGGGGCTGTTTTGGGGACGCAATTCAAACAGGATGTAAACTGAAGCTGTGATCTTGTCAAAAATGGGAGAGTTAAGTTGTTGCGTACCTGGATGCAGCAACAACTGGAGAAATTCACGAAATATGGACTTTCACGCCATACCAAGTGATCCGTAAGTAAAAAAGGCGTACTTACGACTGATACGAAATGCATCATTGAATAAAGACGCACCGAGCACAAGGATTTGTGGAGCACATTTTCCAAGATAAGTAAGGATGAGTAGAAATGAACTTAGTTCAATATTCTCCTGGACTATCATCAAATTTTTGACAAGATCACAGCTTCAGTTTACATACTGAGCAGACGCCAGGTTTGAATTGCGTCCCCAAAACAGCCCCATAATGCTATTCAAAACGAAACCGAACCAGTCTCATGCGCAACCTGGCCAATACAAGCGATACCAGTACTGAATGCACAGTTGATCAAAGGCAGTTGTTAAATATGGCGGCTGAAATCTCAGTTTAGTTGCAGACTAACAAAGTAGGGCTCGGTGTAAAAACCTGCCAACTCACAAGTGACATGAAACAAAGAAAATAAAAGGTACTGAAACAATAGAGTGCGAGACAACAGAGGTAGAAAACAAAGAAAAAGTCATAGGTTTTACATCGAGGTAAACCCCAAAGTAGAGCCTTGATGGCTGCGGTCACATCTACGACGTAACTAAAGTTTAACTTAAATAAGTTAGTTTAACTTTTAAGTTAAAAATAATTTTAAAAATAATTTTAAAAATAATTTTAAAAATAAGTTACGTGACGTCATACCTAACTGTAGTTAGTGCTATCAGTCGACTTTGTGGTCACACCACGCAGCACTAAGGTGCAGGATTGCGGTTTATCAAAATATCGTGATAGGATATTATTAGTTTGATAATTGATATTTTGATATGTCAGTGATATTTGGGTGATAACAGAATGATAAAAGCAAAAAATAATTTTCCATTTTAAATATCAAAAATATCATTATCATATCGTATTTACATGATAGTTGCTAGAAGAATTTTCGCTATCAAATTTTCGAATTATCATTATCAAGGTATCACTATCAAGTTAGAATCATATCATGTATGACTATCATTCTCAAATCTCACTCAAGTGATTTCACCATTTTACCAAGCATAACAGACACAATGATATTGTGATATATCATGATAATATCAAAATTGTCCACCTATCTAGGAGCATAGAAAGTTTTCTTGAAATGAAGCAAGTTATCATATCATGTATCACTATCACTCTCAAATCTCACTCTAGTGATTTAAGAAAGAAGACAAGACACAGTGATAGTTTGATATATCATGATAAGATCACTTGTCCATGTATTTACAGAAGTACATTGCCTTTTTCTTTTCTCGTAATACTCTTACATTAACTCGGCTTACATTAGTTTGCGTCTTTTTAGTTCACTTTCTAGATCTGTGTTAAATCTGTTATTAACAAATCAAAAAAGAATATTCCGTTTGTATTGAGTCATTTTGCGTGTAACTTCGAAGTACTGGTTGAGACGACGAAATCCCTGTTCCCAGGATTCAGTGTTGACGCCTTTGATGATAGAAAACTGCGGAGAAGGTGCGGATGAAATTCACCTTTGGGATTGTCCGGGGGCATACAAACAGCAGGTGTAAGGGTTAGGGTTACTTTACGGTGTTAGGGTTAGGGTTTAGGGTTGGGGTTGGGATTAGGGTTAGGGTTAGGGTTGAGTTAAGGGTTAGGGTTTAGAGTCAAGGGGAACAGAAGTATTCTGATATCATGATTTTTCACTCTATCTCTGGGAGAAGAAGAAATTCGACTTAATTAAATATTCTGATAATATCATGATTTATCACTTTATCACTGGGAGAAGAACAAATTCTACTTAATTAAATATTCTGATATTATCATGATTTATCACTCTTTCACTGGTAGTACAGGTAAAGTTCCTTCATTAAGTATTCTGAGAAAATCATGATTTATCACTCTATCACTGGTAGTAGAAGTAAAGTTACCTCATTAAATATTCTGATAATATCATGATTTATCACTCTATCACTGGTAGTAGAGGTTAAAGTTCCTTCATTAAATATTCTGATATCTTAATTTATCACTCTATCACTCGGAAGAGAACAAATTCTACTTAATTAAATATATTCTGATAATATCATGATAAATCACGGTATCACTGGGAGGAGAACAAATTCTACTTAATTAAATATTCTGATAATATCATGATTAATCACTGTATCACAGGGAAAAGAAGAAATAGTAACTTAATTAAATATTCTGATAATATCATGATAACATATCTTTATATGAGAAAAACCCATTGCGGAATATCAAAAAATCAACCCCTTATATCATTAAAGATATATCATGATAATAGCAATATTTTTAAGAAGAGATGTATTAGAAAAAACATGATATATCGTAACTGATTATTGGTCCTGATATACTGATAATACGCAATACTGCACCTCTCTCCCAAGCAGTTAACTACAGTTAGTACTAATTAGCCTATGGATGACGTCAGAATTAAAAGAGGTTCGTGACGGCCCTTATTGTTGATCCGTGAAATGTCGACATGGTTGGCCGACGTAAAGTGTGTCTAGTTTTTCTTCTTATTTATTTTTTTCGTGCGGTAAACCGTCGGAGAAAAATCAATGAAAATAAGCTGAGAATTTTAACGGATGCTCGACGCCGGGTACACGTGTTTCTACCTTGTTGTATGTAAATTTTTTGTTTGTTGTTTTTGGTTTCCCCCTTACTTCACGCTTGGTTTTTATTTTGCATATTTATATATGCTCATCTCGCACGTGCGAAAAGAATTGTCACATTTCTGATTGGTTGTTTGTTTGTAAACTTAAGACTAACCCATGAACCCTGCTTTGGTATAACTATAGTTAGTCTGTATATGTTTTGGATCACCGAAGCGTAAATTTTCTAACTATAGTTAGAGCGAACAGAGAAGCGGTCACATTACCGAAATAGCTAACTATAGTTATCCCCGTCTTAACTATAGTTAGTAGCCCAGATGTGCATGACCGCAGCCAATAGCATCTAGTAAAAACTGAACCATTCGATCGTTTAAGCCATTGCTTGAAAACAATCCTCAATAAATGCTACAAGAAAGCTATATAACAATATAATATTTTCCTTACCTAACGTACATAGTTGTAGACGAGACATTTCAAAGTTATCGTCATTCATTCACAGGTTGACAAAATAAATCTTCGTTTCAGAAAATGTTGTGGACTGCATGCTGGGGCAGATGACTTTGTTATTCATCTCGAACAACGTCAAAGTTTCGTTTGCAATCTAGATTTATCTATCTACATGAATAAAACTTCGCTTGACTCGTGGTGAAGGTGCCAAGAAAAAATGAATAATGAATTGTTAATTAACCTAATATTTGCAATTCAAATAAGAATTTATTTTTTAAAAATATTCCACAGTTTTGCGTGGAACCAATTACCCAGAAAAAAACATGTTTCCATGTACAAAATATTTAAGAAAAAACGTGCACAGTTTTAGGAGTATGGATTAATAGTTCGTGGTTTTGTTCTCGGAAAAAAATTTCTCTATCAAAATTGACCGGCAGTTAGCTGCATTCAAAAGCGGCAAGCGCAGATACCCTTGATTGATAAAGACTTATTAAACTAAACATGGTCTCACAAGACTTGTTTTAAATAGCCAAATGTCTATATCTAAACGAATACAAACGAATTTCCTCGCTCCCAGACGATTTTTACTGCAGAGCTAGGGAAGAGGGAGAAAACTTTTATGAATTGTCTCCGTGAAACACGATGCCTCCTCGCCCCACCCATCTCCTTTTCCATCCAAATTTACCGAGAAATATCTCCTTACTTTTTAATTGCTATGTTGTGGCAATCATATACTTTAGACAGAACAAAGTGGACAATTGTCTCGCTCGGCTCGCTTCGCTCGCCGATTTTAACCTAACCCAATTCCCCAAAAAGAAGCCTGTTCACAGGCTATCTGGTCACGTGTTGCAATGCCTGCGCGCGTGCAACGCGTTATAACTCAGGAAACTGGCGGTTTATTCTCACAAAAGCATTTTATATCATCTAGGTTGTGTATAGACAGGCGAAAGAGTTTTATCACGCCAACGAATACATGGAAAAATTCTCTGAAGGTATAAGTCTCTTTTACGCACTTTAATATACTAGAGGTTTTTCTTTTGTTTTTCAGAAATCCTGGGCCCGGTTGTTCGAAAGCCGGTTAACGCTAACCCAGGATTAAAACTTAACCGAGGATGTAATTTCTCTTGTTAGAAGTGTTTTCGAAAGCTAATCATAAGTTACATGCGAAGACAAGTTAGAGACGAAACTAAAGGGCAAAAATACTTTGGAAAAATCTCCATTGATTAATTATTTAACTGGAATCAAAATTGATGCTAACCCTGGATTAGCTTAACCGCGCTTTGAGCAACCCATCCCACAGAGCACTTTACCTTTCTTAAAGGTTCAGCGTCCCCCCTCTTTATTGCTTCACATGTATCAGCAGCTACGAAAATGATTATCAGAATGAGCTGGTGATATGGTACCTGCAAACCTGGAGAAAGGTTTGTTGGGAGCTCACGGAAAGGCGCCTCGCATTGTAAGTACCAAGGTGGGAACGAGATAAGGAAAAAAACTTAGGCAAAAAAAAGATGACGAAATCCAAAATTTGGGAAACACCGCGTTCACTTTGTACCTGTTTGTACACGTCAAAATAGCGACCCCGTTGTACGAGATAGCTCATAGAGTACTTTGATTGTTTTTAGTTGAATGGTAATTAGCTAACAACCCAATGACGCTTCAAACGAAGAAACTGTTCAATCATTTTGTATTTAAATCCATCAATATATATTTATGTTACAAAGCAAGCCCACATGTGAGAACTGTTTATGTTACTATTTACACCATTTAATAATCTTTCGCTAAAGCATATTTATCATTAAATATATAAAACATCTTTGATGTGAACGAAGATAACATCACATTTGGGAGGATCAAATGCTATACACGAGTTTGGGTAAAAAACGGTTGATTTTCAGCGAGAAAAAAAAATCGCTTAGAAAAACGATTTTCGTTTCTCCCCAATTATTACCAAATATTATTCGTTTCTCCTGCTTCAGTTCATTACAGGAAATTAAACTTCGCTAAGAGGAGCTCTTGATACAGGAACACACCACAACATGAACCGAGTGGATTAAGAAACTACATGACGGTAAGTAAGTCAAACGGCTAACATGATAAAACCAGGTTTTACCTGATAAAAATGGGTCGTGACTAGAATGGATACTCCAAAATCAAGTTGGATCACCTCGGACACTTATTGAGAATAATATAACGTAATGTCGACACTTAGAATTTATTTTCAATAAATTTTTAAGTGTAAAAAAGGAAATCTAAAATCCCCACTCAGGATTGAACCTGTGACCTCAGCTAGGCTTAGGCTCACATAGCCTACCGTACCACTGTACCACCTATCTTCTCGGGTTGCTTAGTCCTAAATTTAACTATATAAACTGCTGCCCCTAACCTCAACTGAAAGCTAACCAGTTACTCCGTTTTAAAAGTCTCAATAAGGTGTCCAACCTGATTTTGGAGTATCCATTCTAGTCACCACCGATAAAAATGAGCAATAAAGGTCAATAAACATTCGACTGCATTTGCTTAAAAAAGAAACTAAACGGACTGATTTCTCACTAGACATAAGATACCTGTATAAAAGAACCTTTAGTTAAAATTCGGGTTCTTATATGTAGGTTTTTATTAGCTTTCTTCGCAGGCAACTCAAAAGGAAAGACTGTGAGAAAACTGGGCTTCCGATAGCGATGGAGAATCGAAAATTGGGAGGGGCATGGGGAGAGAGTTGGCACGGTCTCGTCCCAGTGCTCCTCTTCAGACTTATTCTCTCTCCAGTCCCCCCAAGCCTCGAGCCTAAGTTGCCTGTGGAAACTGCACCTCGTTGATCATGGTTGATCATGGTTGATCATGGTTGATCATGGTTGCTCGTGACAGATGCAACCTAAATTGCCTTTTCCGAACTAAAAATATTTCAATTAAAAAATAAACGCTCTAATTTCTAAGTCGGTACTATAGCTCAGTAATGGGTGTTTTTCTTGTCGCCCCTTGTGACAATCTAAACAGTTCATCTTTTATCGACCTTATAAGAGGTTGCGGCGACTGTCCTAATGTTGCTCCCCGCTGGTCAAGAGTGCTATTGGCTGACATGTTTAGTACTGTATCGTGCGGTGGCGCAGCTTGAAGTTGCGAGAGGAAACTGGCGTCTTTTGGAGGACTGGTACCTAGAGCTCCCGGATAACTGGCCTAAAAGATAAACAGAAAAAAAAATTATATAAGAATTTATAATTCAACACATTGATACACTCAGTGCCCAAATATGGCCATAAAGCTCTCGACATCGGGCAATATTGCACTCGCTTTTGCACTGTAACTGTAAAATGTATCGCATGCTGAACCTTCGACCACAAGGACTGTGGTCGGAGTCTTAGGGAATCCATCATATTGTGTCCACAAACATGGCACTTTGGTCAACAAAGCTCTTACCTATTCCTGGTCGTTTACTTTGCGCATTTGCGAACCGCGAACTCGTTGATTTGACACGAAAGTAACGATTTAAAAAAAAAAAAAGAAAGAAAAAAAAAGCCAAATGGCTTCTTCATGACGTCTGTTTAACGGGGCGGTGGTCTGGTGTTTTTAAAATGCATAAAGCGTTATGCATTGATCGTTCATGCCTTGCCTCCGCCGCCGCGTTGTTTTCTTAAGCTGTCTCCACCCAGGTGTATTGAGGATCAACTTTGCGATGGACTAGCATCCCATTAGAATACTCCGTAATCGCTTTATGTTACGGAAATTGGTCATAAACGCCGGACTGATAGGCCTCTTCGCTTGCAAAAAGACTAAACCTTTCTCACTTTTCCTGCGGTTTGATCTCGTATGTGATTGGTCGACACACAATTGACACGATGAAAGCAAAGAGCTCATGGTTTTCTGATACGCACAGTAATGCTAAGAGTCTAGCCCCCTGTAAGCCACTAACTGATACTCAAAAACAAGCTCAAAAGAGGAATGTTGTTGTTGATATTGTGTAAAGGCAAGAATGATGTGAGCATAGTATTTCTGTCCCTTTTTTCTGTGCATGCTATTTAGAACACTTGGTGCGTTTCAACTTACTTGAGCTAAATCAGGATAGAATGCATCCATGCTGTCTTCTGCTGCATAAGGACTCCACACTAGACCGCCCTAAAAGAGGACGAAAGCAAGAAATAATTAGTACCTGGGTTAGTACCGTTAACTCGTATATCTAAGCTGGACACCTTCCGGACCAACTGTAGCTATCCGCCTTATAGAGGTGAGCGGGGTCGTAGCTGTCCAAACGATGTCTGTGATTGGCGAACGATACATTTGATATATCACTTGAACAATGCCCCTATCCCTAATCCTTATCCCAGCGGGACAAATCTATTGTTTTCTTAGCGAATCACAGACATCGTTTGGGCAAGTGCAGGACTACCCATAGAGGTGTCTGCCTTACAGAGAGTTTAGTTACAGAAGAAAAAGTGAAATTCTGCCAGAACCAGCCAATGACTGATGTCCGTCTCAGAAAGGCGTCCGTCTTACGGGGGTGTCCGTCTTACGAGGGCCTACTTTATACGAAAAAAATAATTCACTCTAAACCACTGTTAGCCATCGAAGCTCATCGTCTTGCATCTTGAAGCACAGTCAATATGCCTGCCTGTTTCACTCCCCCACCAACGCAAATCGGTATCCCAAAGGTAACCATGACAACA
The DNA here is from genome assembly GCA_022457155.1 of Cladopsammia gracilis. Classification (NCBI taxonomy): domain Eukaryota; kingdom Metazoa; phylum Cnidaria; class Anthozoa; order Scleractinia; family Dendrophylliidae; genus Cladopsammia; species Cladopsammia gracilis. Next base: position 483,826 of record JAJGOT010000086.1, on the reverse strand, counting down.
GCAGTTGACTGTATTACAACCCCTCCTGAATGGGATGCTAATCCATCCCAGGGTCATCCCCAGCATTTTGCAAGATTTTCCTAGGCGGCAATGATCGGGGACAAGCGGAGTAGTAGTATCGTTGACCTTATAACTCAGAAGAGAGAAAGACTGTCTTTACATATTCAAGCAATTACCTATAAGAAAGTGCTAAAATGATCGATAGAACCTATTCACTGAATCCAAGCTAGAAACTCAAGTAGTTACTCACCATGTCATCTCTTTGTTGCTGAACCGGTGTAATATACAAATTCTGACCGCATGGATCCCTGTACGCATATGTTGGAGGCGGCGCCCGCTGGTTCAAAATTCTGCGGATAAACAGATAAATTCATGACTTCGTTTATTCATAAGAACCATTATATTTACACTTAAATGAGGAGTTTATGTGAGGGCGACCAAAATATTCCATAAAGGATAAGAACTAAAGAATTAATTTTAGTTTTTCATATATAGATTATAGCAATGTATTTTCTTTGTCGTTAATTTGCGGGTCACACCGGTACACGACTCTATGGAAACATGACTGATTGATTGATGAATATATTGATTGACTGACTGACTGATTGATTGATTGATTGATTGATTGATTGATTGATTGATTGATTGATTGATTACCGTTGTCTGTCCGCTGGATCCCAGACCACTATTGGATCACGAGTCACAACCGGTCGCACAGCAGGGTGGCCTGGGTAACCTGGCATGCCGAAAGGAGTTTGAGGCATCGCTCCTGGGTAACCAGGCATTGTGGGCTGGACGCGCCTGCGTTGTCCAGGTGTTGGTTCAGTGGCTCGACCATGCGCGGGTGGTGGTTCCGGTAACGCAGGTTGACCTCCAATGTATCTAGTGATGAAAAATAAACAAAGTCAATAAACTTGGAAATTTAAAACGATTTTACAAGTAGCCTACACTGTATGGGGTTCTTATTGCTGACGAGTGTTGTGTGCGTGTGTTCAGCCGCCATCTTGGATTCGCAAAGCGTAGAAGAGGGTGGGGGATTTGGCTGTTACTTGTCAATTAATATGTGGGGCAAAAGAATAACAAGAGTCACAAGTTACGCCTCTGATAAAGAGACAAGAATCATTAAACGGCTTACCTTGGCATTACAGCGGGTCGCGGGGGAGGAGCAGGATATCCCTGGGGTTGTGGGGACTGTCCCTCGGGTTCCATACTAGGTGATTTTTTTGAAGACTGAGGCCCAAATAAGGCAAACGCGCCATCCAACATGGCGTGCATGCGCCGCCGTGTCTCATTCATGTCAATTTCGGATTCATCACTGGACGCATTGGAAACTGAGTCTGCGGATTTCCTGTGTTGCTTACCATGGTCCTGAAATGGAATAAAGTCTCTGTTATCACAAGATATTAAAAACGAGATGTACGAAACTCCGTCAGAGTGAAAGAATGTGTTCCTTCCTAGCCTGTGAAGACATATGACTTTGGACAAGGCAGTGTAGGGACGTAGATCAAGACTCAATTTTATCGTCTGAAAAACGCGGTAACAAATTCCACCTATAGACGGGCAGCCGGCTAAGGGATTTTAAGTGTGCCGTGCTCAGGTGACTTTGGTTTTGCCTTGTTTTCGTTTTTAATTCTTCAATATGATACCGTAAAAATAGAGGATCAACAAGGGATTCATCACTTGTGTGGTTCACAGTTTTACCAATACATGTATATAATCGTACCCGCTTGAATTGCTTGAAATTGAAGATGATGTTGTTGGTGCTTTAAGTTTTCTGTAGCTCTTTAGATGCGGCACTCCCTCTTCATCTGTAGCCACAGAGCTGCTTGGGGGCCGCCTTCTTCGGCGCTTTACCTTTTTGCCGCTGGAAGGGAAGATACACTGTCAAACACTGCACTCACTCTCTATACCTTACATACGGACAATGCACCCACAGTGACGGTCAAAACTGAGTTGTCTACGTCATCAGCTACTAATTGAAGTAGCTATCGAAATCACATTGTTTATGGCACTGGAGGGGACTCAATAACAGCACATTTTTGGAGAAATAATAAAAACAATAAACAAAGGAAAACCATTTCCCAGCCCTTCTGTTTCTTACCTCAATGCTTTTCGAGTTTAACAATAATCTGCCAACAGCGTTTGAAATAGCACAAAGTAAAACCTGTGAGGCGTCACACGATTCGCTCTGGAACAGTGACGTAGAACTTAGTTCTGACGCGCGTTGGGCTGTGATTGGTTAATTCAAATCGGGTCGCATGCAAGGCCTACTAATTGCTTTTGCGGAGCACAAAGTTAATCTACGATAACGCCAGATTATGAAGTCAAATCTATAGACTATAGCTTTTGCACAAAGACAATCGTTTTTACAGATGCACGCTTGCCATGAGCGCAAGATGGTCGCCAATACGGGAGAGCCTGCTTCCACGGGAGCCGCCCATAAGTAACAACAGCATGTAAAAACAAAGAGAAATACAAACGAACAAACTCACGTGATCACTCGCTCAGCGGCCTCCTCCTCTTCAAGTACATCATCAAATTCGTGCTGAGCTCTGTCCCAAGCTCTCCTCTCCGGGGGAACAGCAGACCTTGAACTGTCATGTGTTCTCTCACGCAATCGCTGTTTATTCTTCTGTCGTTCAAGGTCTGCTCTCTTTTCCAGCTCTCGTTTTGTGGTTTTTCCCCTTTTGCGGCCCCTTCGCGTGTCATCTTCAGATGGTGGCTATAAAAATATAAATAACATATTGGTGATATTTTCAATTTAGGGGAAGGGGCGCTCACAAAAAGACTTAACGTGAATTAGCTCGGATATGAAAATAATTTGTAAATTCAGTTATAACAATACAACGAAGTTTTTGCAAATAATAAATATCTCTGATGGAAGAGAAAAAGAGGTACGAAAGCAAGACAAACGTAAAATGCACTTTTCCTGGATAATTTTTCTTTCAATGTGCAGAAATATTTTTAGTTATCGTCTCTGGCAGGATACGAGGGTAAAAAAGAACCTTTAAAGAGGCACTATAAACAGAAATGTTTGGCGGTTTATGCTTCAGAATGAAAATCAACCGTAACATAAAAAGGACTAATTTTACCTCAACCTGCACTCCAACAAGAGATCGCACAGGACGGATCTTTAGATTTTGGTGTCATTAGGAAAAAATTAAAGCTAACCAAAAGGTTAACTTGATCTTTAATTACCTTTAATTGTGACATTAAAGTTCCAAAAGGTTAAATCGACCTTTAATGAATCTTTAATTACCCTTATGTTAAACTTTAAGAACACCAATCTTTAAGCATCCTTTTAGTGGTCTTTTTCTCTATCCAAAATAATGAAAATAAACTCTTAGATTTTGACGTCTTTAATTTGGGATTAAAGTCAGGTTAAATTTAAACCTGATCTTTTGTTATCTTTAATTAGAACATTAAAGCTAGTAAAGGTAACTTGATCTTTAATGGCTCTTTGTTAACCTTTAGGGACCTTTAACCGCAGGCGTCTAAATCTGGAGAAAACTCGGTGCGGCAGCACAACTGATAGTGCAAGCCGTATTTATATACACTATAGGTAAAGCTGATTAATTATTACTGGCGGGTTCAATTTAAATCAAAGCAAATACCATCGACTTGCATTTGCCGCCGGGTATTTCGTCGTACTGAGATATCATGGAGCGCGATGAAGCTAATGGTTATTTATATTGCCCTCATTGCGATGATCTCGTATCACGTTCAACCTTTGAAAGACATCAAAGAAAAAGATACTCAGAAGCTTCAGCGAATGAGTCTGGAACATCTAAAGTAACTTCGCGCAATTCAGAATCTGAAACATGCGTGAAATGGTACACACCACATGAGGAATCTACTAGTTTATGTGGTAAACCCATTAAAATCCGTAAAAACAAGTTCTACGTGGGCGGACCTTTTTTGTTTATGCCAGTTCAAAGGATCTTTTCCATTTTTGCCTCGGCTGAACTTGAGCTAGGGTTCAAAAACATATAGCGGTGTCAACAATAATCAGGAATGTACACTTATAAACATCAGTCTCAATTGGTTGAACTTCCAACCGACATGATGCATGATTGCTAGTCAAAGTGCACTCCGACCATTATGATTGACTCCCTCATGGAATGCCCTTGTAATACAGAACTCGTATAATAAACATACACAAAATGTTCTAACAATATTGCTAGGAATTGAAAAGGTGGCTTGACTAACACAGGTTTCCTTAAGATTTCAAGTGGCTGCCTGCCCTGGGGTAGACGGCTGTAACAAAGGTAGCCCCTCTCCAAACAAACAAACAAACACACAAACTGAACTGACCACCCTGGATTTCATAATTGGAAGCTTTTGAGCTCCTTATAATTTTTCTTATGAAGAACCAGGATTCTCATTAAGTGTCGGCAACCGGCTAAAAAACCAGCTACTTCGAATTTTGAGCCGCCTACTTTTCAGTGAAAAGGCTTAATATGTGTTAAACAAACTTGAATGTACAGTGAAAGTTGTACGTAAAACTAATGAACAGACAGGTTTCTCGTAATCCCTCAGTTGAGGGCTTTATGAAAAATGTCTTGCCAAAAATGCATGAAATGGCAATTCTGAGCATCTAGATTTTCAAATTTTCCTGGGGGGCATGCCCCCAGACCACCCTAGAAATTGGCATGCCTTCAGCACTCAATAGAGCGTATGCACATGACGTCACGGCGGCCATATTGGTGTACCAAAACAATAGAACGGCGGCCATGTTGGTGTACCAAAACAATCCTGTGGGATTTGAACGCTTTTCTTATGTTAACACTTTCTTTTGTTCCAATAAATTTGCATAGCTGCTTGCCACGTGAGTGCATACGCTCTATTGCTAAGCTGCCTACTATTATATCTCAACCATCTACTCTAAAACTTAGTGAGAACCCTGAGAACAAACAGGCTTGTGCAATGTTAATAAATACATTCCACATGAAATGTCCATTGTAAATAAATATTTATTTCTCACAAGTCATTAGATTTTACTGATGTAAAGTGGCCAAGTAACTGTGGATTCTCTTGCTTGAGTCACATTTGTCCTAAGAATAACAGCAACACAATTATTTATTGTTAACAATTTATAGCACAAATATACATGTATCAAGAGGGCATTAATTTCTTTAATCTGCACAAGGCACAGAAACTCAAACATTTAACAAAATCATGTCACCGACTTGCTTTTAATTTTCAACCTCATGTGGCCACTCAAAATGGTACAGAGACCCAAAGATCTGGCAAAATGCCGCCACTCATAAACTGTACCAAGCATTAAGATCTCACATGAAAAGCCTAGAAAACTAAAGCTCTCAATTTTAAACTTCAAAAAAAAATTTATAAAGCCAAAATCATTTTTAAATCTGAAATTTCATGTGGCCACTCAAAATGGTACAAGGCCCAAAGATCTGGCAAAATGCCGCCACTCGTAACAGTACCAAGCATTAAGATCTCACATGAAAAGCCTAGAAAATTAAAGCTCTCAATTTTAAACTTCAAAAAAAATTATAAAGCCAAAATCATTTTTAAATCTGAAATTTCATGTGGCCACTCAAAATGGTACAGAGACCCAAAGATCTGGCAAAATGCTGCCACTCGTAAACTGTACCAAGCATTAAGATCTCACATGAAAAGCCTAGAAAACTAAAGCTCTCAATTTTAAACTTCAAAAAAAATTTATATAAGTTAAAATCATTTTTAAATCTGATACTTCATGTGGCCACTCAAAATGGTACAGAGACCCAAAGATCTGGCAAAATGCCGCCACTCGTAAATTGTACCAAGCATTAAGATCTCACATGAAAAGCCTAGAAAACTAAAGCTCTCAATTTTAAACTTCAAAAAAAATTATAAAGCCAAAATCATTTTTAAATCTAAAATTTCATGTGGCCACTCAAAATGGTACAGAGACTCAAAGATCTGGCAAAATGCCGCCACTCTTAAACTGTACCAAGCATTAAGATCTCACATGAAAAGCCTAGAAAACTCAAGCTCTCAATTTTAAACTTAAAAAAAAAAATTATAAAGCCAAAATCATTTTTAAATGTGAAATTTCATGTGGCCACTCAAAATGGTACAGAGACCCAAAGATCTGGCAAAATGCCGCCACTCGTAAACTGTACCAAGCATTAAGATCTCACATGAAAAGCCTAGAAAACTAAAGCTCTCAATTCTAAACCTCAAAAAAATTTATAAAGCCAAAATCATTTTTAAATCTGAAATTTCATGTGGCCACTCAAAATGGTACAGAGACTCAAAGATCTGGCAAAATGCCGCCACTCGTAAACTGTACCAAGCATTAAGATCTCACATGAAAAGCCTAGAAAACTAAAGCTCTCAATTCTAAACCTCAAAAAAATTTATAAAGCCAAAATCATTTTTAAATCTGATATTTCATGTGGCCACTCAAAATGGTACAGAGACTCAAAGATCTGGCAAAATGCAGCCACTCATAAATTGTACCAAGCATTAAGATCTCACAGGAAAAGCCTAGGAAACTAAAGCTCTCAATTTTAAAAGCCAAAATCATTTTAATTTAAATCTGATATTTAATGTGGCCAGTCAAACACAGTTTTTCAGATTTTTTTAGTTTACTGCTGTTACTGCTGGTAGATTTATCACCTCAGAAGCTTGGACATGCCAACTCTAATATCTTGTTTTTGAATATTGCCAGTGGTAGATTTCATCGTAACGGAAGCTTGGAAACTACCTGAAAGCCTGCACACATTATTGTCAGCTTTTAAACACACAAAGTAACATATTTTAGTGTTATTTGCAGCGAAGCTTTGTACTTGTCTTTGATCCTGGCCTATGCAATCGATGAAAACCCAATCGATCAATCGATATCGATCGATAACAATCAGTTAATCAGCCAATCGATGACCAATCGATAGTCACGCAAAAATTATCACTTATTACATCGATTGTCATTGACCATTTGGTAAGATCATAGCTTGTTTTGCCTGGTTTCGACTAGTTATTCATGCACTTTTTCTGTCTGTTTTAATTTCTATATAGAAATTTTCAATCTTCACGGCATAGTACATTGGTAACGTGACTTCCATGGGGTAATTAGGCGATTTTTCATATTTAACCTTATTAGTTAAGCCGCGTGAGAGGCACCCGTTACTGTTATTAATAAACCAGAAAAGAAAGCCTAGGTAAAAACTAATGCGTTATTAATTGTTATATCTTATAATTGTTGTTATCCATCAAATATCCCATGATAAGGGAGTCGATGAAAATCGAGGACATCAATCAAATTAAAAGTCACAAAAATTTATTTCATCGATTGGTCATCGATTTCTAATATCAATCGATTAATTGACATCGATTGTTATCGATTTTCATCGATTATCGATTTCGTCGATTGCATAGGCCAGGCTTTGATGGCAAGAGGAGCACAATATATGTTCTCACCAATTGGTTTAATAGTCATCAGAGTTGCTTTCATTCAAGTCCTCTGCATCAAAAGCCCCACTGAGGTAATTATGTATGTATGTATGTATGTAAATGCACGGTTCAATACAGAACAGCTTTACGATTGTCATTCCATGGACGACAAATTTAACTTTGATATAGTTAGCAAGTCTTATTGTACAGTTTATTCCTGAAAATATCCCACGAGTAAAGCTACCTTCTTGGCAAATACTTGCCGAATAGTAACAATCAAAGGGCTCTTAAAGCCATCTCGTTAATGCGTTGAAACATGAGGTTAAAAAAAGAAGAATCTAAAATAAATATAAAATAAATATGGTAAAGATGGCGTTGTAGAATCAGACATTATGTAGAAAATGCGAGGCGCAGTAGTCAACTGGATATGGTTCTTGGCAGGATAGAGAAGATTGAGAGAACTTGGTTTGAAAATTCGTGTTGGTGCAAGTCAAAAAAAGTTATGAGTAACAAAGAATCACGAGTGTGAATGTAAATAATTTTGATGTTAGGGAAGTGAAAGTGAAAGACTTTTCCCGCCTTGCTAGCTAATTGACGATGAAAATGTGTTGTTGGTTCAATTTACACAGTGCATTTTCAGTTATTCATTGTCTATTTTCTGTTAGGATATTTGACAATTGAAAAGACTTTCTAAATCAAATACAATAGATTGCCGCAATTTTAAAACAATTAAAAGCCCACATCGATAATACGTCACGTGCAATGACTTTATATCTGATCAGATGAGACATTAATATTAATTATCAAAATATCAATCTTCACATTTGCCGAATCTAATGGAAGGAGGCTGTAACAACATGTCATTTCTCTAGAGCTGCCTTTCCCCATGCCAGGACAATTTGAGCTATGTTTAGCAGACATCCCGCCATCAGCCATTTCTTTTTCAACTCTCCAGCAGTATTCGAAAATAGAACGAAAATCAAAATTTATGGTATTTTGCTGTTCCTACTCTTGCATAATGAAACGGAAAGTTTTGTAGTTAGCTAAAGTATCAAGTCTGCTGTTTTATATATTTTGACGTGAAAAATGGCGGGAAAATGGTGATCACGTGGTCATTTTTCGGTCACGTCTGCTATGGACGCACTTATTGCTGCGGAACGAGCGTAGCGAGTGAGCAGCAACATAATCAGGATTTAAAAGAAATATATGAGAAAAAAAAATATAAGCTAGGAAAAATCTCGATTTGATCGCTTTTTACCAGAATTCACTGCGCCACGAACACATTTTGGGCCAGAATGCACTGCGCTACGAACAAGAACCTCGCTTGCTGCTTCAAGCTGTTGGCTGCGAGATTTGTAATATTTTGGTCCAACATGTCCCAGTCGAAATCGGAACTGAAGTGTCGAAGACTACCACGAGTTGAGCGAGGACTGTGAGGCATGGTGATAGGACCGTTGAATGGCAAACATTTTCGAAGATTGTACGGAATAAAAGACAAATTTACTTTGAAATCACTCCGACAGCGGTCGATGAGACTGAACTGAGCTGAGCGCTTGGGGACGCGAAACCTGAGCTGAGCTTGGGAGACGCGAACACAGTAATTAACCTAAATTTTCGCACCTTCCTCGTGGTCAACGCGTCCTTCACTCAACAATATTCTACAGACATTGCAGGAACTTGATGCGTGAATTACAAAACAAAATTAGTCTTATCAGCTGGAATTTTCGTCGATTCATCCCGGTTACATTTGCTTTGCTTCCCCTCAAAAAACGAAAGACAAAATTCCGTAATACCAGCGAGATGATAAAACAGCATTATTACAACAAATATACCGCAGCAGTTACTATCTTTTGGATACACTAGTATAGAAAATATTGGGTCTGGAGCGGATAAACAGGGCACCACTCCTGGCGGTCACTTTTTTAGTTTCCCTTAGATCGAAATGAGGTTCATGACAGGCCTGCACCGACTCCGCTATGTGGTTTTGCGGTTGCGATGCATTTATATTAGCTTTCAAAGTTTGGCTGTTATGAGTCGTGTCGTTAAGTGATTTACGTCTTGTATGATGTGTTAGGCGGCGTTTTGTAAATAGTTTTCAGGAATGGTTGGTTTTGAACGAAACTCCATTTTTCATCAGTATTTGTTTAAGGTTTTTCAGTCGTGGGTGAAATGTTGTGACAAAAGGCGTTATTATCTCGCGAGTTTTTTCGTTTTGTTTTCATGCCAATTGCGTTCCGGCAAAAGTGAAATTCAGAATACCAGTGCATTTAAGAGGGTGCTGATGGGGTTAACAGTTAACTGACAATTGCCCAAAAATATAGTAGTAGTTTACTGATAAATGAAAAGTTACCGTATTTTCTCTATTAAATCTTAAGTTTATTATACCACAAACAAACGTTTGAGGAGCTTACTTACAACTTCCTTAATTATACCCGGCGTTTATTCGGGGCCCGGCGTTTAATCGAGAAAATACGATAACAGTGAAGTGACATTCTATTAATTATACTAAATTAACGATTGTTGTTGTTAATAAAAGCAACATAGTTTTTTCCTAACAGCAAAGCTATTTTGTGACTTTTACCTGCCTCGCTGCGTGACCAGGTGACATATTAACCGATATTATATGCGAAAGGTACCAGGGTCGTAGAGCGTTGACCTTGATCTCCGTGATGGCGTCGAGTGGCGTGGTCAAAGTTATTCTGAGTTTTTATCGAGATGATGACAAAGGATCGGCATTCGAATGACACATAAGTCGCATACCGTTTGACATGACAAAGCACAATTCAATGGACATATAATCAAACAATAAGCGGAAAGTTTGGACTCGGTGAGTTTGATTTAAAGTTGTTCCGATTAGAGAAGATCGACGGGAAAGCTGTTACAAAGGCTCAGTTGGAAATGGAGCTACCTTTTCTAATGGGAAGTGCGACAAGTGATGGTAGTATGGTGTGTATTTTGTTTCGTCATTTTGTCCTAGCACGCGAACGCGGGTTGACCCAGGGGTTGACCACACGAGCCCTTTTCAGTGTTAGATTAAATGAGTAAGATTTCTGATTACACTAAAACCTGTATTAAGCAGACTCCAAAGTAAGCGGACACACGGTATTTTATTGGACACAAGCATCAGTGAGTTTCGAATTTTTTCCTTCCCATACTCTCTGTGTACGATCCTGTATCAAACAGACATCTTTAATACTGACGATCCTTATTACGGTTTTGGAAGCTATCTTGACAGGTGAGAAATTATGGTTTTTGTATGAGAATCTAATGTCGAATAATTTTCGTAAAGCGGCTGTTCTAAGTCCAATCCCGAAAACGCATTCACTCTGGTCATTCTCATGGCCTTTAAAGTAACCTTATCTTAACTTTGCAAATTTAAAAGCCTTACTGATATACGTAATTTCCTACTTGTCAAGCTAAATCACTTGATAAGATCAATGAATGAAAATATTGAAATGAACCGATTTCCGACAGCGTGACCCAGTTAAAAAAGAAAAAAAAAAACTTTCTTATACAAGCGCATGAGTATAGGCTACCAGTGTAGCCTCTTGTTAACTGACAATTGGCCGAAAAAATAGTAGTTAACTGACAATTGGGTACCCCCATTAGCACCCTCATTTAGCAGTGCTAGATTAATTTGTCGTGTGTTTGGCCTTGTTTACAAAATGGTAAAGTAAGCTCACTGTAGCTGTCGAGAAAAAGCTGCGCCGGGTTTACAGCTCTTTACAGGCAAATTCTCCGCGAGAAACAACTTCAAGCATCACGCTTCAGTGAATGTTCTGACACCTATAGAATGAATTGAGTTCCATTGTAATAATCTAATGGATAGTATCAATTATATATCCGGAAAAAATCTGGTCATTTCACGAACAGAAAAATCTAGAACCGGAAAGGAGGAAAGAGTTACGCGATTAGCATCGGAACGGATAGATTGCCGTCCAAAATGGTGGCGCTGTTCAGATGTGTGTTACTTTTCCTTTATACCCTCTTAAAGTTTGATGTTCCCAATGCTTACGTATTTTTCTACGAAAGAGACGATAACTTAATTTGTAATAGGAACGAAATTAAAAAAGCCCGTCAAGGTTGTTGAAAGGTGGTGTCGCAGAAGATTCCTGTCAGTTTTTAGAATTTTCAGTCAGTTCAGTTGCAACCTGTTGGTAAACGAACTTGAAATGTTCACCTGTATACAGACTTCTATTTTATGAGCGGGGTGAATGCAGCGATCTGTTTTTGGTCGTATCGTAAGTGTCTCAGTAAAGGCTGTAATTTTAGCTTGTATTCGCTACGCTTTATAGCTGCGTGGAGCTCGCTAAAACCTCCGTTGGCATTTTTGACAGTCTGGCGACTGTTACGTTTAAGCCTAGCTTGTTCAGCTGCATGTAGAAGGTAAGTCTTCTAAAAACCTATTAAGAAAAATTTAATACAGTGCACCAAGGATATAGATAAGTACAGTTTTAAGGGGTTGCAACGGTTAAATTCCTCTTCATAAATATTTCAATACTATTTATCTTTTGAATTAAGAGTAAACTAAATAGGTATTGAGTCCATCCATTTGAATTAATGATTTCAACTGATTTTTAAAGGCCTTAATTATTATATTGTCTACGAACTTCTCATTGCGTTAAAACCACACGGCTAGGCCTTGCACGCTCAGCTTATTACAAGTGCACGACTCATCGTCGTACATTTTTATCCAGTTGAATTCCGGTTATGCAAAAATTGATTAAACTCGAACCCTTCGTAGAACTCGAAGTTTACGCTAACTGTTACAAAAATCGATTACATTGAAATGGCATTATTTGGCAAGAGAATAGACCAAAATCTTGTAAAATTTTAAACTTTCCCGGAAATTTCTTTCACAGTGTGGCGCGTATAAGCAACTGATCTTGAAAATCCACCGGCATAAAGCCATCCGAGCCAAATGAACAAGCATTTGAGAATGCAATGAAATTCATCGGAACTTGAATATAAAATTTGAACTCATTTGAGTCAGAACAGCGAATTGATAATAATTATGTTTCGTTTCTTGATAGATCATGGCAGGTAGGTTCAGTAGTAATGATACCTCGAGTTGGACTTCGAGTTCGAGTTCGAGTTGGACTTCGAGTTGGACTTCGAGTTGGACTTCGAGTTGGATTTCGAGTTAGTAGGAAAAAAAAAAATCGAGAAAAATTTAAAAAAAAAAAGAAAACAGCATTTAACTAGATTGTCACCACAGTGTCTTAATAATGGGAAAAGATTCACAAAAGATTCCATCTTGGATATCAACACTCACTACAAGCCGACCGAGACCTTTCAGTACAGACACATCGTCTCACGCCTGACCCACCAGGCGTAAAATATGGATTCATTAAAGGCGAAAGCAATAAGATTGCTTAGAACTAACTCTTCATAAAAAAGAAAACATTTGAAAAGAGCGTTTTAAGATTCAAACAACGCCTCAAATCACGGGGTTACCCAGAAAACATCAAGGTGTCTTTGCCTCTAGACAATCGGCACTTACACAAAAGAAAAAAGGTCACGAGAGGATACTGCCTTTTGTCACAACGTACCATCTGGCAGCACAGGTAGCCTAAGCTCAAGTGATACTATCACGTCGTGGTAAATGGCGTAATAGCGAAATTATAAGGATTTGTATTGGGAAAATTCACTTCGAGTTTGAGCGTAAAATTAGGAACGATATTTGAATAAAACTGGTTCATCTGAACTTCTTTGTGTGTTTACTTGTGTCTCAGTGAGTGGTTTTGCGGTCGATTCGCGATTCCAGCGATTTTTATTTCAACTGTTTCAGTCCTCCCTCTGAAAGAGACAGCACTCCGCTCATCGAGCCGATCGGATCCACCGAAGGAAATCGGCGGTAAAATCGCTCCAACGCCTCCAGTCGCCTCGAAATTCTACTTAGACCATAGTCGATAGTTCTGCTTTCCATTCGTTATCTTCATCAGAGTCGCACATTACATTGAGAGAGAATTAAAGGTCGCTAATCTCTGCAAACTTTCCCGTTTTGAGCCATCAGAAACGGCTTTATTCATACTTCGCGTTCATCCGTTCAGTAGCCGTGCGGTTTTGCCGTTCGAACGGCATATATATTAGCAAAGTTAATCCAATGGCAAAATAGATCAAGTCGCTCATCTGTTCACTATCTAAAGTACATGCAATTAACGAGATATCTCCAAACAAGTCTTCTTCTGCAATAAGCTTTACTCGCAGCACTTCACTTTCCAATGGAAACTACTAGTTTATCTTGTACAGGATTTTACTGATCCAGATCCGCGCGGCCAAATTTCTTGCCTACCGGTAGGCAAGATATTTGGCCGCGCGATACAAACGTCTGTGAAATTTGCCGACTTTGCGGAGCTATATCTCCATTATTTTAAAAGATATCGCTTTTAAACTCGGCCATTTTACTAATTTTGAGACGCTTTTCCCAGCAGTGTCGATGGATTATTGCTATCAGGCCGATATAAAATTTGGGAAAAACCGTGATAAGGTCTATTCTGAAAACGTCTTGCGATACATGTTTGTAACCGCAAACAGGAAATTGTATTACTTACTCAAACTATCATCACCTGATCACCGGAGTGTCCGTGATAAAGAGGTTAAGTTTATATTAATTTGCTCTCTGGGACCGAATTTAGTGTCCGTTGTCCGTATTAGAGAGGGTCCGTATTATAGAGGTCTTTTTTAAAGAAAATATGTGAGAATTTTGTCGGGACACAGGAAACTGTCCGTAATAGAGAGGTATCCGTATTAGAGAGGTGTCCGTAAGGAGACTGTCGATTTTTATCGATTATAGTTTTTCATATTTCGAAATCCAACTCGAAGTCCAACTCGAACTCGAACTCGAACTCGATATCCAACTCGACGTTTCGGGATTCCCATACTGGGACGTTCATACTTGCATTGCGTGAGAGCTCTAGAATAATTCAGGAAATAACGCTTTTCCACTTATGCTGATAAGCGTTCATGTTTAAAATTCTAAGCCGCCACCCGCGTACTAGAACAAACGCAAATTTTGCTCTGCCATATCGCTCATATTAAAACACAAACTTTCCCGTCCCATTTAACTTTCTTAAAACGTCGCCATTCGTAAAAATACACCGTGAAATTCTCAAACTGCGTTTGCCAAAAAACGCATTTGACCTATTTTTGGCTTTACGATAAATGATTGAAGCTGATAGGTAACGTGAGATATCGAAACTTTATAAGAAGAACTTAATGCCTTTGCGGTAACGTAATGTGAGATATGACAAGTTCATCACAAGTTCTGACATCCCAATACCCTAGGGAAATTAACAATAGGTCCGGGGGTGCTCCCCAAACATTTTAGTGGCAGTATGTGACGCCCTTCTTGAAATCCTAACCGCCTTAACCAACCATATCCTCAATGCCCTAATATAGCTTCTATAAAGAAGGAACAAGAAACCCCCCCGGACAAAAGTCCACAAAATTTTGTTAACAACTTTTGTCCCTTTTTAGTACTCGACTTCGAAATCTCGCTTAATGCGCAAGCGCATTAACGAGATAAAAAAACGTCGAACGTACCTTTCAAATCTCAAATGTTGAAGTCTTGTAAGTCAGCTGGGATTTAGTGAGCCCTTCTCCAGTTCACCATGCCTTCGAAGACCTTTGTATTTTCTGGTCAGCGATAATAAGATCGAGGACAGTACGCTATATGTATGACATTCAAGAGCATTCAAGTAATACAATCATCTCGGACCAAATTAGACTACGAGCAGTCCCTCCTTTTTCCTCAGGGATAGTAGAGCTAGCGAAATGCGAGCGCGCGTGAAAATCACCCCACGCGAGAAAGGCGAGACGAGAGAGAAAAAGGAGAGACTACAGACAAAGCCCAAACTTTTGAACTTATGAGTTGCTCTCACAACTCAAAACTCTGATTGGCTCTTCCATGGCAATCTGTCAACATCTGTCAAAAACGCGCCAGCCGCTATCAACACTTAGTTTCTGTCAATGGTTGCCAAACTTCAGGCATGTCTGGAAAAAAATCGCTGAAACCGAAACAGACTCAAGCGGTGGAGGGACTGTTGGCGGGGAAAGATGTTCTTGCGATACTTTCATCCAGATTTGCGAAAGGTTTAATTTGTCAAGTGTATAGCATGGCACAAACATCTGCGAACGCGAGCGTCCAAATGCAAACCCGGCAACTGAGGAGGTTCGAGAGAAGAACCAAAACCATGGTCTTGCCTGAATGAAATAGTGGCATGAACGAAGCAGTCGCTAGACTGTCAAAATTGCAAAGGGAACTCCACGCCACTATAAAGCGTAGCGAACGGAAGCTAAAATTACAGCCTTGACTGAGACAAACTTCAACTCTCTCTGCTATAAAGCTTGGATCCTGAAAATTAAAATCCTGTAAATACAAAACTAAAATAGCTGGGCATTCACTATGGCGTGTGATCCCCGCCAAAATTGACTACTTCAATTTTATGTTGTCTTTCCAAATTGTGTGGTAAATCAATTTTTCGGATTTGTACCAACTTTAGTTCTGTGTCCCCAAATTCGGAAACAACGTCCCAAATTGTGGTATATCAATTTTTCGGATTTGTACCAACTTTAGTTCTGTCCCCAAATTCGGAAACAACAATTTTTATTTTGTCACATCAAATTCGGTAACATTGATTCAAATTCGTTCCAAATTCTATTTTGTCACATCAAATCCGGCAGTAGTTAATAAATTTTACACTGATCACAATTTCGGTAACACCAAATTCTACTTTTCTGAAATGTGTTTAAATTATCTTCTTATTCATCAAATTCGCCAACTTCAAATTTAGTTCTCTCCGATCAAATCCTGAAATGTCTGAATTTTCTCCTGTCACACCATTTCCGGAACTACCAATTATTCTTTGAATGTCACCAAATCGAATGTCAAATCAAATTCGTACCAGTGCTAAATCCTGTCTGTCACTGCGCACACAAAACCTCGAATGTTACAACTTCAAATCCTGGTACCCAGTACGGCCGAGCAAGCCTGGTTACATAGTTTACTAATTTATTTCCCGCGCAAAGATAATTTATTCCGCCTTCCCTTTTCAATATGGCGGAACAACAGCAGTCAGAGAACGGTGGAAGAAATTTTTCTGCCGTTGTTTCTCTGTTGCGGCAGGCAGAGTCTTTGCTATCGTCTTCGAGTCAAATCGACAGGAACAGCAGTCCGTCCCCGTCTGCAAACACAGACAACTCAGCGAATTCAACTGATCGCTCCATCGCAAACTTCCGCTCGCTATTTGCAAAATACAGTGGTCCAACCAGTGGCAATCGATCTTCTTTACCTGTTGCTTCCCTGGGACAAGCAAGAGCACTGTCAGCCCCACCGACTAAGCGTAAGAAGACTGGCGTTCCCTTCGTCGTGAAGGAAACATGGACCCATGATTTCTTTTGTTTGGCAGACTGTGCTGATCACCAGCAGCCGACAAGAGCTGAAAAATTCCAGCTTCAAGAAGCAGGACTAGGAAGGAAGACGGTGATCTTTAACCGTAAGGACAACCCTCTAGCCTTTGTAGAGAAGCTGGAATCAGTGTTTCCAAAATTAAAGGGCGCCGGTGGATTTGAAATTCTCAGAAGCGGACCTACGAATAAAGACCTAGTGTTGATTAATCCACCACCAACTGGTTACTCTGTGCCGTTCCTCAAAGAAGCGTCTGGCCTTGGACAAGCACTAGCTTATATAAGGCCACTTCAAAGATCACTGACTTTAGAGGCATCTCAGCCGCTGTTTAAGGTAATATTAATGTTTTAATGTAAATTTTGGACATTTTGCACTGTACATTTCCTGGCAGACTTTTTACAATTTAGGTTTGTGCCCACCTTCCCGTAAGTAAGCTTAAGTAAATAAGTAAGCTTAAGTAATATTAAACTTTATTGTTGTGTGTAAAACATCTAGCAGAGGGAAAACCTCCACTAGTAGGGAACACCTAACTGTGACTAAAATTACATCCCTCACCCAGTAAGGCTTGGTTACAGTTCGTCTACACTGTATAATATACTGGGGTGGAAACAACTGATGATTTTACTTTTTCATGTAAAATTGAATTTTTTAAGGTTTAACTGCCTAAACCGAATGCCAGCCCCACTCTCCTGGTGGCAGGTCCAGACATTGTTGTAGAGGAGGGGGGGGGGGGGGAATGAAAATGTTTTAACTAGAAAAAGAGGGGTGTGGCACTCTGCCCACCTAAATCTACCCCTGTACCCTGTTGACATTTTTTGCAATTTTGAACAGTATGTTTTTTCTGGTATGCCTAAAATTTTCATAAGCTGTTAATTTTAGCTGAACAAACTGGCATTATGTCATGTTTTGAATATGTTTACATTTCACTCTTCAGTAGCCTTTTTATTATGATGAATTAATATTTTGGATCAATGCATGCAATTTTTAAAGTCGTGTGAAATAATAAAATCCACAGGCCCCAGGTTGATTTTTGTTTTCCTTTTGTTTGAGTTCAAACCAAAGAAAAATTTAAACCACAACATATACACACCATCATTTACAATTTTTTGTTTCTAAACTGAAAGGATCTACCAGGCGCCTCGTCGCAATGCCCCAGGGTAGAGTGCATCACATGTAAGCTGCAGTTACCTGTTACAGGTGTAAGACAACATCAGTTGGTGTGCCTCTCAAGTGAACATGTGGTAAGATACAGAACTATTTTTCAAAAGACATGCTAAAATGGGAAATTGAAAGACTCCTTAAAACCGCTTCTCATGTAGAGACCTGAAAACTTGTGTTGTTTTGAATAATCTGTTGCTCAGCCAACATTTGTTTGTCACACAAATTTAAAACCTTTCTTGCCCCATGTTTTACAGTGTTTTACCCCTGAAATAAAATGAAGAAAGAAGTAAAGTACTAAAGGGGGGTTATCTTGGAAACAGAGGGCTCATTTTTTTAGTGGAGTTATAATTTCTAACCAAGTACAAAACATGTAGTTTAGCAAAATTTCAAGCTTCCACATGCAAAACAACATTGGAAATAAGATAGTGTAAAAACTATGCCCCTTTGGTACTGCACTTTCACGTTTAAACAAAATAATTTTCTGTGATTCAAAACCGCCAAAAAAGTGACTAAAAAATGCCAAGAGAAAGAGAAAACAGCTTGTGAAAAACACACGGACAATAAAGCGATTTTTTTTTTCATTTTGGTTAGACACCGCCAGCATCTGAAGCCCCAGTAATGGAACAAGGCAATGAAAAGTATTGAGAGGAAAGGTGCGATGAAAAGAAATTATGTCCGAAAAGTAATAATAACTGGTTCACGGAGCCAATGTGCAAAATCTACTGTGTTCATAACCACTGCAGTACCCAATAATATATCCTGCAAATATGTTGTGTGTTCCAACAAGGTTTGCACTTTGTTGGCTCTGATAATGATAATGCATTTACATGTACACTGTGTATAGTGCAGTTTCCAGTTATGCAGTTGCTGAGGTTATATTTTTATTTGTTATTTTACTAATAATGATCTTTATAAGTCCTGTATATGTTCATTTAGGAATTATGAAATATGTTTTCTCTATCTATAATTACTTCAGTTCTTATTTTATGTATTGAGTATTTTTAATGGATTATGTTCACTTGAGGACTTTCTAAAGTATACAAATAATTTAGGATTTAGTGAGTTGCAATTTCAGTGAATTGCTAACTAAATACCCCCCAAAACTAGTAACTTGCAGTTATTATGCACCATATTAATACCATAGTTTCTTCCTATGCCATTAGTTGGGTGACTGGAAATTGCTATGGTGTAGTTCAAGATCAGTGTGCATCCAGCCGTTCTATGACATCTGAGGACAGAGAAAGCAGTGCTGCTGTTTTGAGAGAGTTGTGTCCAGATGCAACTTCAGAACAGATCTCACAGTCACTAAACAATGGCAATGGAGACGTGAACCTTGCTGCACAGGAGTTGTTAGGACTTTCTCAGGAAGCCTCAGACTTGGCCATGGGTGAGCATTGAGATAAATACCACTCTATGGTGCTTGTGTATCTTGTGATGACCTATTTAAATGCTGCAAAAACATTGAGTGCCTATATTTGGTAAGGAACATTGGTCCAAGATACCTTGCCATGAGCGATAACCAACAAAGTTGACATGACCACTTTTAATTATAACAGTTTGCATTTTTGCACTTGTTTTTAACTTCTACTAAGTTTAAACAAGATTTTGTTTTGAACATTCAAATTAGAGAATTTGCATTTTTTTTCATTATAGGTCAAGAAACTAAAAGTTGCAGTGAATTCTAACTTTCCTTTTTTAATTTGATGATACATTTTCAATAGTTCAAGTAATCAGGTTTGCGGTTAATTTCATTAGATA
Source organism: Cladopsammia gracilis (assembly GCA_022457155.1). Taxonomy (NCBI): domain Eukaryota; kingdom Metazoa; phylum Cnidaria; class Anthozoa; order Scleractinia; family Dendrophylliidae; genus Cladopsammia; species Cladopsammia gracilis. Next base: position 464,097 of record JAJGOT010000086.1, on the reverse strand, counting down.
TTTGTCCATGACATATTGATAATATCCATTTTTCCAGGTTGTGAGGCCCAGGATAGTGAAGACGATTTGTTGACTCCAACGTTCTTATCGCAATCAACACCAGAAAAGATGACAGCTCTTACCCGCATGTTGACTCCTGAGGAAGCCTTGGAAGCTTTTCAGAAAACCAATATACAAAAGGACAAGCCAAGAGAACGCTTTTTCGTCAGCAGACTGGAAGGAAACGAAGAACTCAAAAAAGATATTCTGGGTTTGTATAAAGACCCTGAAAAGAATCTGAGAGCTTCCATAAGAGTACGGTTTGAAGGTGAAGAGGGAGTTGGCACAGGGCCAGTCAGAGAGTTTTTTGTGTGTGCTATGACAATTCTACAAGAGGGAATACATGGTGATGGGAGACCCATTTTATTCTTTGAAGGAGAGAGCGATCATTTACTTCCTATACACAATCAGATCCTGCAGCAAATGGGAGCATTTATCAGCATTGGCAAGATTATTGGCCACTCCATCTTGCACGGAGGACCAGGCATCTATGGACTCTCTCCCGTGGCAAAGCACTACTGGTCCCATGACGACCTTGGGACAGATCCCCCCCCCCAGTAATACTTGAAGATCTTCCAGATCTCAACCTGCGTGAGACCATACAAGGGGTTTGTAAAGTGAAATATTACATTTATTTGTTTATAATTATTGACTTTATGCTTTATGAACAAGACTTTGCATTCATTATGACAATGTGTACACGAGTAGAGGTGTATCAGTGCATCTGTATTGGACAACCCTCCTAAATTGGTGTATTAAGTCAATTTCTGAGCTGCTAGTATATATGTTTTTACTTGTCTGGATACCCACAATCACATGAACCACACATTTAAATTAGGTACTTATGCCAATGTCTTTGTTGTCCGTTTAGCATATATTGTTTTTTGTTAAGGTTTCTTATTTTAATCTTATCTTGGATGCAACAGTTTCAACAGTGGAACACTGAAGAAAAGGTTTCAGATGAACTAAGAACAAGCCTTAGTCCATACATGATGGAGGCAGGTTTGGAACCTGAACTGCTCTGTGGAGGACGAGACGTGCTAGTTCAAGGTCTTCTTTGGTACTTTGTTATTGATAAAAGAAAACGCGAGTTTGATGACATTGCTAAAGGTAATTATGACAAGGTAACATTTAATACTTGCTGTATTTTATGAGATCCAGATAAGATAATTATCATGAATTATAGTGTCATGTTTTACGTTCCTGATCGATGACTTGATATTGTCTCAAAAAACATGCCAGACAAAAAAAAAATTCAATACGTTTTGAAGACTTCAGTTTGCACACGATGTCCTGAGTTTGGTTGTAATCGACAGGTGAATTAGATGCATAACTACACCACAAATAAACCGCTGAATTTTTGTGTTGATGTTGATTTCTTTTTTATTTCTGGAAAAAGGAGCGCTAGTACACAATGTAAGCATGTTTTATGAACCTTGCCTCGCCCGCTAGGGTTATGGTCGCGCAGTACCACCATCTCCGACACATGAACGTAATTCAATGTACTGATAGGAAATTATGTTGTTCGGCATTGTATAAAATATGTCTCAATTCCTGAGTGTTTACCATTTACACGGGAAAGCAGGTTGCTCCACGGTTTGTGTAAATGGTAAGCAAAACTCCAGATAGGGAAATTCCGTTTGAGATTGGTGTGTACCATTTACCATTGACACCAGAAACGAGCTGAGTAACCACGGTTACACATCAAAACTGGCGCAGGGCCTGGAACTGGTAGATAAAAGCAATTAGTACACACATTTCCTAACGGAAATTCCGGTTGGGAATTTTGGACTACCTTTGAAGAAATCCCGTTTTCTTCGGAAATGTTCCGTTTGAGAAGACCAAATTAGCCTTTCCATTTATATTCCAACCGAAATTTCTGGATTTTTGGGGTAAATGGTAAACAACCCCTAACTCAGATATTTTCTTTTTCCAAAATTGGAACAGGAATGAATGAAGTGTCGTTGCAGACGTCCCTAACGCAGCAGCCAACATTATTAGAGATCGTTTTTCCACCTCATGCTGCGAAGCAGATAACAACCTCAGAATTTATGGCCAAAGTTACTTATGACAATGAAAGAAGGGAAAGGGATAACCAAGCAAGAGCTATGTTTGAGCAATATGTGCAGGAAATTGCCCAAAGGAAGGAAGGTATTTATCTGCGACCGTGAAGAGTGCATTGCATTATGAATGCATATATATTGGCAGGTTTTTATGGACATTCCCGCCTCTATTTGACCCTCACAGACAGAACTAGAATTGTTGAGACTTGTCCAAGTATGATTGTTTTTAATTTGAATGTGATAATTCTTACTGATAATACTTCCTCCCCTTATCAATCATGAGATCAGACCTTGCAAGGCAATATCTAGTAAGGAAAGCATTTCTGAGATACTATCTGTGGTTGTGAAATGGCTGTTTTAAAATAGCCCATTTTACAGTTGTGTGCTTGGTGACCTGGCCTTTGAATGGAAGCGAGGCTGGAGGTGACCTTCTTTTGATACAGACCTTGGTGCTTTTCAGATGTTAATGTTTTTCTCATGCTAACTAGCTGAAGTTACATATGAAAGGCACTAAGTTCTGTATCATAACAAGGTCACCTCCAGTCTCGCTTCCATTCAAAGGCCAGGTCACCAAGCACACAACTGTAAAATGGGCTATTGGTTTGTTAAAAGAAGTGGCCTTGGACAGGCCTAACTGCTGAAGTGTTGCCAAGTACCTGGAAAATAGGAGTCTGACAATAGTTACTTCATTCTTGAATGTATTTATTCATAAAATTCCCTCCTATGAACTTGCAGGTGGAATTCGATTGAATGACTTGTGCAGTTTCTGGACCGGCTGGGATTTCCTACCTCCTCGAAGAGCAGTCTTGGTGGTCAAGTTTAACAACGATTTAATCAGCAAGTTGCCGACATCAGAAACATGTTTTATGTCTTTGATGCTCCCTGTTGGCCACAACACATACGAGGACTTCAGGAATGGCATGGACACTGCAATCCAGTATGGATGCAGAGGATTTGCATTTGCATGAACTTGTTGCATTATGTCTTTAGTCTGTTGTTGTTTGCATCCTAAGAAGATAGGCACTGTGGACTTAAAGTGCACCTAACCCCCCATTTTTTTTCTTTTAATCAGATCAATGTACGTTGAAAAGTCGAATAGTGAGATATTTCTTGTTTTTAATGTCGCGTTAGTGAGTTACAGAGATTTGAATTTACAAAATGCTAATTAGATGACGTCAAATCAAGACTTTACCATTATTTCTACTTCAATTTACAATACGCAGTTCACAGCCCCGGGAGAATCAATTTAAGAAATAATAAATAAAAACTGTTAATAGTCAATCGATTTGTTAAAAAAAAAAATTACTTGGAGGTTGAAACAAGTAGTTGTATAATGAACGAGTGTTGATTTGACGTCATCTTATTAACATTTTGTAAATTCAAACCTCTATTATTCACTAACGCAACGTTAAAAACAAGAAATATTTAACTATTCAACTTTTCAACGTACATGGAGTTGATGAAGCGATAAAAGAATTTGTGGGTTAGGTACACTTTAATTTTTTTTAATACTTTTGTATTAGATGTTTTGATTCTTTGGCAATTTCATAGCATCTGATAGTACAAGGGAACATACAAAGGTTTCTACACACATACAACAAAGTTGGCTTGTGTAAATGTCTTGACAACACTTGGCAACCATAGCCCGTTTCGCAGATACAGGATTTTGCCCCCAGGGCATCCCGTAATGAGCATTTAAATTAATATATTCCTTTGTTTTCAATGTTCATTATGGGATGCCCTGGGGGCAAAATCAATATGGCTGCCGTATCTGCGAAACGGGCTATGTTGACCATTTGTTGACAATGGCAGGGTTAGAAATTCGATTCTTTTGTCACAAGATGAAGATATCTTGTAGAGATGAGATCTACAAGCTAAATGGGCAAGCCACAAGATTTTAGGTTAAAGCAGAAAAAATGCACAATGAAAGTAACTGATTTATCTATCCGTTCCAAATTCTTTACAAACCACACACCAAATCTTGTTAACAACTCTGTCGTCATGCATTGTGCTCTTTCCCCAACTCGATTTCAAGCTCCTTCTCCCACTTCCGAACCGTTTTTAACGAGGCTGTTTGCGGAACACCTGAGGCTTTTGCCTTTTTAGGCATCGGTTCACTACTTTCTCCATTATTACTGCTTGTAGCAGCACCAAAAAACTTCGTAATGTCTGACATTTTTCACCGTTTTTGTGATTTCCTGCGAATTACATGAAAGCAAGGAACGCCTGGGGATTCTGAAAGCTAGTTCCTAGTCCCACAAAGGTGGGACTCTTTCAGTTTGCTGCCTTTTTAAAAGCCCATTTACCAACAGAGATCAGGTTGAGACATTTTGTTATTTTGAAATTAATTTTTCTATACAGTATACGAGGCAGTTGGCTAGAAAATGCGAGTGATTTTTTTCCACACTCGGTAATCGCATATTTGGCTAGCATTTAGCGAGTTAGCTTGTGGGAATTTCGAACCCTGATAATGGAGAGAACAAGTCTGTATGGACGTTTACGTTACGACTTTCATAGGGCTCAAGTGGTTGTTTATGTTGTGTTTATAATGCAAGTATCGTATTTTACATTTTACTACACGTTACTTAGGATACAGGTAACAAAATTGCCATTTAATGTAAAAGTCGGAAGGTTTTCCTTTTTGGTTCTCGTTTTATGTTATTATTTTACTTTCGGTTATTGCATGTTAATTTTCTTATGAAAAGTTGATGTTAAACAAGAGGAAATTTTTGAACTTTCCCAATTGTTTAAATGCTGATGGATGACTTGACACGTTAAGGATATTAATGCTATGTTGTATGGCCGTTCGGTTTAAAATCATCACCTTTGTGCCAGACATGATTAGGCAATGATGACGAGCTTGCATAAGGCCTACACTTCCTGAATACAATTAGATATGAATTGCAGAGCCTGAAGGTACAAATCAACTCCACTGTCATCAGACTCCTGAAGGGGATTGACTGTGTGAGTCAGCTGTTGCAAATCATTTGGTTGAAGTATTGTCTGATTGTTAGGTACTTCAACAGCAACCACTTCATTTCCTATCTGTCCATCCCACAATGTAGACGGCGCTGGTCCATCCCAGTCTACCCCATAATATGCAAGTTCTTCTTCAGACTATAAAGTGTAAAGATGTAATTATAGAATTAATAGACTAAAAAATCCAACAATTACTCTTCTACAACAGAAACATGTATTACTTTAATTTTTGTCTATTTACATCAACATTATTGTTGATTTTTTGCTTTAATGCACTAATCTTCAAAGCTCTTTGCGCGCCAAAATCAATGCTGGAACGACTTTTTCCCATCAAATGTCCATACTTACCATAGTCAGCTCCACTGCTACTGGGTGGTCCGAGTTCCAGACATTCATTAGGCCAGAGATCCAGAGCTGTTCAGGAGATTTGTTCTGTTCTGTGCTGATTGGTGCTCTGGAATGTGCATTAACGAACTGGGTAAGCTGCCTGTTTAGCCTTGGCAAAAAAACGTAATGCAGGGCATATAGGTGAATTTCGTTTGAGGGATCCAGAATTCCGGAGTCTTCCATACAGCTGAATAGAGTGTAAAATATGTGATTGCAACCATAGAAAAGATCCCTCCAAAGACGCTCTATTCTCTGATTATGGACACTCCTGCCGGTAATATGACTCCCTCTGTCAGGACCTCGAAGGGGATGACTTAACATATACCTTGCGATGTCCACGTTTTCGCCACCCTTGTCAGTACGTACCCTTGAGGGTAAACCAAACTTCTCAACAGCACCAAGAAAACTGTCGAATACAGTGGAAGCTAAGTTGTTTGTGTTGGCTTTTAGAAAAACGATCAAACGGGAGTAACCATCGATACCTCCATGGATGACGAATCGCCACCTATAAAACAGTATCCACCATTGTTACTGACGGTCACTATTGATTAGAGTGTTTTTTTTTTTTAGTTGAATGTCAGAAGTAATTTCGTGCTTGTTTTGGTTTTGTATTGTTACGCTTTGTAATTGGCTAAACCAATCAGAAGTAAAACTCGAACCAATGGTGACTTGGTCGCACGAGTTTTCCCGCACTTGCCGCCGGGTATCAGTTCTGATTGATTCATTGGATTGTCTGCATCCGTTGAGATCGCCCAGAGTGATTACATCGATTTTGATGCTACGACAATCAATAGGCCAATTCCTATATATTAAAATTCATACTTGGCTCCGAGGCTTAGGGGAATAAAACAAAACAAATTAATTATTCATCCCTGAACTTCGATGTGATTTCTTTTGTTTTATTCCCCTAAGCCTCAGAGCCTAGTATGAATTTTAATATATCGGAATTGGTCTATTGAAAACTCCTCTATTTTTTATTTTATTCACTGTCTTCTCATTGACTGAAAGCATACAGCCACAGTCTGCATGTAATAAGCCATTTCCGAGTTGCCTTTAGCCTCTTTTTCAAAACGAGGTCAAGTGTTAGGTATGTTTTACTTGCATGTGAATGAAAACTCATTTGCACATGAAAGGCTTTGTACTTGGCCGCGCTTTGATAGAGGCTAAAGGCAACTCGGATATGGTCTATAAATAAACAAATATCGATTACTCAACTCTCGTGCAGTACATATACTGAATTAACATGTGGGAATACACTTATGAGAATGAGATCGGACGCCAGTTCATATAAGGCGCCTTAGGCAGCCGCTATCGGTCCACTGTTGATCTCTTCTCACCCCACCCGTGAACGAATGTAGGATACTGTGGGTGGTTACAGCCACGGTTTGTTACGTCCTCAGTGATTCTTTTACGTCCGCCATCGGAGACGGGGCCGCCATTTCTGCGTGGTCATCCGAACCACGTCAAAGTCTAACCATTTGCTGATATCATCGGGGTTTGAGCACGGGCAAATCCTAAATGGCTCCTCGTGCATTGTTGAGTTATATGACCACTCAAGAATTAAAAATAAAATGCTTGAGTACAAGAAGCACTTCCCTCGTGTTTTTTTTTATTCCTGTGTGCTCATATTTACTCAACAATGGACTCGGCCGCATGATATATTTCCTAAATATATTCATCCGTAACCTGTGGGAAAATGCGGGATAACACAACAAGTCATGAAATGAGTTCAAGAGATACTTTAAATAAATCAACGCAAGGTGCCAACGAACCGAACACGTTTATGGGTGTGCACTGTTTTTTTAGGGTTGAGGTATAAATCACCTGCAGATCCAACTAACCTGATAAGTTTGTGGTTTCCGTCAATATGCCAAAGGGCAAGAGGTGCGTATACCCTGTACTTTCGGCGGTTAACGGTGTTAATCGTCAAAGCTCGAAGAAGAACCCCCTCCGGATTAACTCTTCTCATGGACTCCCGTATGCGGGTTTGTTGTACTCTGATCCCACTGCTTAAAAGGGAACCGGTCATTCGACGGTAACCATATGACGGAAAACTTCTTAAAATGGTTTCTATGGTGCGGTCAAGGGTTTGATCATCAATGGCTGTGAAAAACTGTTTCGAGGAAAGACCAAACTCTTGTAACCGTCTCTCTGTTGTCCGTAGAGTGAGACCCAGGAGTTGTGCCACGTCAGGAACGGAGAAACCCCTTTGTAACAAAAAGTCTAGCTGGTCTCTGGAGACATCATATTTTGGTCGCCCACGGCCTCCGTGAGATACCTGCTCAACCCTGAAGCTGTGGGAAACGCCATTGTCGTCAACTAAAACCTGCAGAAGATCCTTCGCGTCCCGAACAAGACTGATAAGTTGATCACTAGCGGAATCGCAAACTCCCACATAACGAACTAGAGAATTATATAACCAGTCGATGCGATATGTGACGCTATCTAGATGGTCTGAGCGTCCGTTGCAATTTTCAAGCTCTCTTACGAGACTTACCAACAACTGGCGAATGAACACTGCCATTCTCTCTGACTGCTGTTGTTCCGCCATATTGAAAAGGGAAGGCGGAATAAATTATCTTTGCGCGGGAAATAAATTAGTAAACTATGTAACCAGGCTTGCTCGGCCGTACTGGGTACCAGGATTTGAAGTTGTAACATTCGAGGTTTTGTGTGCGCAGTGACAGACAGGATTTAGCACTGGTACGAATTTGATTTGACATTCGATTTGGTGACATTCAAAGAATAATTGGTAGTTCCGGAAATGGTGTGACAGGAGAAAATTCAGACATTTCAGGATTTGATCGGAGAGAACTAAATTTGAAGTTGGCGAATTTGATGAATAAGAAGATAATTTAAACACATTTCAGAAAAGTAGAATTTGGTGTTACCGAAATTGTGATCAGTGTAAAATTTATTAACTACTGCCGGATTTGATGTGACAAAATAGAATTTGGAACGAATTTGAATCAATGTTACCGAATTTGATGTGACAAAATAAAAATTGTTGTTTCCGAATTTGGGGACAGAACTAAAGTTGGTACAAATCCGAAAAATTGATATACCACAATTTGGGACGTTGTTTCCGAATTTGGGGACACAGAACTAAAGTTGGTACAAATCCGAAAAATTGATTTACCACACAATTTGGAAAGACAACATAAAATTGAAGTAGTCAATTTTGGCGGGGATCACACGCCATAATTTACGGCCAACAGATCATTTTAGATCCTGTCATGTCCGGTATTTCAGAGAGGAAAGTTAAAGAAATTCAAACCTTTCCTACATAAAAATCTACATGCCAATATACGCTAAAATGAGGCCCAAATCTACAATTCCAAGCGCAACACCACAAGAAAACACAACCGACAGACTTCACCTCTCGTCCGTTCCACGCGACTAAACTTAGTCTTGTAATAAACATCCCCCGCCGTTTTAATACTGATGACAAGGGCAATGACAGCTCAATGAGACAAGGAATCTCATTGGATGCGCTTAATTGGTTTGAATAACCTGGGGTTCCCTCTCCCAAAGGAAGGCCTGATACTCAGGTTAGGTTTGAAAGGCGATACGAACTTCACACTCCAAAATCAGTCGACCGTGAAGGGTCAAAAGTTTGGGCTTTGTTTGTAGTCTCTCCTTTTTCTCTCTCTCCGCCGCGCGTCTCGCCTTTCTCGCGTGGGGTGATTTTCACGCGCGCTCGCATTTCGCTCGCTCTACTATCCCTGAGGAAAAAGGAGGGACTGCTCGTAGTCTAGGACCAAATTTAGTAATTTGTAACGTGAGGACATTTCATTGTGTCATACATAAATCACTAACCCAGTGCGAGGCAAAACATCGGGGGTCCGGATTTATAAAAAAATCGCGCGCTTTTACGAAAGTCCTCTTGCTTTAACGGTCGCGTTCTGAGCACACAGGCTTTCGTCATCTACCTTTCGTCTACTAGCTTTTTACTGCGTTGCAATTTACTCTTTCACATTTAAGGAGGTTTTGTTTACTATGGAAGAATAAATCGATAGAATAAGAGAGGGCTTGTCGGATGACTTGTTCTTCTGGAAGAGCTCATAAGGAGTAACCGTGATCAGATGTTGCCGCGGACAATGCAAAGCTCCGACAGGAGCACGATCAAGCGAATAAATCGCAAGCTGAAGTACTACAGCGAATCGAACGGCGCTTGAACGAGCCAGAAAATCCTCCCCGAGGTCATCCTCGTGCAAGACTTCGACGTGCAACAAGGACTATTGCAGTTCCTGCCGCATGTAGAGTAAGTAGACGAATTGAACATAAGCAAGCTTATTAACGGTATAAATTACACACGTGCATGGATATAATGTATTCCTTGCAGGATAATTAACATAGTGGTCCGTAGAATAATTCTTTTACAGTGACTTCTTGTATTTTTAGTTTAAAAATGAGTTAACGGTTTTGGCGCGCAAAATAATTTATGCCGCGGTGCATAAATTATTCAGACTCGCACAAGCGTAAAATAATTGAGTTTATTGCGATCTCTTCATTCTTCTATGAATAAATTGAAATAAAATAAAGTTTTCCAACCAAGAAAGCCCAAATATTTTGATGTGCGACTAAAAATTGGCTTTTTAGAATTATTGTTAATATTTTCGCGCGTGGATGAAAATTAGTGCTGGCATAATTTATTCATTAAGCTACCGCAACAGCGGTTTTATTGTAACTTAATATATTTTAGTTCCTTCGTCGTAGCTATACTATTATAGCTAAATTGTGTTCATAATAATAATGATAAAAACCCTGAAAACTTCAACTGCAACATTTTTATCTATATGGATTACAATTTTCATACTCTGATAGGTACATCTAAAGCCAACTGTGAGGGTGGGGTAGGGGGATCCTGCCTGGTATTTTTTGTAGGGTAATGAGATCCTGAAAGGATTTTTACTGTTCGACATCCAAATAATGATGATGACTGACCAGAACGCTGTCGACATGAGTTTTTCGAAGCCTTCAATAGCAGCCATGCGTTCAGTAATTGAACGTTCCATTATGGTTGGACTGAGTTTGATTGCTGTCCATTTGATAATCAAACATTTGATTGTGTTCAATTGACAAAATGTTTTTTGTGAGTTTGAAAATGTTCGATTACGAAAGGGATCCCCGTACGTCTCTGAGGATTAAAAGTTTCAATCAATATAAGGGAACCTTGGTGGGGAGCGGGGTATTATTTTTTAATCACATTAAATTACATGTAAATCATTAATATTTTTCAGAGATCAGTGAGGACAATATATAAGGTATTGACCAAATAAGAGGACTTTGCTGGCTTCAACCTACAGTTGTAAATGAGGAGTGAGTATAACTAATGATAAGCAATCAATAAAGAAGATTAAACTTGTATTTGAATGAGTAAAACTTCCAAAAGATCTCTCCAAAGGAACAGTTAATAAAACATCCTCCCAACAGTTTGTGTTCTCATGAAATGAGTCTGAGTGGGTGATCATTAGAAGCCCTTTGCAGATTGCCTACATTGTATATAGAAGCTTTTTTGTGGTGGATAGTTACTTAATTATCTATTTTGCTATAACATCAGGGCTGTGGTCTAAGAATTATCAAAGGGAGTCCAACTATAAATCTAGGGTGCCTTATACACTATATATAGCAGTTATGCTTTGTGCATAAACTCAGTAATTTGCTTGTCATCCAAAGACAGAAGTTAGTTGGCACCCGGGTGCAGCTATCAGCCCTGAACATAAATTATCCACTCTTAACTTACTTGTGTAAAGATATGCACATTACTTAGCTTTAACATGAAGCTTTCTATTACTTCAGGAATTTGAATTGGAAATGCAATGACCAGATGGGACATTTGTTGTCTGCTTATGAGAGTACCCATCCAGAGAGATTCAACTGTATTTCTGTTTTACATGTTTCTTATTTTAATTCATATACATGACTCAGTTCATCCTGTCCAAACATCTGATTTTAAATCAAGCTTTAGTGTCTAAGCAATCAACTATTAACTTTCAGAAATTGACCAGACGGACTTCTGCCCTTGAAATGGTTCCATGGGCAGATGTACATGAAAAAGGGAAAGTAGCCGAGGTGCTGGTGATAGATGCCATGAGCAGTGAAGATAGTGCATATGAGGATGATGATGCTGGCAATCAAAAGCTTACTGGATATAAAGTACGAAGACTTGGCTAGGAAAGTAGGTGGTTGAGGAGAAAGAAGAAGAGGCTTCATAAATATTACTGGAAATCATTGACTAAGAGCACACTAGAAAAAATTGTACATAGGAATCTAGCTCCTGAATTGTCAGAACGACAGCCCCCTGATGACTTTCCAGAATGGGCTGTTCGTTAACCCACTGCCAAGTTTTCTAATGCTTTTAACATGACGTTCCGGTATAAAAGGCTTAGCTCCTCCCCTATTTTGCATCTTTCAATCACAAAATGTGGTTAACTTGTGCGTCCTTTAAATAAAATTTGCTTCAAAAATCTAATTAAACCAAGATTTTACCTTAGTAAAAAAAGAAAAAGTTCATAAAGATTTCAGATATAACTTTCATAAAATTTTTCCAAATTGTGTTAGCAATGGTCATAGTTATGATGCATGTTTTTTGTCAGGTGTTAATTCTTCAGTGGTTGATTGACGACTGGAGGTGAGAATGGCGAGGCCAGGCTCCTTTTATACGTACCGGAACTTCGTGTTTAAAAATTCAACAAATTCTCCAATTTATGTTTGCAAAAGTGAATTAATGAATTATTATTGCAATATTATTGATTTCACTGAAGAATGCAAAAATTAATTCAAAAAAGACTCGCACACATGCCCCTTGCTAATTTGACAACCATATTTGCAATTTGTTTTGTTCTCACTTCTAAGTTCCGATACCAGCTTTTTAAAATTTCCTTCAGAATGTTAAAACACAGAAAAGGCTCTCTGGTATTCTGAGAAGGTTAAAAAGTAATTGGCAAAACAAAATGAAAAGAAAAATGAGAAGACCCTTGGCTGATGTACATTGTATTTAAATATCGGGAAACCTACCTTATAAAATTCTCACATGACAAGTGCATGTGAAACCGCTTTTGAATTTTGCATTCTTCATTTGAAGAGCGCATTATTGAATTGAGTAATGAAATCAAATATTGCAGTAATGAATTCATTCATTCACTCAGTCTATGCAGGAACGCTTGACCTGTTTTGACTGTAAACGAATACAGTACTATTAGTAGTTTTTGCTAGTTTTACTGAAATCCAGAGAATGTCTTGTTTGTTGTTATTTATTATTTTAGTACACCTGATCTGAATGACGATTTAGTGAAATCTGGTTCATGTAAGCAATGTAAGAATAATATGAAACTACAAACACCAAAATTAGTTGTGGTATTATTAGCTTTTTTTTCGGATCAACAACAAATGGCAATATATACTAGTAGATTGAAATAATTATCTTTTATAAACAGCTTGAGGATGGGTCTAGTTTTATGAAATTATCAAGCTTGATATGCACTATGCTTACATTTTGTATCAGTGTATCAACAACACAAACCAGTAATGTTCCTTGGATGGGCAAAGAAGACAAGATCAACAACACAATAATAGAACTTATGCGTGATGATGATGTCACCAGCTCAAAATTCACCACCAAGCCTCATTTGTTAGAAATTCTTTGCAAACTTTTGCCAACTTCGTGTTGTTTTTGAGTGGGATTATTTTTGGATTTGCTCCTTTGAGAATACATTCCTGAGATATTTGCATGCTTACACTTTGCGGAAAGGGAGGCCTAGAGGTGAAATTAGCCAGTCTGATGTCATCATGCATAAGCCCTATCACATGTATTAATGTACATAGATATTTGGGGCTTGAACTATTGGCTCTACATGTATTTGCTTGGTTCACTGTAAATCTGATTTCTGTTATTTGTTGAATTTAAAGTAAGAGAAGAGATAATAAATACACTGATTTTTTACATCATCCTGGTTTAACAACACTTCTTGTCTCCTGCAAAACAATCATGACCATAACTGATTGTCACTGTCCTTGGGGTAAAAAGTACAGAAACAAAATGTAAACCAGAATTCGAAAGGATACAACTTTCATCTTCTTTGTTTGCTCTGAAGCAGGCCTTAATTTAAAATTGATTATTTATAAAATGGCTCTAGATCAAATATTAAACCGAAAATAAAGGTGAATTAAATATACAAAAATGTAACTTTTAATGTGACTACCAAAAGCACAATAGAGGTTTTGCACGGCAGCCATGTTGCATGGCAGGAACAATGAAAATGTTTTGCATTAGAAAGAACATTCTTTCCCATAGGGAAAAGAATCTATTGTTCCTGCCATGCAACATGGCTGCCGTGCAAAACCTCTATTAAATGAAAATTAAAGGTGACTAAAAAAACCACCAAACATTAAAGTTAAATTAAAGGTGACCTAAAGGACATCTACCAAACATTTAGGTTAAATTAAAGGTCAATTAAAGGTGAATTAAAGGTGACTTTAAGACAGTTAGGGAACATCTTAAAAGTTTATGAAATGAACCTTTAGGTTGTCTTTAATCTTAAATTAAAGCTTACATGAAATGCTTCATAAGGAGACTTTAATATGTCCCTGAAAGTTCAATTAAAGGTTCATTTCAGGTCTTTTGTACAGGACCTAAAGATTCATTAAATACTTCAAATGTTAATCTTTAAGTTAGCTTTAGAACAAATTAATTCCGTTATTTCGTCCTGTGAGAGGTCTGTTTCGGATTTAAGGGGGGTAGGCCCGGGGCTGGATGTACTGATGAACGGAATCGCACAGGGGGGTACCGTGGGGGACCGCTAGCTTCACCCATAACAGCTACAGTAGGCACTTGAGCTGCAGAGTGTTTGGCCTAAAAAGAAACAGGCAGGAAAGTTAATACTTCATGGGCATGTGTAAGGGTATATGCCGAATGTCTAGAAGTAAACTGAAAGATACGCCTCCAGCAGACAGTGTAATAACATAAGCAGAAGGAAAATGGGACCAAATTTAGGACTTGGCATCTCACTGACTTCACGTTGGAAAAAATCCATGCAGGAAGCTTTAAAAACAACACATTGTATGCATTTTGGGGGAAGCTGTTTTGGAGTCATCAGGATAAGTTTTCAGGTAAAGGTCAAAACATTCAATGTGGTCTTTCTTAACGTGAAATTCACTTTTCGCTTTGATTAAATCTACAAACTCGAGTCCAGTCTTCTTGAAGTTACGCCATGCCTTATGGCAAAGGCCTTCTCGTGAACTCCCTTATTGGTACTTAACAATTTGTCGATAAGATCCTTATGTGTAACATAGTATTTAAATGAAAGCTAATGAGTGCTTTCCAATGGCGCAAATTTGCAAACATTAACCGCATTATAGTATGGTACTGTTAGAAAGTACAAGATTGTTATCGTTACCTGTGGTGGTGGCGGCGCTACACTTTCAGGTTCAGTCTCAGTTTCTTCCTCGGAAACCCCGCTTTCTTCCTCGCTCTCATCGTCTAAAAGTTCTTGGTGTCTCTGTGACTCCGGGGCTCTCTGTGGAGGACCAGGAGTTCTTTCGGTGGCTGAGGGTGGTTTTGGTGTCTTCTCTCGAATTAAACCTGCCGTGCTTCCAGTGGGGGTCTCAGACGCCCCGCTTTCATTTTCCCCCTCCTCATCTTTTTCGTAAGCGGGGTTTGTACTGAAAGGGAATAATAATGGTGAAGACCAGCAAGCCTAAAGGACTGTTATTTCTAGCTTCCGTAGCAAGAACCGACTAAGAAAATTAGTCATCCCTCATGAATGGGATCCCAGTCCAACACTCCAAAATTTCTTTTACACGTTTTCCAATTTTTAATTACTAGAGCGATTTTCAATTGAGTATCGAAAGTAATTCCTTGATTGCATTGGTTTTGCATTGCTACGTTTTGTGATTGGCTAAAACATTTCGCGCCACTTTCTTGACCAATTAGAAGTAAAACCAAAACCAATCGCAGTTTACCCGCACGCGTTTTCCCGCGCTTGGTGCCGGCGACATGTATTTGCTTCGAGTTCTGATTGGTTCGTTGGATTGTCTGTGTCTGTTGTGATTGGCCAGCGAGGAAAAGTGTTTTATCAGGATTTTCAAACAACGAGAAGCGAGTTGAAAATACGAGGTGTTTGCCGAGATACCTGATAGAACACACTTTCGAGTGTTTGATAATAAAAGCTTCTTAAACTGCTCATTAAATACAGAGAAAACGAAGGAACAAAATCACCAAAATCTATGCAAACTTGATGAATTATTAAGTTTGAGAAGTTGCAATCCATTTCCACCCTGACTGTCTGTAGCTAAGACACTTTTAATAGTTTTAGTGATCAATATAAGATTAAGATCATATAAATGTTGTAGTTCATTTTTTTTCTTGAACCAGTTTTTGGATTATTGAACCAAGGATAAAATTGATCTACAACATAAACAACAATGGACCATTATTTCTATATTTTCTTTGATTGTCGGTTACGGGAAATTGGTTATTCAAGACTCGATTACTCGATTTGACAAAAGGTTTTGATTGAAGCCAACAATCTCGTTATAGTACTTACAGTATTTGTTCCCTGGTTGTAGGTAACTTCTGCACTGGTGGCTTGCCGACTTTTCTTCGCAGGGACGTCTCGCGTCCACGTCTGGCGGGTTTCCCAGTTTGTTCTTCTTCTTCTCGAGTGGGAGCAGAGGTGGATGATGTTGTCGGCATGCTGGACACTCCTGACTCCGTGTGCCGTGCTACATCGAAACTACGAACAGGAGGGGTCTGAAAAATAATAATTAAGTAACAATGCGTGTAAGAACTAGGCAATCCTCTATTGTTCTGCGGCATTTCGCGTTCCCCACATACGATTGTTTAGATTTTCTTAGTGAGAATGCATCAAGCTATGGACAACACGTTTTTGAAATAAAATGTACTGAAACTTTATTTTTAAGCGATATTTCTTTTGTGTTACAAGATTTTATCCAATCATGAGACTACAAAACAATGGCCAAGAAAGGCTTCTAATTTTCCATGTTTTCTACATAGGAATTTTGCTGCATTAAAACTCAGAAAAGGGAATCAACAAGTAAACTAGAGAGAAATAAATGCGCTACCTGATGAATTGATAGCAGATTTTCATGTTTTAACCAATGAGGTAGACCGTTTCAACAATAACACAGTTAACACCTTTCTGCGTTCCTTGCCGTTGGGTTGCCTAGTTCTTACTTGGACCATTACTTAAACGGGTGATGTTGCAGCTCTCGTAAGGTCTCACACCATTGGTTTGCAACCCTTAGAGCTAACAATAGAACAAACAACACAACAATGTACCCTAACCCTAAAAACAATAGCAGCTGTGTTTTACCGGGCCAATGAAAATAGAGGTTTCGAAGAGCTGCAAGCCTATTGACTTAAACCGATTAGATAAGCATGATATACCGGGAATATAAATTGAAATAATACAAAAATCCCGAAGGAAAAATCGTTACAACTGCCGCCCCCTCTGCCCCTCCCCTTTTCGTATTTTTGGAGTCTCCCGTCTCCCTTATTCACTTCCCTCCCCCTCCCCCTCCCCCTCCCCCTCCCCCTCCCCCCGCCTCCCCCTCCCCCCCCCCCGCCTTAAGACTCTTACCCTTCTTTTATCAGTCTCCAGCATCCTGATGGTGTCCGGCTCGCCCTTAGACTTGGGTGCACCCTTCTTCCAGCGCCAGCACACAAGCAATATAACCACGATAATCAGTAGAATTGGGCAGAGAACGGCTGGGATAATCCACCACTTGATCGGGGTCGAGGCGACAGTGGGTGGTTCTTCAGGGGGCGTTGTTGGTACAAGCGCTGGTCTAGGTGCGGTAAGAACCTGGAAAACCGAATGAATGAAATAAACACTATGCTTTATGTGACTCTTATAGTTTCTATAATTAGTTTTAACAATGGGGGTGAGAGCCAGTGAGAGTTGACACTCGGTGCAAGCACATGAGGGCTGGCTGTGAAACGAGAGAAACAGTTTGTACTCTCGTCCATTCTCATAAAAGAAAAATGGGACAGATTCAGACACGATAAACACCGTATACGCATTGGTGCAAATAATAGGATAACTCGTAAAAATTTGAACATATTCAGACTCCATGAAAGCGCATCTTAAACTGCCAAAGCTCTTAGCTGATTTTACGAGCGCCTGGCAAGGTCTTATAATAAATGGTTAAAAAACGTATATTTCTTACCGCGTAGGGCACGGTATATGTTGTCATCTCGCCTGTACTCAGCCAGTTCATAACAGACGCTACGTAAGAACCGTTCACCACAGCACCGGAGTCAAACACGAAAAATTTTACATCTGCTTCGGAAGCTGCTGAGTTGGCGTTCCTGACTACGTCCACAATCTGAAAGAAAATAAATCACACCTTTAAATAAAATGTCATTTTACCTATAAATTTTAGAACCTTTAATGTGGTTTTTAATGTGATGAAATCCTTAAGTGTCATTCATTCAAATTAAATCTATTGAGCAGCAAATTCTTGCTGTGCTGATTACTATGCTGTAGAAGATGACCCTAACTTTTGGGTGTGTGGAAGAAATCCTTAAGATAATCAGTTCTTTCTTGTGGTACTGTTTGTTATGCTGTACAAGGTGGTTCCAACTTTGAGTCTGTGGTACTTTGCTGTTCACTATGCTGTACGAGGTGGTTTTAACTTTCCGTTCATGTAATATGGTTCACCCAGATGTGCAAAATGGTTACACTCAGTGAGACTTGGCTGGATGACTCCTATGAAGATTCTCATGTTAACATTCCAGGATTCAATTGCATTCGCCTGGATAGGTGTGGAGCCAAGAAAGGATTTGGTGGAGTAGCAATCTATGTAAAGGAAGGCTTGTTGTTTCGTGTTAGGAATGATCTTCACTCAGCCGCCAATGAATGTCTATGGATTGAGATATCGCGCACTAAATGTCGCCCAGTTTTGATTTGTTGTTCATATAGAGCTCCCGGTTTAGACTTTGCTAATTTTATTTCAAACTTGGAGTTATCTATGACGAAAATTAACCTGGATAAATGTGACTTTGTACTTCTTGGCGACCTTAATGCAAATATGTTGCCGTATTCAAGAAAGAAAGAAAAACAAGAGCTTAAAAAATTTGCATCTTCACACAATCTTACGCAACTCATTACTGAGGCTACCCGAGTGACGGAAACCTGTCAAACTTTGCTTGACGTGATTTTAGTGAACAATGATCACCGCATCACTGATTCCGGTGTTGTTCCTGTTTCACTGAGTGATCATCACCTCGTCTATTGTGTTCTAAAAGTAGGTGTAATAAGGGCGCCACCAAAATCAATTGAATATCGCTCTTATAAAAACTTTGATGCAAACACCTTCCTAGCGGACTTGAATAACGTCCCATGGCATATCATTGAAAACGAGGAGGACATCGACGACGCTGTGTTTGTTTGGAATCAATTGTTCTCCGAGATAGCTGACCTGCATGCGCCTGTAAAAAGACGAAGAATACGAGGTGTTCCGCTCCCGTGGTTGAATGATAAAATCAACGAGCAAATGAAGGATCGTGATTTTCATCATCGTAAAGCTGTGAAAACAAATTCTGCTTTTCACTGGGCTTGCTATAGGAAGCTAAGAAATAAGGTCAATCGCGAAGTCAAGGCAGCAAAATCCAAGTATTACTGTGACTTGATTCAAGAGGCAAAAGGAGATTCAGGGAAGATCTGGAAGGCGGTGAATGAGGTGTCTTCACGCAAAACTAAATCCTCGAGCCCACAATGCATCGTAGTCGATGGCGTTGAACACAACACTCCGGCCTCAATTGCATCCGTGCTTAACTGCTATTTTTCATCCATTGGCAGAAGTCTTGCAAATAAAATCTCAGCCGCTGCTACGTTCCCAGTCAGATCGGCAGAGAAATCACAGTCTTTCTCACTATATGAAGTTGATGAGAAAACAGTACTCAAGTATCTGCTTTCTCTAAAGACAAATAAAGCTATTGGCTTGGACAACATCAGTGCGAGACTTTTAAAGTGTGGCGCGCGTTCCATTTGTCCCTCGATTACCAAGTTACTGAATCTCTCTATCCGTACTGGCAATTTTCCTGAAATATGGAAATGCTCGAAAGTGGCTGCACTTTTCAAAACTGGAGATAGGACAGATGCGTCAAATTATCGTCCAATATCTATTCTGCCAACAATGAGTAAAATTCTGGAAAAAGTCGTCCATTCCCAATTTTATGACTTTTTGAATTCAGAAAACCTCATTTCAAGCAAACAATTTGGCTTCCGTCCCAAACTGTCTACAACATCAGCTCTCACCAGTTTTGCAGATGAAGTCCTATTGCATATGGAAAGTGGAGAACTGTGCGGTGCAGTATTCTTAGATCTGACTAAAGCATTCGATACAGTTGACCATACGATCATGCTATCTAAATTGTCAGCTTTCGGTGTCTCGCCCAGTAGCCTAAATTGGTTCGAGTCTTACCTGAGTCATCGCAAACAGCGGACTGCCTGTAGCGATGCTGTGTCTGACCCTCTCCCGGTGACCTTCGGGGTGCCACAGGGGAGTATTCTAGGACCGCTTCTCTTCTTGGTTTATATTAATGACCTTCCGCTAGCTATAAAGAATTGCGAGGTTACTTTGTATGCTGATGATACGGTCCTGTACTACTTTGCTAAGGAACCACACCTGTTAGAGGAGGCACTGAATGATGATCTCTTGCAAGTTGCCCAATGGTTGCATGGAAATAAGCTAACTTTGAATCTTACCAAGACGAAATCAATGATCATAGGCAGTAATAGGAAACTTCTCGGTGTTTCCTCTTTCTTATTATCAATTTTTGACACTGATATAAATTCTGTAACAAGTTTTAAGTATTTAGGAGTTATATTGTCCTCAACGTTTACATGGTCCAACCATGTTGAGTATATTTCATGTAAGGTTAATAAGAACCTTGGCCTTTTACGTAGGATTAAGTGTTATTTACCTCATAGTGCCCGGTTACTTTTTTATAATAGCTTAGTGTTACCTATTTTTGATTATGCTGATTTAGTCTGGGGAGACAAGGACAATGTTTCACTCATGAATGAATTGCAAATTCTGTAAAACAAAGCTGCCAAGTTAATATTGGATAGAACACCTTACGCATCATCTACTGATGCATTAACAGTCTTAAGATGGCCGAATCTTCAAGAACGTAGGAAATGTCATCGATGTATATATGCATACAAGTGTATTAATGGCCAACTTAATCATTCCTTGAACATTGTCAAAAAGAGTGATTTGCACTCTTACAATACGCGGAATAACGATACCATCAAGCTACCCAGAATTAAGTTTAATTGGGGAAAACACCGTTCCCATTATCACTGTTACAGAGATTTTAACGAGTTAGATAGAACCATAAGAAAATCAGCAAGTCTTTCAATTTTTAAGAAGCATCTTTTTTCTGCTTTCTATAATTAATTTTTTTTTATGATTAATTGTTATACTTTGTGTATTTTGTACATATTTTAATATCTTGATTTTAGTTTAAATTTTTAAAATTTTTATATTTTAATTGTATCTTGTAATAATGATTTATATTTAGGACCTCTATGAAAACCACAGTTTGTGATGGAGTTTCCTAATAAAAGATTGTTATTATTATTATTAATGGTTCTAACTTTTGAGTTTGTGAATAAATTATTACTTACAGTTGCACTTATACTTCCGCTTCTTCTCTTCCTCCGTGAACTTTTTCGCGCTTTGCCTTCCGCGTACAACGTAACAAGTTTGTTTGCAAGATCGCTTCGGAACGAGGAATCTTTTAAATCCTGATTTTGACTGACACTGAGGCCTATGATCACGTGGTCAGATTCTGAGGCCGTGAGGGAGTCTGGGACGTAAACAGGAACCAAGGCCTGCGAAAAGAATCAGAATTAAAAACAAATTTATTTGCCACCTGAAACCAACCATTGGTGAAAAAAGGATCGATGTTACGGTTTGCCCATGTTGATAATACTAGTAGTAATCTGAAATTAGTGAAGTGCGTTCGATTGGACAATAATAGTACGAATGATTAACAAGTAAACACTATGATTTTTCTTGTTTTCTAACGACATTTTTCTCATGTTCTCCCAACATCCCGCGTGGGTTTATAACGCTGGTAAACTTTTAGAAAATACGTTCTTAATTGCTAAACCAGACTTATCATACTACGAAACGCATTTGTAAAGACAGAACTTTGTAAAGAAAAAGAACACACTTTATTGCCATACTTTGGAAAACACATTTTTACAATAAGGAATTATAAACAAAAATAGGTAATTGCGTTCGACGTTCGGAGAACGCAACCTAAACTCAACCCGCGAGAGGTTTGGGCACGAACATTTAGCGGGGAGAAACTTGATTTTATGGTTGGGTCAAGTACCGGAAATAAGTCATAGACTCGTCCAGCAAGGTGCGCGCGCACGTTTTTCTCCTTACGTCATAGACTTGTCCAGCAAGGTGCGCGCACGTTTCTTCCCCCACGTGCAAAGAAGTGGTCTTTCTTCGTGTCTTCGTGCCTTCGTGCCTTCGTGCTGTGTGTTTTCCTTTTTTTCTCACCTGTGCTTTAGTCGGTTCGTTTAATCTCAAGTAACTGCAACGTTTTTTTTACAACGAAGCTTGATCAGGAACTTGTATACCGCTACTGAAAGGTACAGAAAGTCCTTTATTCCAGCTACAAAAGAAGCGAATATGGCGCGTACTATTGTCCTGTGAGATGCCATCGATGAGAGAGAATTCGGTAGAAAACAAACATGTTACAAGTCGCAAAGACAATTATCACCGGTGCCGCAAGACAATCGTAATTGGCTAATCAGTCAAGAATTCGATTCTACAGCAGACAAAACTAATTCACATAGAGACTTCAAATTCAACCCGAAGTCGCAAAGAGATATCCCTTGTGCCCTTGCAAAAAGAGAAAAAGAAAAATGCTTGGAAGGCTGCCTCCTCAAGGTCAAATGTGGCAGACCTCAATATCCATAAAAAATTCGAACGCACTTATAATCCCTGATTACTGCTAGTTGCGTTCGACGTTGGGAGAACGCAACCTAAACTCATCAAGCGAGAGGCCTGGGCACGAACATTTAGCGGAGAAAAACTCGATTTTGTGGGTGGGTCAAGTACCGGAAATAAGTCATAGCCTCTTCCGGCAAGGTGCGCGCGCACGTTTTTCTCTTACGCGTACGTCATAGACTCATCCAGCAAGTTGCGCGCGCACATTGGTTTGCCATTTTTTCTCACCTCTGCTCTATTCGGTAAGTTTAATCTCTATCATTTTTGCAAGTAAATGCAGTGTTTTTACAACGAAGCTTGATCGGAAACATGTTTACTGCTTCTGAAAGGTACAGAAAGTCCTTTATTCCAGCTACAAAGAAGCACATATGGCGCCTATTATCGTTCTGTGAGATGCCATCGATGAGAGAGAAGTCGGTAGAAAACAAACTAATACTAATTGATCATAATTATGAGTCATTGTACTCTGACCTATTGCGGTCACAAATACAAATACAACTAGCGGTTCCATATTGGAAGTGAAGTGCTGCCACATATGGAAGTTTTAGTTTCGGCATCGTGTAGTGATTATTAAGTTTTGCCGTTAAAACTTGGTTGTTGTGGAATTAGTATAATTGTGCTTTGATGATGCGCAATTAGCCTCGCAATTAGCCTCGCAAATAGCAATTAGCCTCGCTTTGACGCTCGTACTCACGTGGTAACGCCTTCATCTTTCGCTTTCGCTTTCGCTCGTGTCAGCTCGCTGCTCGTGTGTGAAACGGTTGGCTTTGGTTACTTTTAGGGGTGCCGTGCTATATAGCGTAAGCAACTGCATTAGTGGAACGGTTGGCTTTGTTTACTTTTAGGGTTGCCGTGCTATATAGCGAAAGCAACTGTATAAGCCGGCGCTAAAATAGAATTAATGTCGTGATCATATGGCAAATAAAATTGTCATTTTGAGGGAAAACAATGAATGTTATCGAGTTGGGAAAACAATGAATGTTATCGAGTTTCTAAACGTAGTAATTTCTCTCGAGTCAGCAAACTTAGTTTTTGCACATAACTTAACTGCTGGGCACCCTAAATTTTATACTTGCACTCTCTTTTCGGGCTCCCTATGATTACTCTTAGAGCACAGCCTTGAGTAACTGCCACTCCTTGACCCCCCCCCCCCCCCCCTTCACCTCCACCTCCCACTTCCTAACCCCCTAGTACCATCATCCCACCCTGTCGAACGCACTCCTCTAATTTCCAATTACTACTAGTTGGATAAACAGAGAAAAATCTCGATTTTCCTCCAATCTAGTAAACACAGGCAACACACACACAAAATTAGGCATGCGGTCTCCTCTCGTCGACCGCAATAAACTAGAAATTTCCAGTTCATCGTTCGAAATCCAGCTCAACCTCACTTATGTCCAGAAATGCACGTAACTCGGATCTTGGGCACTTCATATTACACACAATTATTTGTAATTTCCATATGACTTCATGTTTGACAGAATTGCTTGTGTTTAGGTGAGAATTAGGTCTAGGGGACACTTCATGATGTCTATCATAAAGAGCATGAATCTCATTAGCGTGCATTTCTGGACATACCTCACCTTTTCACGAGCGATTTCAAGTGTTTACAACAATGCATCGGCGCCACTCCTGTATAGACGAAGCGATAACAGAGCCCGTACTATTATCACGAAAAATTCCATTTGTCGAGTTTCTCGCGTTTCATTTCTCCAGTTTTTTTAACTGTCGCTTCGCCTGTTTTTGAAAGGGACTACACGTGAATGCAGGTAAGATTCTCCCCCGAAGCGATAACAAATGTAGCGGCAGCTTAAGCGAATATTTTGAGGTTTCTACAGCAAATGACGTTCCTTCTTGAAAAAATAAAATTATTTATAATCACCTGAAAACCATGCAGTGCTGCGGTGAGTTGGTTGACATTAGAAACTTTAAATGCTTTCACGACATCAGTTCTGTTGACTTTCTTGCCGTCAACCGAGATGAAAAATTCCAGGTACGTCTGTTCATTAGGTTCGTGAATGATGGTTTGAATCTAAAAATCACAAATTCACTTTGATTAGTAACGTAATAATGATCTGCAGATGGCCTACAGGCCAGATTGGCGAACGATTCAATTGACATATCACTTGAACAATGCCCCTATCCCTAATCCCTATCCCAGCGGGACAAACCTATTGTTTTCTTAGCGAATCACAGACATCGTTTGGACAAGTGCGTGACTACCCGGATGGCGAGGCTTTTGAGAGGCTGTATTACAACGGCCCATTTCTCTTCAATTTGGCACAAATTTCAACCGTCCTAACATAATTCATTTTTAAAAGCTTTTATTTCAACATCCCCAAACAACTAAACTAAACCAAACAAGCAATGGGATAACACAGTAAGCTCGTCCCCAGGGCCTTGTCCATGTTCGAAATCGCGGGCGGCATGTCCCGCCATTATGAAGATCGGAGAAAACCCTGGGGAGAAGGTTGATAACACAGCACTTACGGTGGCAGTAACATTAGTCGACGCTGGCAGTTTCTTCTCCTCCTTATAATACGAAGCCAGAAGGCTTTCAAGGCTCGCTTTATTTGCTGGCATGGAAATGTTTTTTCTGGCAGACGTCTTGATGATAAAAGACACCAGAACATCCTGTGGTGCTGGTGTTGGTGCGGGTGTTGGTGCTGGTGTTGGTGCGAGTGTTGGTGCTGATGTTGGTACTGGTGTTGGTGCTGGTGTTGGTGTTGGTATTGTTGCTGGTGTTGTTGCTGGTGTTGTTGCTGGTGTTGGTGCTGGAGTTGGAGTTGGAGTTGGAGCTGGTGTTGGTGCTGGTGTTGATGCTAGTGTTGGTGCTGGTGTTGGTGCCGGTGTTGGTGCCGGTGTTGGTGCCGGTGTTGGTGCTGGTGCTAGTGTTGGTGATGTTGGCGAATTTACCACCAGAGGCCGTGGCATACTGACCACCTAAACAAAATGTAACGGCAAAAATGTCAGTGAGGTTACATGATACATATCCCATTGCATCAATGCATCAATGCATCTACGCGACTTGAAGACGAAACAGGCGAGAACAAGAGGTTTAACAGTCAACGCAATGAAATTGTAAGTGCGTTAAGCGTAATGGTACATTACTGCAAAAGAACGTATATGTTGTGGTGCAATTTTATCCTTGGTGCAAATTTTATTTTCCTTTGTTTAAAACTCATTACCATACCGCAAAATAAATAAAAATAAAATTTGCACCAAGAACAAAATTGCACTACAACATACACATGTAGTCTGGCCAAGTTGGGAGTTTCATGGAAAAAGTGAACAGGGTTATACTAGTTTTTTTTTCTTGTTTCTAGTTTGGACAGTTGAATGCTGTCTCTCAATGAGCAAGTCGTGACATCAACAGCTATATTTGTAGTACAAGGTTGCCCTAGGATTTCTGATGTAACTTTTTGCAGTCCCATTTTTATCCCAAAATCCAACAAACGCAACAAAAGCACACGTTCTCTCGAAGTCTATACGATTTCCCATGTTATGCACTTACATCTAAATTTATGAAGTGTTTTAACTGACTACTGTTTAGCCTGTTGAAGTTCTTAGTCGCTTCGGAAGCAGGAACTTGTTGACCAGCCTTTGTGATAAAGAATATCACAGTCACATTGTCTCCGTTGTTCACACGCTCTATGCTTTGAATCTGTGGAGAAAAAAGGAAACCACTTAAAAAAAATAATAAGCCTGCTGCCTTATCTTTCAAGTTCACCTGTGTTATTGATGTCAAAAAACTATTGTTAACCATAGGATTGCCCCAGTTTATAATATAAATCTAACATTATTTTACGTTGAGATTAACTGTTTTAATATGGTATTCCATCAGTATATTAAATGTTAACAAAGCATAAGTACTTACAGTAACATTGACATTCCCAACTGCTCTCCGTCGCCTTTTTTGTGACACTTCAGCAAATTTATATGCCGCTAAAAGATTAACTTCCATGTCGTTCTTAAATTCCTGTGACTCGATAATTGTATTTGGAGACACAGTGACAGTAACCACCATCATCACTGACTGATCTTGGGGCTTGGTTGTTGGAGCAGTAACAGAACTAGACACTGCTGGGGTAACTGTACCAGTTGGTGAAATAATTTGACTTGTGGCAGGTTGAACAGACGATGATACTTCTGTTGCTGAAGTAGTTGGCGCCATGGACAGCACTGGAGTGGAAGTCTGGATCGGCGATGATTTTACAACACTGGTTACAGAGGCAAATGAACTTTGAGTCACGTCACTTAATTTTGTTACTGGTATGGAAGTTGGAGGTACAGCACTGGAGTTGATAGCAGGTGCAGTCGAAAGGAGCACATCGATTCTCGAGACATTCACTGTAAGGGAAAGCATATGCAAAAACAGTCAGAAAAGCGTGGACAGTCTTGGCTTTCTGCGCTTACCAGGATTCCTTGGATATTTTGTGGAAGCCAGAACGACCCCGCTTTCCTGGCCCTATAACACCCAGCCTTCCAGTAAAGCACCAATTAAAGCCTGGAAAGCCAGGAATAAATATTCTGCCCTTTCCTGGCTTTTCCTGATTTGCAAAAAAGCCAAAAAACACAGAACGGTTCCCACCTTTCCAGGCTTGAATTTCATACACAACAAAAGCCCTGTAAAGCCTGGAACAAATACACATACACAGTACACATATGTTGTGGTTCAAATTTTTCTTAGTTTAAAAAACTTTAAACCAGTTTGATTTTGTCTCAGGTTATGGTAATGATTCTAAGACAAAGGAGAATAAAAATTAATCTGGTTTGAAACTTTTACAGAAATCTCAAATTTCTGGCCTGCAACAGAATTATACACCTAATTCAATAAAGGTTGCTTTGGTCATTGGTAATTGAGCGTTGGGAAGCTATTGTTTGGCGGTCACTCAAGCAAAGCATTGCATTGTGTTCCGTATGCCCAATTACCAATGACCAAAGCAACCTTTATTGAATTAGGTATATCCTACTGCTACATGGTTGCAATGCAGAACAATAAAACATTCCTGTCAAGTAACCGAAATACAAGTATATCAGTCCTACATATAACAAGTTATAAGGTACAGCTATGTTTAAAAATCCATTAAATACTAGGAAAGTTTATGGTAAAATTCAAGTACTTTTTTACTGATTTTCAGTGTCAAATTTATTTTACGAATAAATTATGAAGATCGTGATTTCAGGTACTGAAATTGAAAATGATTTCAGCTACTGAAATGAAATAATGTTTTCCATGACAAGAAATTTAACCAAAGTTAAACAGCACCTTCGGCAAAGAGTTCAATTGGTGGCCAGGCATGGACATGCAAGCTGAGAGATATGTGCGTGAATGCTTTCGTTGCCAAATCGTGGGCCCAACGCCTCCCCCTTAGAATGATAGATCCGCCAAGATTGTCAAACAATTCATGTTGACTACTGCGGCCCATTCCCAACAGGCGAGTACCTCTTTGTTGCCGTTAGTGAGAAGGATGAAAGCCAAGCAATTGACGAGAACTTTAAATCAAATTGGAGTACAGAACACTTTAAAAGAAACGGAAGATATAAGCGACTAAGGAATGGCAGCCAGCGATATAACTTGTGAGCTTTTCTTACAGTAATAAAATTGACAAAAGCAATTTCCTTTCAGTTTATTTATTCGTTTTTCTTGGGGATATATACGGTTTTGACTCGTATTAACCCGTATATTCTCACCCACATTTCCAGTCGAGCCCGAGTCGAGTGCAATTTGACCGTATATCCAAAGCTTTTCAATCACTCCCCAAATCGAACAAAATCAAACCTAATCGTACTCAATCGAACGCACTCGAACGTTCGATTGCTCAAATTTTTTTGTGATTGTTCGATTGTGTTTGATTACCGAACTCATACGCGATTGGGTTCGATTAAGTTCGATTAATCGAACGTTCGATTTTCGATTCGATTTTCGTAACACTTCCTCAAAGAATGATCAAACTTACCGATCGTCGACGATCGCGAGATTTTTGTCGTTAAAACTCCATTAATTGTACTTGCTGTAACGTTCTGAATAATCGAGGATAAATCACTCGCAGATATGCTTGGCAACACGAAACCCGAAGCTGTGGTGATGTAAGAGACTGAGCTAGAAGCATTCAATTGTGGCGCCAATATACCCAAAAGCACGGCAAAAATCTTCCATATAACTCCCATAGGGATCTTTTTCTCACTCGTAAACCGCCACATTACGCTTGACTTCTCATTCGCTTCATTCCGACTGATAGTTATTCGTTCACCATTTCCATCTGAACCCGGAAGTTGTGGAGTTACATTACATTACATGGCGCCGCATAAATTACTAGGTAATCCGATACATTTTATGCTGCGCCACTCAATTAAGTGTTTACGGGTTGGTGTCTATCAAGTTGACGATGGCGATCCGTAAATATCCAATACTATAAGCAAAAGTAAGAGAATGGTATTTTTAATTAATGGCCACGAGACGTGGCTGTTTATTGACTTAACAAAACCTGATAATTTGACAATTAAAAATCGATAGACATGTATTTGTCACAAACACGATGAGCTTGAAAGGCCACAAGCCACACTGATGTGGCAACCCTACCTGCGCCATCCGCAAAAATAGGAAAAGGAATAAAACGCAGTAAGTGTGCCCCAGCCCGTGTCTTGAACGCGACAAATACATAACGTATGCGAATTCATATGCTAACAACGTGTTAAAAATACTAAAGACACGATATTAAATAACCCACTGACGCCAGCCCATGACAGAAACGCGATCATGAGCTAAATGGTGATATCCAAATTTAATAATATGATGGTAATGAGAACGCAATTATGGAAGTGTGTGCCAGCCCGTGTCTGGAACGCGACAGTTACATAACCGAAGTTAAAGTGCGATAAAATAGCAGAAATCAATCATTCTAACTCTTTGAAACACCGTAATAATATATTGATTTTTTTAACCGGTTATTGCTTAACCTCGATGAACTGACCCCAGCCGTACGTTGGAGTGACAGCACAGGGAGCCCACACAATCTGTTTGTGTAACATAACCGTTTGTAATTTTATTGGAGGTTTTCACTTATGGCTCTGTCAATTCCAAGCCCGCTCATCCCCCCTCCCCCCCCCCCCCCCCCGGGCATTTGTCGGGCATTTGTCTCTTTTTTTAAAAAAAAAGTTGCAAATGCCCCACGGTGGGGTCAGCTTATATGTACAAATCCCCACGGTGGGGCATCTGAAAGAGTGCAGATGCCCGACCCATGGGACAAGATCAAAATTTTTATTTCAATGATTATTGATGGAAGCAATAATTACTCACAAATAAATGGATCTTTATATTTATTCATGCTAGGAATTCTTTCGTTCTACCTCAGTATTACTTATATCAGTTCCCTCATTCGTTCTAAATATTTGTGTTATGTTTCCGCAAAACTTTTGACTCCAATAATTTCCTGTCGATTCTCGTTGTTAATGTTATCAATTTTGATTAAAATTATGTTTACGTTCAATCCATTTACACGGTAAGGTCGCCGTTGATTGAGACGCTTTTTCAAGTGAAGTTGCTATTGAATTTTTAAATAGCCAGATTCTTCTGTTGCGACAAATCACGATGGAAAGACCCCAAGGCCATGAATGTTGGCAAATAAGACGTCAACAAAAATTGAAAATTTGATTATCTTCTGTGGCACTTGAAAGGTAAAGCAATGGTCGGCGTGTGTTGAAAATTGTGTGAAACTTTAATATTTTCACTTGAAAAGTGCAGGACTGAAACGACATTTATCAACTCAGTTTTTTTATATTTTTATACTGGGGGAAATCAGAAAATTTAAAATAAACAGCGAAACATGTACGAATTTTAATATCCATATAAAGAAAACGTTGTTTTGACAATGCCCCACTCTCGGGCTGACCTATTTTAGCAAATGCCCCACCCTTGGGAAGGAGAAGTTATAAAATGCCCGACAAATGCCCGGGGGTGGGGGGGGGGGATGAGCGGGCTTGGAATTGACGGAGCCATTACGCCTATATCAAAATTCAAAAGCATTAAACGAACGTTTTCGATCCCATAGTATTTACGGAACTGTAGAGAGTTTTAAACTACACCGTCTGGGCCAAATTTTGAAGTGCAAGAGCATTTCAGTCAAGAGTTATAGGCCTATATAGATAAACGAGTATTAGACAGTTTTATTTTGTGGGGCACCAACATGGTGGCCAAAAATTCAAAGTCTTAATTACACCAAAAAATAACTTTCTATCTGAAATATCGTGACGAATTGCGTGACAATTAAAACCTTCTAGTAAATCCGAAGCAAAACATCGTTGAAACTTATTTTTGTGTGTGTGAAAGATTTTCACACTGGTATCCATACACCATGTTACAAACAGCTTTGTAGGACGGACAGGACGTATACTTCAGATTTTTGAATTTTTATGACGTTATGTAAATGCCCCCAATAGGAAATGTATTGGTTTACTTAAATTTCATATTATAGATGGTTTTCACTCACATGACCTTCAGTCCTGTGGGACTCAAATGACAAAGGCCATGGAAGCCATGTTGGTGCACACAACAAAATAAGTTCATTAAAATTCTTTTGTAGGTGTGCACCAACATGGCCGCCGTGACGTAACGTGTAGCGTTAGAATGAACATAGAATAAAGTTACAAATGGACTTACGTGATGTTGTGTTTCAATCCAAATGTGCTGTTGCTTTTGTGCTGTTGAATGACTTGAACGGACCGGTGTTGAATAACTGAAATCAGCTTATGCCGGGATTTATAGCAGGATAGCAGCCGCAACGGTCCGATCAAACTCGTTGATACGACTTCGAAACGATCGTGTCTGTTTATGGACGTATCGCCAAATGTATGTACTGATCGGGGGTACTGATTAGATGTCTTTGCCACCATGTTGGTTTACTGACGTGGTACACCAAGATGGCTACTGCATACATTTATATTTACTAAAAATGTCTAATGCTTGTTAACTCTTCAATGAAATGCTCTTCCGTTTCAAAATTTGGTGCATTCTCCCCCGAGCTTCGCATCGTGAGGTTCTGCGAGACACGTATTTCTAGTGATATGACTTTAATAGTGCAAACCAGATTAATGTTGTATCCTGCGCGCAGAAGCGAAGGAAATATGAGACGTTTGCCCGTAGGCTTATGTTGTTGTCTTTTTATGTTCTTTATGAAATAACTCGGGACTTGGTATATGACTCACTAGTCGAATGTACCTTTCACATATATTTAGATAACAAAATACCAAAGCTATGTCAGTGATAGCAAATTTTCTGACATTTGTACCGAAAAAGTCTGTCTTTCCTACAATTTACTTGCAATCGTAATTGGTCAAAATTGAACTTAACAGAAAAAAAGCTTCATTTCTTTGCAATATTGTGTAAATACAACCTTAAAAACCTTGGTTAGTGGACACAGACAAACAACCGAACTTTAAACTAAAAAAAAAGAAAAAATGACGTTCCATTTTCACCGAAACAACAATGAAACTCCTCAGTTTGAAAATTAACGAATGACTTCCTGTTGAATGGTACAAGTGTGCTTCAACTTCATCATTCAGTGGAAACGGACAAGCAGCCAAAAATTACAGCGATATAGTTTAGCTAAGTGGGAAATGAACTTCACAAATAATTGAATGATAGATTTATTTTTCTCCTTCCAGCGGTTAATTTGTCTTATCAACTCAGTTACTTTTCGTTCTCAATTTTCTTCAATTCACCACTTCAGATGCTACGGAAGCTGTCTATTAAAGCTTATCAATCAACTCACCTCTTTAAGCATAATCATGGCGAAGTTGATGGAAGCTCTGCTATGATTTTGGAGTTTTGTCATCCATATTTTTCCGCGGGGGAAAGTCGCGAGAGTGAAACACTCGCGACAGGCGATTTTGTTATGTTCTCGCGTGTTTTGCTCGCTCGACAATCCCCGAGAACCATAATGAAACTCTGATTTGTTGTCTTTTTCAGACACGAACCCAAATTAAAGACCCGGATCTAATCGTGTAATCCTTTTCCAAATCTCACCTCCTGAAACCTGAAGTCATGATGAGGATGACGGTGTCTGCCACATTTTTCCATTCCTCATCTGTCTTACATTTACCTAGAGAGAGATGAATTTTTATCTATTATGATTATTGTCGCTCCCACTGAAATTAAGCCTCAAACGACATAAATGACGGCGCTTATGATTAAGATTGTTACGTCGCTAGTGGTGCATCGATGTCAATAGTTTTAGGAGTAAGCTTAGAGGGGTGCTTTTAGACAAATTTAAGAGGGAGGAATGATATCCTAATGATTTTGTAATTGTAACTTTAAATAATTTGTATATGTTTTTATTTTTTATCTTTTTCTTTGTATTTGGCACTGAAAAGCCCCTTTGGGGAAGTGGTCAATAAACGTATGTATGTATGTATGTATGTACCAACAAGCTAACTGCCAATTCATCTCCTTCCTTGTCCGTGCAATGCAAAAACCAGTGGTTGATCTAGGGGAGCCCCGACCCCCCTCCCCCTTATATTTTTAATCCGCAACACCCCCCCCACCCCCCCCCCCCTTACCCCCTCCCGCTTTTGCTGTTCCATAATACAAATATCGCGAAAGAAAAGCAAATAGAAAAGCGGTTTTTTTATATTAATACGTATCTTATGAATCGTGTGCGTGATGACTGATCACCAGGTGAAAGACCATATATATAACCACATAAACCATATATATAGTCCTTGGTTGTTCAGAACTCGCTATTCCTCAACCAAACTTGTGAGGACACCTAAATGAACGGTGCAAAGGGAATGCATTAAACTTTAAAATAAAAAGAACGCTCGGGCTGACCCAGTGATCTAAAACCACCCAAAAATTGAAGTAAAATTGTAACTAACAAACTGCGAATTATTTTGAAATAGTTTCCAATAGCAACACATCCGACACTGTGTGCCTGAGACTGATAAAATTGTCGTATATCCTGTCAGTCTGAATGTATCCCACAACACACGGCCGATTATTTAAGAGGTTAACACTCGTTAACATCTCTCAAACGGACCTTTCCTTTTCACTTTAAGTTACATGAAGTAAAACCTATTTCACACTTAGAGTAAAATTAGAAAAAAAGATCGGTAAGGTGTATGCCTCGAACCCGAGTCGTTTGCGTCATAACTAATATCCTTATCCACTATACCAACGTGGATTAGCTGCCGGGAGATGTAATTTTTAACATATTTATAGAGTTAACCATAACAATAAATGAAAGCTAACCGTTTTCAAATCAGTGCTTAACCCTAAACATTGTAGATCAATGCTAAACCCCAAAACGCTACTCTTTGCTTAGCCGGATTTCTGTTCTCTCAGTTCTTCTGCCGAATAAAATGGGGTTCTGTTCTCGTGTACGTCAGTACTACGGTATAACGATAAAAAATACTACGTTGTGTAAAACCTCATAAGGTGTCCAAGGTCCGTTTGAGAGATGTTAACGAGTGTTAACCTATTTAAGAGGCAATTGTTAAATATGGCTAAAATTTTAGTGGTAGACTAAGTAGCATCCTATAGCGTCTAGCGTAAATAAACCAGAATAAAATTACTATATCGCGTCAGTCTGTTTGCATCTCATACCATATTGGCCATTTTGAAGTTGCGCGTGAGACTGTGTCGGTTTCGTTTAGAATTGCACTGTGGGGCTGTTTTGAGGACGCAATTCAAACATTCTCTATTTCGAATTGCCCATATTAGTACACTTGGTTTGCCCCCCAAATTTTGCATAAACTATTGTTTGTAAATGCTCTTGGGAGGACTGCATATTCCCAAGAGCATTTCAAAACAATAGTTTATGCAAAATTTGGGGGGCAAACAAAGTGTATTATGGGCAATTCGAAAATAGAGAATGGCGTCTGCTCAGGATGTAAACTGAAGCTGTGATCTTGTCAAAAATGGGAGAGTTTAGTTGTTGCGTACCTGGATGCAGCAACAACTGGAGAAATTCACCAAATATGAACTTTCACACCCCTACCAAGTGATCCGAAAGTAAAAAATGCGTACATACGACTGATACGAAATGCAACCTTGAAGAAGGACGCACCGAGCACAAGGATTTGTGGAGCACATTTTCCAAGAGGAGTAAGGATGAGTAGAAATGAACTTCCTTCAATATTCTCCTGGACTCTCCTGGACTATCATCAAATTTTTGACAAGATCACAGCTTCAGTTTACATACTGAGCAGACGCCAGGTTTGAATTGCGTCCCCAAAACAGCCCCATAATGCAATTCGAAACGAAACCGACCCAGTCTCATGCGCAACCTCAAAATGGCCAATGCAAGCCAGGAAGCGATATCAGTACTGAATGCAAAGTTGATCAAAGGCAATTGTTAAATATGGCGGCTGAAATCTCAGTTTAGCTGCAGACTATTAAACAAAGTAGGGTTCTTCCTTGCTGTAAAAACCTGCCAACTCACGAGTGACATGAAACAAAGAAAATAAAAGGTACTGAAACAATTCTTGGCTTTCACTTTCGTCATATCAAAATTCAGAAGCATTAGACAATAGATTTCGAATCCAAAATGTTTATGGAATTGTAGAGAGTTTAAAACTACACATCTTGGCCAAATTTTGAAGCGCCAAAGCATTTCGTTCAAGAGTTATAGGCGAACGAGTATTAGACATTTTTAGTAAGAAATGTATGGAGCGGCCAATCAAATCAAAACATATTGTATTTGTTATAAGCTCCATTAACTCGGCTTATAAGCACTTATAATGCAAACAAACAATAACTTTCAGCTGCTTCAATTTTGTTGTTTTCACGGCTTATCTGTAATAGCGTGACGAATTGCGTGACACGTTCAAAACCTTTGTAAATCGGAAGCAAAAGATCGTGAAAACCTGAAACTTTCTGTGAAAGATTAATAATACTTGTATCCACATTCCATGTTAGAAACAGCTTTGTAGGATGTATAGTTTAGATTTTTTAATTTTAATGACGTCATGTGAAAACCAAGAATAGAGTGCAAGACAACAAAGGTAGAAAAAAGTCATAGGTTTTTACACCGAGGTAAACCCCAAAGTAGAGCCTTAATGGCTGCGGTCACATCTACGACGTAACTAAAGTTTAATTTAAGTTAGTCTCAAGTTACGTGACGTCATACCTAACTGTAGTTAGTGCTAAAATCATAATAGATATGAACTGTGTAGCGCCAATCGTATCAAATGAATGTTTGAAAAAAGTTATAAAAGCGCTTTTGAAACTAAATGTTCAGACGTTTCGGGACTTCTGTCCCTTCCTCAGTGAATAGCTGTTAACTGAAAACGCGCGTCAGCTATTTAAATGTTCCAAATGTCGCCATGTCGCAACATTGTAGCGCGCGCGGATGAAGTCTAAATAAAACTAAAGTCAATGTTCATGCCGTGTGGTTGGAGGGTTTGGCATTTGAAAATTAGACGACACACCGCACTGCGTCTCTCCGTGGTACTTTTGAAACCTGTTGTGATCACGGACACCATCATGTCATCGGTTGTGTGTCCGGGAGATGAGAAGTGTTTAGCGACGGGCAGATCTGCTTTCTTTCGTACCGATCTGAGATGCTGGCAGAATCTGTCGCTGAGCCTGCGTCCAGTTTCGCCGATGTAACACAGAGTACATATACGACAGGCAATGATGTAGACGAGGTTACTGGTCGTACATGTGAACTTCTGTCGAATTGCCAGCGGCCCACCAGGAGTGTTGATCAGGGCCGCTGAATTGGTGTAGGCGCAGGTCTTGCAACGTGGACGGCGACAGGGAAAGGTTCCATTAGAGTCATCCCCCGTATTCGAGTTGGATTGAAGATTGGTGTGGACCAAGGAGTCTTTTAAATTGGAGTCGCGACGGTACGCACCGAGGACTCGCAATCTACGAAAGATTTCCATCGTCTCAGGATCAGATTTGAGGATTTCAAAGTTTTTCGTAAGGATGGTCTTGACACAGCTGTTGGTGGGGTTGTAGGTAAGTATTAGGGGGATGACTTCTTTGTCGGTGCTTGCATCGTCAGATGGTCGCATTGCTGCCTCTCGAGAGATGGTGCTGACGCGTTGGAGGGCTCGATCTACGACTGTTGGGGGATAGTTACGGTGCAGGAAGAAAGATGCCATTTCCTTGCTCTTGTTTATGAAGTCATTCTCATCACTGCATATCCGTTTAATGCGGAGAAATCGGCTGTACGGAATGGAGTCTTTACAACGGACCGGGTGTGAAGATGAGTATGTGAGATACGAGTGAGAGTCGGTTTCTTTGTAGTGTATGGTCTATGGTGTACGGTTTCTTTGTAGTGTATGGTCGTTGCTTTGTAGTGTATGGTCGTTGCTAATAGTTAGTGCTATCTGTCGACATTGTGGTCACACCACGCATTTAACTACAGTTAGTACTGTGGTTAAATGCGTGGTGTGACCACACCCACAGTACGCCCACAGTCGAAAAAAAGTCCATCTTTCGAACTTGGATGTTTTATACGGTATATTTTGCTCTTCTCGCTACTGTTTAGCCCTAAATCATCTTATCATTATAGGAAAATACTATTTATACGTCAAAGCCGGTGCCAAAGATAAATTTCAGTTTAGCGAATTTATATCTTTAGTTCGTGACAAATTAATGTTAGAAAAATACATTGCAATCAAATCAGATGAACAAGATAAATATATTAAAAAATGGGACTTTTTACAAAACATTTAGTTCCCTTTGCTTTATCATTCATTTTTCTTTCTATATGTTATAAAGCAGGACAAATATTTCGAACTGTTAGTGTCGTATTGCTAGTATTATTAGTTTTACAAGGTTGTCTAAGTATTGTTTCTATTATTTGTACTGTTAGCGTTGTATTGCTAGTATTATTAGTTTTACAAAGTAACGTAAGTCTGTACTGTCAATAACTAACTTTTGTTTTGTTAGTTGTAGTGTAAGTTAGTTTGTACTGTTTGTATTTATAAGGAGTAAATGTAAATATACATGCATCTGTCTTGTAAAAAAAAAAAAAAAAAAAAACTACAGTTAGTACTAATAGGCCATTTGCACGATGACGTCATTTGACTACTACTACCAGAATCCTTCAGTTTTTTGTTTTGTAGTGCAAATTAGGGCTATTGTTATTTAAACCGCACTGGGATTACAAAATTTAAATAAGAAAGGAAAAACGAAATGAATTCTGGTAGTAGTAGTCAAATGACGTCATCGTGCAAATGGCCTATTAGCCTATGGATGACGTCAGAATTAAAAGAGGTTCGTGACGGCCCTTATTGTTGATCCGTGAAATGTCAACATGGTTGACCGACGTAAAGTGTGTCTAGTTTTTCTTCTTATTTAGGTTTTTCGTGCGGTAAACCGTCGGAGAAAAATGAAAATAAGCTGAGAATTTTAACGGATGCTCGACGCCGGGTACACGTGTTTCTACCTTGTTGTATGTAAATTTTTTGTTTGTTTGTTTTTGGTTTCCCCCCTTACTTCACGCTTGGTTTTTATTTTGCATATTTATATATGCTCATCTCGCACGTGCGAAAAGAATTGTCACATTCTGACTGGTTGTTTGTTTGTAAACTTAAGACTAACCCATGAACCCTGCTTTGGTATAACTATAGTTAGTCTGTATATGTTTTGGATCACCGAAGCGTAAATTTTCTAACTATAGTTAGAGCGAACAGAGAAGCGGTCACATTACCGAAATAGCTAACTATAGTTATCCCCGTCTTAACTATAGTTAGTAGCCCAGATGTGCATGACCGCAGCCAATAGCATCTAGTAAAAATTGAACCATTCGATCGTTTAAGCCATTGCTTGAAAACAATCCTCAATAAATGCTGCAAGAAAGCTATATAACAATATAATATTTTTCTTACCTAACCTACATAGTTGTAGACGAGAC
Source organism: Cladopsammia gracilis (assembly GCA_022457155.1). Taxonomy (NCBI): domain Eukaryota; kingdom Metazoa; phylum Cnidaria; class Anthozoa; order Scleractinia; family Dendrophylliidae; genus Cladopsammia; species Cladopsammia gracilis. The sequence goes on along the minus strand of JAJGOT010000086.1, from coordinate 425,753 downwards.
ATTTCAAAGTTATCGTCATTCATTCAAGTGTTGACAAAATAAATCTTCGCTTCAGAACATGTTGTGGTCTGCATGCTGGGGCAGATGACTTTGTTATTCATCTCGAACAACGTTAAAGTTTCGTTTGCAATCTAGATTGATCTATCTACATGAAGAAAACTTCGCTTGACTCGTGGTGAAGGTGCCAAGAAAAAATGAATAATGAATTGTTAATTAACCTAATATTTGCAATTCAAATAATAATTTATTTTTTAAAAATATTCCACAGTTTTGCGTGGAACCAATTACCCAGAAAAAAACATGTTTCCATGTACAAAATATTTAAGAAAAAACGTGCACAGTTTTAGGAATATGGATTAATAGTTCGTGGTTTTGTTCTCGGAAAAAATTTCTCTGTCAAAATTGACCGGCATTTAGTTGCATTCAAACGCTGCAAGCGCAGATACCCTTGATTGATAAAGACTTATTAAACTAAACATGGTCTCACAAGACTTGTTTTAAATAGCCAAATGTTTATATCTGAACGAATACAAACGAATTTCCTCGCTCCCAGACGATTTTTACTGCAGAGCTAGGCAAGAGGGAGAAAACTTTTATGAATTGTCTCCGTGAAACACGATGCCTCCTCGCCCCACCCATCTCCTTTTCCATCCAAATTTACCGAGAAATATCTCCTTACTTTTTAATTGCTATGTTGTGGCGATCATATACTTTAGACAGAACAAAGTGGACAATTGTCTCGCTCGGCTCGCTTCGCTCGCCGATTTTAACCTAACCCAAAGAGTCCCCAAAACGAAGCCTGTTCACAGGTTATCTGGTCACGTGTTGGGATGCCTGTGCGCGTGCAAAGCGTTATAACTCAGGAAACTGGCGGTTTATTCTCACAAAAGCATTTTATATCATCTAGGTTGTGTACAGACAGCTAGGCGAAAGAGCTTTATCACGCCAACGAATACATGGAAAAATTCTCTGAAGGTATTAGTCTTTTTTACGCACTTTAATATACTGAAGGGTTTTTTTTTTGTTTTTCAGAAATCCTGGGCCCGGTTGTTCGAAAGCCGGTTAACGCTAACCCAGGATTAAAACTTAACCGAGAATGTAATTTCTCTTGTTAGAAGTGTTTTCGAAAGCTAATCATAAGTTACATGCGAAGACAAGTTGGAGACGAAACTAAAGGGCAAAAATACTTTGGAAAAATCTCCATTGATTAATTATTTAACTGGAATCAAAATTGGTGCTAACCCTGGGTTAGCTTAACCGCGCTTTGAACAACCCATCCTACAGAGTACTTTACCTTTTCTTAAAGGTTCAGCGTCCCCCCCCCCCCCCCCCCCCCCCCCCCCCCCTCTTTATTGCTTCACATGTATCAGCAGTTACGAAAATGATTATCAGAATGAGCTGGTGATATGGTACCTGAAAACCTGGAGAAAGGTTTGTTGGGAGCTCACGGTAAGGCGCCTCGCATTGTAAGTACCAAGGTGGGAACGAGATTAGGGAAAAAACTTAGGCACTTTGATTGTTTTTAGTTGAATGGTAATTAGCTAGCAACCCAATGACGCTACACACGAAGAAACTGTTCAATCATTTTGTATTTAAATCCATCAATATATATGTTACAAAGCAAGCCCACATGTGAGCACTGTTTATGTTACTATTTACATCATTTAATAATTTTTCGCTAAAACATATTTATCATTAAATATATAAAATATCTTTGATGTGAACGAAGATAACATTACATTTAAGACGACAAAATGCTATACACGAGTTTGGATAAAAAAACGGTTGATTTTCCACGAGAAAAAAAAAATCGCTTAGAAAAACGATTTTCGTTTCTCCCCAATTATTACCAAATATTATTCGTTTCTCCTGCTTCACTTCATTGCAGAAATTAAACTTCGCTAAGAGGAGCTCTTGATACAGGAACACACCACAACATGAACCGAGTGGATTAAGAAACTACATGACGGTTGTCATGAAGGTGATTGCTTCTTATTTAGTGGAAAGTGAGTCAAACGGCTAACATGATAAAACCAGGTTTTACCTGATAAAAATGAGCAATAAAGGTCAATAAACATTCGACTGCATTTGCTTAAAAAAAGAACCTAAACGGACTGATTTCTCACTAGACATAAGATACCTGTATAAAAGAACCTTTTAGTTAAAATTCGGGTTCTTATATGTACGTTTTTATTAGCTTTCTTCGCAGGTAACTCAAAAGGAAAGACTGTGAGAAAATTGGGCTTCCGATAGCGATAGAGAATCTAAAATTGGGAGGGCCATGGGGAGAGAGTTGGCACGGTCTCGTTCCAGTGCTCCTCTTCAGACTTATTCTCTCTCCAGTCCCCCCAAGCCTCGAGCCTAAGTTGCCTGTGGAAACTGTACCTCGTTGATCATGGTTGCTCGTGACAGATGCAACCTAAACTGCCTTTTCCGAACTAAAAATATTTCAATTAAAAAATAAACGCTCTAATTTCTAAGTCGGTACTATAGCTCAGTAATGGGTGTTTTTCTTGTCGCCCCTTGCGACAATCTGAACAGCTCATCTTTTATCGACCTTATAAGAGGTTGCGGCGACTGTCCTAATGTTGCTCCCCGCTGGTCAAGAGTGCTATTGGCTGACATGTTTAGTACTGTATCGTGCGGTGGCGCAGCTTGAAGTTGCGAGAGGAAACTGGCGTCTTTTGGAGGACTGGTACCTAGAGCTCCCGGATAACTAGCCTAAAAATAAACAGAAAAAAAAATAAATATAAGAATTTATAATTCAACACATTGATACACTCAGTGCCCAAATATGGTCATAAAGCTCTCGACATCGGGCAATATTGCACTCGCTTTTGCACTGTAACTGTAAAATGTATCGCATGCTGAACCTTCGACCACAAGGACTGTGGTCGGAGTCTTAGGAAATCCATCATATTGTGTCCACAAACATGGCACTTTGGTCAATAAAGCTCTTACCTATTCCTGGTCGCTTACTTTGCGCATTTGCGAACCGCGAACTCGTTGATTTGACACGAAAGTAACGATTTAAAAAAAAAAGAAAGAAAGAAAAAAAAGCCAAATGGCTTCTTCATGACGTCTGTTTGACGGGGCGGTGGTCTGGTGTTTTTAAAATGCATAATGCGTTATGCATTTATCGTTCATGCCTTGCCTCCGCCGCCATGTTGTTTTCTTAAGCTGTCTCCACCCAGGTGTATTGAGGATCAACTTTGCGATGGACTAGCATCCCATTAGAATACTCCGTAATCGCTTTATGCTACGGAAATTGGTCATAAACGCCGGACTGATAGGCCTCTTCGCTTGCAAAAAGACTAAACCTTTCTCACTTTTCCTGCGGTTTGATCTCGTATGTGATTGGTCGACACACAATTGACACGATGAAAGCAAAGAGTTCATGGTTTTCTGGTACGCACAATAATGCTAAGAATCTAGTCCCCTGTAAGCCACTAACTGATACTCAAAAACAAGGTCAAAAGAGGAATGTTGTTGTTGATATTGTGTAAAGGCAAGAATGATGTAAGCATAGTATTTTTGTCCCTTTTTTCTGTGCATGCTATTTAGAACACTTGGTGCGTTTCAACTTACTTGAGCTAAATCAGGATAGAATGCATCCATGCTGTCTTCCGCTGCGTAAGGACTCCACACTAGACCGCCCTAAAAGAGGACGAAAGCAAGAAATAATTAGTACCTGGGTTAGTACCGTTAACTCGCATATCTAAGCTGGACACCTTCCGGACCAACTGTAGCTATCCGCCTTATAGAGGTGAGCGGGGTCGTAGCTGTCCAAACGATGTCTGTGATTGGCGAACGATACATTGATGTATCACTTGAATCGTTCGCCAATCACAGACATCGTTTGGACAGCTACGACCCCGCTCACCTCTATAAGGCGGACCAACTGTAGCTATCCGCCTTATAGAGGTGAGCGGGATCGTAGCTGTCCAAACGATGTCTGTGATTGGCGAACGATACATTTGATATATCACTTGAACAATGCCCCTATCCCTAATCCTTATCCCAGCGGGACAAATCTATTGTTTTCTTAGCGAATCACAGACATCGTTTGGACAAGTGCAGGACTACCCATAGAGGTGTCTGCCTTACAGAGAGTTTAGTTACAGAAGAAAAAGTGAAATTCTGCCAGAACCAGCCAATGACTGATGTCCGTCTCAGAAAGGCGTCCGTCTTACAGGGGTGTCCGTCTTAAGAGGCCTACTTTATACGAAAAAAATAATTCACTCTAAACCACTGTTAGCCATCGAAGCTCATCGTCTTGCATCTTGAAGCACAGTCAATATGCCCGCCAGTTTCACTCCCCCACCAACGCAACACCACAGTTTACATTAAGAACACCAAATCGGTATCCCAAAGGTAACCATGACAACAGCAGTTGACTGTATTACAACCCCTCCTGAATGGGATGCTAATCCATCCCAGGGTCATCCCCAGCATTTTGCAAGATTTTCCTAGGCGGCAATGATCGGGACAAGCGGAGTAGTAGTATCGTTGACCTTATAACTCAGAAGAGAGAAAGACTGTTTTACATATTCAAGCAATCACCTATAAGAAAGTGCTAAATGATCGATAGAACCTACTCACTGAATCCAAGCTAGAAACTCAAGTAGTTACTCACCATGTCATCTCTTTGTTGCTGAACCGGTGTAATATACAAATTCTGACCGCTTGGATCCCTGTACGCATATGTTGGAGGCGGCGCTCGCTGGTTCAAAATTCTGTGAATACACAGATAAATTCATGACTTCGTTTATTCATAAGAACCATATTACACTTAAATGAGGGGTTTATGTGAGGGCGACCAAAATATTCCATAGAGGATAAGAACTAAAGAATTAAGAGACTTTTTTAGTTTTTCATATATAGATTATAGCAATGTATTTTTCTTTGTCGTTAATTTCCGGGTCACACCGGTACACGACTCTATGGAAACATGATTGATTGATTGATGAATATATTGACTGATTGATTGATTGATTGATTGATTGATTGATTGAATGATTGATTGATTGATTGATTGATTGATTGATTGATTGATTGATTGATTGATTGATTACCGTTGTCTGTCTGCTGGGTCCCAGACCACTATTGGATCACGAGTCACAACCGGTCGCACAGCAGGGTGGCCTGGGTAACCTGGCATGCCGATAGGAGTTTGAGGCATCGCTCCTGGGTAACCAGGCATTGTGGGCTGGACGCGCCTGCGTTGTCCAGGTGTTGGTTCAGTGGCTCGACCATGCGCGGGTGGTGGTTCCGGTAATGCAGGTTGACCTCCAATGTATCTAGTGATGAAAAATAAACAAAGTCAATAAACTTGGAAATTGAAAACGATTTTACAAGTAGCCTGCACTGCATGGGGTTCTTATTGCTGACGAGTGTTGTGTGCCTGTGTTCAGCCGCCATCTTGGATTCGCAATTTGGATGTTACTTGTCAATTAATATGTGGGGCAAAAGAATAACTAGAGTCACAAGTTACGCCTCTGATAAAATGACAAGAATCATTAAACGGCTTACCTTGGCATTACAGCAGATCGCGGGGGAGGAGCGGGATATCCCTGGGGTTGTGGGGACAGTCCCTCGGGTTCCATACTTGGTGATTTCTTTGAGGATTGAGGCCCGAATAAGGCAAACGCGTCATCCAGCATGGCGTGCATGCGCCGCCGTGTCTCATTCATGTCAATTTCGGATTCATCACTGGACGCATTGGAAACTGAGTCTGCGGATTTCCCGTGTTGCTTTCCATGGTCCTGAAATGGAATAAAGTTTCTGTTATGACAAGATATTAAAGACGAGATGTACGAAACTCCGTCAGAGTGAAAGAATGTGTTCCTTCCTAGCCTGTGAAGACATATGACTTTGGACAAGGCAGTGTAGTGACGTAGATCAAGACTCAAATTTATCGTCTGAAAAACGCGGTAACAAATCCCACCTATAGACGGGCAGCCGGCTAAGGGCTTTTAAGTGTGCCGTGCTCAGGTGACTTTGGTTTTGCCTTGTTTTCGTTTTCGTTTTTAATTCTTCAACATGATACCGTAAAAATAGAGGATCAACAAGGTATTTATCACTTGTGTGGTTCACAGTTTTACCAATACATGTATATAATCGTACCCGCTTGCTTGAAATTGAAGATGATGTTGTGGGTGCTTTAAGTTTTCTGTAGCTCTTTAGATGCGGCACTCCCTCTTCATCTGTAGCCACAGAGCTGCTTGGTGGCCGCCTTCTTCGGCGCTTTACCTTTTTGCCGCTGGAAGGGAATATACACTGTTAAACACTGCACTCACTCTCTATACCTTACATACGGACAATGCACCCACAGTGACGGTCAAAACTGAGTTGTCTACGTCATCAGCTACTAACTGAAGTAGCTATCGAAATCACATTGTTGATGGCACTGGAGAGGACTCAATAACAGCACATTTTTGGAGAAGCTCCCTCATAACAAAGATGAGAAATATTTGATTTCTTGTTTACTTTAACGCTAATATGCTGGAGCACCCTTCTGTTTCTTACCTCGATGCTTTTCGAGTTTAACAATAATCTGCCAACAGCGTTTGAAATAGCACAAAGTAAAACCTGTGAGGCGTCACACGATTCGCTCTGGAACAGTGACGTAGAACTTAGTTTTGACGCGCGCTGGGCTGTGATTGGTTAATTCAAATCGGGTCGCATGCAAGGCCTACTAATTGCTTTTGCGGAGCACAAAGTTAATCTACGATAACGCCAGATTATGAAGTCAAATCTATAGACTATGGCTTTTGCGCACAGACAATCGTTTTTACAGATGCACGCTTGCCATGAGCGCAAGATGGTCGCCAATACGGGAAAGCCTGCTTCCACGGGAGCCGCCCATAAGTAACAACAGCATGTAAAAACAAAGAGAAATACAAACGAACAAACTCACGTGATCACTCGCTCAGCGGCCTCCTCCTCTTCAAGTACATCATCAAATTCGTGCTGAGCTCTGTCCCAAGCTCTCCTCTCCGGGGGAACAGCAGCCCTTGAGCTGTCATGTGTTCTCTCGCGCAATCGCTGTTTATTCTTCTGTCGTTCAAGGTCTGCTCTCTTTTCCAGCTCTCGTTTTGTGGTTTTTCCCCTTTTGCGGCCCCTTCGCGTGTCATCTTCAGATGGTGGCTATCAAGATATAAATAACATATTGGTGATATTTTCAATTTAGGGGAAGGGGCGCTCACAAAAAGAAAGACTTAACGTGAATTAGCTCGCACATGAAAATAATTTGTAAATTATAACAATACAACGAAGTTTTTGCAAATAATAAATATCACTGATGGCAGAGAAAAAGTACGAAAGCAAGACAAACATAAAATGTACTTTTCCTGGATAATTTTTCTTTCAATGTGCAGAAATATCTTTAGTTATCGTCTCTGGCAGGATACGAGGGTAAAAAGGACCTTTAAAGAGGCACTATAAACAGAAATGTTTGGCGGTTTATGCTTCAGAATGAAAATCAACCGTAACATAAAAAGGACTAATTTTACCTCAACCTGCACTCCAACAAGAGAGGTCTGTTTCGGATTTAAGGGGGGTAGGCCCGGGGCTGGATGTACTGATGAACGGAATCGCACAGGGGGGTACCGTGGGGGACCGCTGGCCTCACCCATAACAGCTACAGTAGGCACTTGAGCCGCAGAGTGTTTGGCCTAAAAAGAAACAGGCAGGAAAGTTAATACTTCATGTGCATGTGTAAGGGTATATTCCGGATGTCTAGAAGTAAACTGAAAGATACGCCTCCAACAGACAGTGAAATAACCTAACGCAGAAGGAAAATGGGACCAAATTTAGGACTTTGTAGCAGGAAATATGGCATCTCACTAAGTTCACGTTGGAAAAATATCCATGCAGGAAGCTTTAAAAAACAACACATTGTATGCATTTTGAGGCATGAGGTAAGCTGTTTTGGAGACATCAGGATGAGTTTTCAGGTAAAGGTCAAAACATTCAATGTGGTCTTCAACGTGAAATTCAATTTTCGCTTTGATTAAATCTACAAACTCGAGTCCAGTCTTGTTGAAGTTAAGCCATGCCTTATGGCAAAGGCCTTCTCGTGAACTCCCTTATCGTTACTTAATAATTTGTCGACAAGATCCTTATGTGTAACGTAGTATTTAAATGAAAGCTAATGAGCAGAAATTTCCAGTGGCGCAAATTTGCGAAAATTAACCGCATTATAGTATGGTACTGTTAGAAAGTACAAGATTGTTATCGTTACCTGTGGTGGTGGCGGCGCTACGCTTTCAGGTTCAGTCTCAGTTTCTTCCTCGGAAACCTCGCTTTCTTCCTCGCTCTCATCGTCTAAAAGTTCTTGGTTTCTCTGTGACTCCTGGGTTCTCTGTGGAGGGCCAGGAGTTGTTTTGGTGGCTGAGGGTGGTTTTGGTGTCTTCTCTCTAATTAAACCTGCCGTGCTTCCAGTGGTGGTCTCAGACGCCCCGCTTTCATCTTCCTCCTCCTCATCTTCTTCGTAAGCGGGGTTTGTCCTGGAAGGGAATAAATTGTAATGGTGAAGACCAGCAAGCCTAAAGGACTCTTATTTCTAACTTCCGTAGCAAGAACCGACTAAGAAAATTAGTCATCCCTCATGAATGGGATCCCAGTCCACAACTCCAAGAGCGATTTTCAATTCAGTATCGAAAGTAATTCCGTGACTGCATCGGTTTTGCATTGCTACGTTTTGTGATTGGCTAAAAAATCTCGCGCCACTTTCTCGACCAATCAAAAGTAAAACCAAAACCAATCGTGACTTGCTCGCACGCATTTTCCCGCGCTTGGTGCCGGCGACATGTATTTGCTTCGAGTTCTGATTGGTTCGTTGGATTGTCTGTGTCTGCTGTGATTGGCCAGCGAGGAAGGGCGATGTAGCAGCTCTCGTAAGGTCTCGCACCATTGGTTCGATACCCTTCCAGAGAACAATACAACAAACAACACAACAATGGACCCTAGCCCTAAAAACAATAGCAGCTGTGTTTTACAAGGCCAATGAAAATAGAGGTTTTTGAGAGCTGCTACACTACCGGCGAGGAAAAGTGTTTTATCAGGATTTTCAAACAACGAGAAGTGAGTTGAAAATACGAGGTGTTTGCCGAGATACCTGATAGAACACACTTCCGAGTGTTTGATAATAAAAGCTTCTTAAACTGATCATTAAATACAGAGAAAACGAAGGAACAAAATCACCAAAATCTAGGAATTATTAATTGTGAGAAGTTGCAATCCATTTCCACCCTGATTGTCTGTAGCTTAGACACTTTTAATAGTTTTAGTGATCAATATAAGATTAAGATCATATAAATGTTGTAGTTCATTTTTTTTCTTGAACCAGTTTTTGGATTATTGAACCAAGGATAAAATTGATCTACAACATAAACAACAATGGACCATTATTTCTATATTTTCTTTGATTGTCTGTTACGGGAAATTGGTTATTCAAGACTCGATTTGACAAATTAATGGTTTTGATTGAACCGAACAATCTCGTTATGATACTTACAGTTTTTGTTCCCTGGTTGGTAACTTCTGCACTGGTGGTTTGCCGACTTTTCTTCGCAGGGACGTCTCGCGTCCACGTCTGGCGGGTTTCCCAGTTTGTTCTTCTTCTTCTCGAGCGGGAGCAGAGGTGAATGAGGTTGTCTGCATGCTGGACACTCCTGACTCCGTGTGCCGTGCTACATCGAAACCACGAACAGGAGGGGTCTGAAAAATAATAATTAAGTAACAATGCGTGTAAGAACGAGGCAATCCTCTATTGCTCTGCGGCATTTCGCTTTCCCCACATAAGATTGTTTAGATTTTCTTGCTGAGAATGCATCAACCTATGGACAACACGTTTTTGAAATAAAATGTACTGAAACTTTATTTTAAAGCGATATTTCTTGTGTTACAAGATGTTATCCAATCATGAGACTCCAAAACGATTGCCAAGAATAGGCTTCTAATTTTCCATGTTTCCCACATAGAAATTTTGCTGCATTAAAACTCAGAATAGTTTTCACGAAAAGGGAATCAACAAGTAAACTAGAGAGAAATAAATGCACTACCTGATGAATTGATAGCAGATTTTCATGTTTTAGCCAATGAGGTGGACCGTTTCAACAATAACACACCTTTCAGCATTCCTTGCTGTTGGGTTGCCTAGTTCTTACTTAAACTGATTAGATAAGCATGATATACCGGGAATATAAATTGAAATAATACAAAAATCCCGAAGGAAAAATCGCTACAACTGCCGCCCCCTCTGCCCCTCCCCTTTTCGTATTTTTGGAGTCTCCCGTCTCCCTGATTCACTTCCCTCCCCCTCCCCCTCCCCCCCTGCCCCCCTCCCCCGCCTTAAGTCTCTTACCCTTCTTTTATCAGTCTCCAGCATCCTGATGGTGTCCGGCTCGACCTTAGACTTGGGCGCACCCTTCTTCCAGCGCCAGCACACAAGCAATATAATCCCGATAATCAGTATAATTGGGCAGAGAACCGCTGGGATAATCCAATACTTGATCGGGGTCGAGGCGACAGTGGGTTGTTCTTCAGGGGGCGTTGTTGGTACAAACGCTGGTCTAGGTGCGGTAAGAACCTAGAAAACCGAATGAATGGAATAACGATTATGCTTTATGTGATTCTTATCGTTTCTATAATTAGTTTTCACAATGGGGGTGAGAGTTAACACTCGGTGCGAGCGCATGAGGGTTGACAGAACGCTCGAGAGCTGGCTGTGAAACGAGAGAAACAGTTTGGACTCTCGTCCATTCTCATAAAAGAAATATAGGACAGAATCAGACACGATAAACAGCGTATACGCGTTGGTGCAAATATTAAGAGCAAGAGTTGGAATTCGTAAAACTTTGAGCATATTCAGACTCCATAAAAGCGCATCTGGCCAGGCCTTTTAAAACAAGATCTAGACTTTAAACTGTCAAAGCTCTTAGCTGATTTTACGAGCGCCTGGCAAGGTCTTATAATAAATGGTTAAAAAACGTATATTTCCTACCGCGTAGGGCACAGTATATGTTGTCATCTCGCCTGTACTCAGCCGATTCATAACGGACGCAACGTAAGAACCGTTCACCACAGCACCGGAGTCAAACACGAAAAATTTTACATCTGCTTCGGAAGCTGCTGAGTTGGCGTTTCTGACTACGTCCACAATCTGAAAGAAAATAAATCACACCTTTAAATAAAATACTATTTCACCCATAAATTTTAGAATCTTTAATGTGGTTTTTAATGTGATGAAATCCCTAAGGGTTGGTTCCCACTAGCGACGTAATCGGAAGCGGAGTCGGAATCGGAAGCTTAAGGAGCCTTGCGTTCTTGTGGAAATCGAAAAACGGAGTCGCAATCGCAATCGGAAGCGCGACGGAATCGGAATTGGAAGGATCAGAAGGTTTCCTTTTTCTTCCGATTCCGCTTCTGCTTCCGTCGTTTTGATTTCCACTAGATCGTAAGGTTCTTGCGATTCCGATTCCGCTTACGATTCCGCTTACGTCGCTAGTGGGAACCAAGCTTAAGTGTCATCATTCAAATTAAATCTATTGAGCAGCAAATTCTTGTTGTGCTGATTACTATGCTGTACAAGATGATCCTAACTTTTGGAAGTGTGGAAGAAATTCTAAAGATTGACCATTCAAATGAAAGCTACTGAACAGTTCTTTCTTGTGGTACTGTTTGTTATGCTGTACAAGGTGGTTCTAACTTTTCAGTCTGTGGATGAAATCCTACAGTGTGACCTTTCAAATGAAAGCTACTGAACAGTTCTTTCTTGTGGTACTGTTTATTATGCTGTACAAGGTGGTTTTAACTTTTCAGTCTGTGGATGAAATCCTACAGTGTGACCTTTCAAATGAAATCTACTGAACAGTTCTTTCCTGTAGTACTGTTTATTATGCTGTACAAGGTGGTTCTAACTTTTCAGTCTGTGGATGAAATCCTACAGTGTGACCTTTCAAATGAAAGCTACTGAACAGTTCTTTCCTGTGGTACTGTTTGTTATGCTGTACAAGGCGGTTCCAACTTTGAGTCTGTGGTACTTTGCTGTTAATTATGCTGTACGAGGTGGTTTTAACTTTCCGTTCATGTAATATGGTTCACCCAGATGTGCAAAATGGTTCCAACTTTGAGTCTGTGGTACTTTGCTGTTAATTACGCTGTACGAGGTGGTTTTAACTTTCCGTTCATGTAATATGGTTCACCCAGATGTGCAAAATGGTTCTAACTTTTGAGTTTGTGAATAAATTATTACTTACAGTTGCACTTGTACTTCCGCTTCTTCTCTTCCTTCGTGAACTTTTTCGCGCTTTGCCTTCCACGTACAACGTAACAAGTTTGTTTGCAAGATCGCTTCGGAACGAGGAATCTTTTAAATCCTGATTTTGACTAACACTGAGGCCTATGATCACGTGGTCAGATTCTGAGGCCGTAAGGGAGTCTGGGACGTAAACAGGAACCAAGGCCTGCGAAAAGAATCAGAATTTTAAAAACAAATTCATTTGCCACCTGAAACGAACCATTGGTTAAAAAAAGGATCGATGTTACGGTTTGCCTATGTTGATAATATAAACTAGAAATTATTTCCAGTTCATCGTTCGAAATCCAACTCAACCTTTGGTAGACTTGATCACTTTTGTTTTTGTACAAAACTTAGTTCGGAGTTTCTCTACTTTAGCAAGGCCACCCTTTCACGAGCGACTTCCAGCGTTTTCAACAATGTAACGGCGCCACTCCTGCATGGACGAAGCGATAACAGAGCCCGTACTTTATCACGAAAAATTCCATTGCAAGTCGAGTTTCTCGCGTTTCATTTCTCCAGTTTTTTTAAACTGTCGCCCCGCCTGTGTGAAAAGGACTATACGTGACTACACTTGACTACAGGTAAGATTCTCCCCTGAAGCGATAACAAATGTAGCGGCAGCTTAAGCGGACATTTTGAGATTTCTAACAGCAAATGACGCCCATCCCTTCTTGAAAAAATGAAATTAATTATAATCACCTGAAAACCTTGCAGTGCTGCAGTGAGTTGGTTGACATTAGAAACTTTAAATGTTTCCACGACATCAGTTCTGTTGACTTTCTTGCCGTCAACCGAGATGAAAAATTCCAGATATGTTTGTTCATTAGGTTCGTGAATGATGGTTTGAATCTAAAAATCACAAATTCACTTTGATTAGTAACGTAATGATGATCCGCAGATGGCCTACAGGGTGGAGCTTTACCCAGCTTATTTAGCATTGAAGTAACTAGGGATATTACAACAACAACCCCTCCCTCCCCCCCCCCCCCCACCCCCCACCATTTCTTCCACCTATTCCCCACCTCAAGGCAAGCATTTTTTCAAAGTTTTCACAAATATTTTCCATACTCCTTTTCACATGAGTGGAGAGAGGCTTTTGAAAGGCTGTATTACAACGGCCCATTTCTCTTCGCTCTGGCACAAATTTCAACCGTTCTAACATGACTCTTTTTCGAAAGCTTCGATTTAAACGGTCTGCGCCCAAACAACAAAACTAAACCAAACAAGCAATGGGATAACATAGCAAAGTTCGTCCCCAGGGCCCTTTCCACCGCCCAATTTGCGGGCGGCATTCCCCGCCATTTTAAAATCGGAGATAAACCTGCGAATGAGGTTGATAACAAAGCACTTACGGTGGCAGTAACAGTGGTCGACGCTGGCAGGTTCTTCTTCTCTTTATAATACGACGCCAGAAGGCTTTCAAGGCTCGCTTTATTTGCTGGGATGGAAATGTTTTTGCTGGCAGACGTTTTGATGATAAGAGACACCAGAACATCCTGTGGTGCTGGTGTTGGTGCTGGAGTTGGTGCCGGTGTTGGTGTTGATGTTGGTGTTGATGTTGTCGGATTTACCACAGGCCGTGGCATACTGACCACCTAAACAAAATATAACAGCGAAAAAGTCATAGAGGTTACATGATACATAACCCATAGCATCAATGCATCAATGTATCAATGCATCTACGCGACTGGAAGAAGAAACAGGCGAGAACAAGAGGTTTAATAGTTAACGCAATGAAATTATATGTTCGTTAAGCGTTATGGTACATTGCTGCAAAAGAACGTATACATGTAGTCTGGCCAAGTTGGATTTTCATGGAAAAGTGAACAGGGTTACTATTTTTTTTTTTTTTCGCTGTTTCTAGTTTGGACAGTTGAATGCTGTCTTTCAATGAGCAAGTCATGACATCAGTACTAGGTTGTAATAGGATTTCTGATGTAACTTTTTGCAGTCCCCTTTTTCTCCCAAAATCCAACAAACGCAACAAAAGCACACGTTCTCTAGAAGTCTATACGATTTCGCATGTTATGCACTTACATCTAAATTTATGAAGTGTTTTAACTGGCCACTGTTTAGCCTGTTGAAGTTCTTAGTCGCTTCGGAAGCAGGAACTTGTTGACCAGCCTTTGTGATAAAGAATGTCACAGTCACATTGTCTCCGTTGTTCACACGCTCTATGCTTTGAATCTGTGGAGAAAAAAGAAAAACACTTAAAACAGTAATAAGCCTGCTACCTTATCTTTCAAGTTCACCTTTGTTATTGATGTCAAAAACCTATTGTTAACCATAGGATTGCCCCAGTTTATAATATAAATCTATAATCATTTTTCATCAAGATAAAATGTTTTAACATTATATTCCGTCAGTAGGCCAAACTAAATACCAAAGCCAAGAACCGATTATAGCGTAGCTCTAAAGCGCAACAATTTGTGGTGTAACAACCTTCCTAAGGAACTAAGAAATCGTTTTTATATTGATTAACTGAACAGAATCACACGTGGCAAATATTCAAACTAGAAGAAAAATGTTAAAAAAGATATTATGTTCATCATGTCACAAGCGTGACTTCATTAATTTAATTTGTTTTTTCCGTGTTTGGATAAAGTATTGTGGTTATTGTTGTTGTTGATTTAGTATTATTACATTTTGACAAGGCGTTACTTACAGTAACATTGACATTCCCAACTGCTCTCCGTCGCCTTTTTTGTGGCACTTCAGCAAATCTATATGCTTCTGCAAGATTAACTTCCATGTCGTTCTTAAATCCCTGTGATTCGATAATTGTATTTGGAGACACAGTGACAGTAACCTCCAACAACACTGACTGATCTGTGGGCTTGGTTGTTGGAGCAGTAACTGAGCTAGACACTGTTTGGGTAACTGTACCAGTTGGTGAAATAATTTGACTTGTGGCAGGTTGAACAGACGATGAGACTTCTGTTGCTGAAGTAGTTGGCGCCATGGACAGCACTGGAGTGGAAGTCGAGATCGGCGATGATTTGACAACACCGGTTAGAGAGGCAAATGAACTTTGAGCCACGTCGCTTGATTTTGTTACTGGTATGGAAGTTGGAGGTACAGCACTGGAGTTGATAGCAGGTGCAGTCGAAAGGAGCACATTGATGCCGGAGACATTCACTGTTAGGGTTGGCAGCAGAACCACAGAATTGGTATTCTGTGATACTGTTGGTAATACTTGAATAGAAGTAGCAGTAGAAGTAGAGCTCACGTTAACTGAAGCTGTAGATGACATATTGACCTGTGGCGTTGGTACCAAGGTGGGCTGAACTACTCTGGTGGTATAAACAACATAGCAAATTCCAAGACTTGAAATGGTCACCAAGGGAGGTCTGTAAACATTAGAGCTTGAAGCAACAGTCACAAATGAGCTGGATTTAGTCTGCGGTAGCGTTTGACTGGAATGAGAACTTGTTTGACTTGATAACAGTTCTGAAGTTGGAGCAACAGTAGTTGATACCACAGATTTGCTTCTACGTGATGAACTGGATACGGTTGACAAAGTAGTTGGCAGTGGAGATGCAGCAATCGTTAAACTTGATTCAAGAGCTTGCTGAGTGAGGCTTGATGACCCTTTACCCTGGGAGGCGAATGATGCAGAAGGAACGACAATTTCAAAAGATGAGCTTGTTTCTAGGACCACACGTGAAATTGATACAGTCTCTGTGGCAACTGTGGACAAGATGACGGTATTTGTTAATGAAGTTTGCTCGCTTGACAATGCAACCGAAGATGAAGTACTGTTACTAAACGCTGCAGATGTCTCCAAAGCCACTGAACTCGAAAGCAAAGTTCCATTAGCAACAACTGTCGTTGGGGCGATCACTGCCACTGAAGAGGTCTGTTCATGCAATGATGACAGGCTTGCAGCTGAATGAGTGGTAGTTGAAGAACTGTTACCCAACACTGCAGAAGAGGTCATCATCAGACTCTGTGAAAATGTGGAAGGCAAAGTTCCATTGTCAACAACCGTTGATAAGATTGCCACACCAGTCGAGGAAGTTTGTTCACTTGATGTTGAACTAATGTTACTCAACACCGCTGAGGAGATCATCAGACCCTGTGAAGATGTGGAAGGCAAAGTTCCATTGTTAACAACCGTTGATGAAATTGCCACACCAGTCGAAGAAGTTTGTTCACTTGATAACACAATTAATACTGAAGTTGAACTACTGTTACTCAACATTGCAGATGATGTCACCAAAACTACGGATGATGCTGAAGGCAAAGCTCCACTGTTGGAGAACGTAGAAGAAATGATAACACCGACTGAAGAACTTTGTCCACCCAACACCACACTTGAAGTTGGTAATGAGCTCTGCATGGTAGAAGTGACAGAAGATATATTTGAAACCAGCTTTGAAGTCGATGATAACGCCAAAGTTCCTTCAACTTTTGTCACAGATGAGGAAGCATTGAAAGCATTAACAGTCGCACTATTACCAGTCTCTAATGACTGTTGTACTGAGCTTTCAGGGCTAAGAGATGATGACACCAAACCGTTAGACTGGGTTAAAGTTCCACTTGGAGTTATGCTCACAAACATCGGAAATGATGATGTGATTTGTGCAGTTGAGGTAGTCTGATTCTTTGTAGCTGGGGATGACGAATGAACGCCACTTGACGCACTTACTGTTGTTGTCCTAGCAAGTGAAGAACTGATGCTTTTTGAGCTTGAAGGAAGCACAGTAGTTTGAGTTAGGTTTCCTTGCAGCTGTGTGGATGAAGACTGAGTGGAGACAGATTTTGAGTTGCTTTGAGGCTGCACCGATGAACTTAGCAATGATGTAGGTATAATGACTTGGCTTCCTCCTCCAACTGGGGTTGATTCACTGGAACTCGGCAGAGTTGTGGAAGCCACTGCTACTGTTACTGAGCTTGTTACCGTGGTGGAAGACGATAACTGAACCGCTGGAGTTGCACTGTGTGTAACTATCACAGATGTGCTATTATTATCGCCTAGAACTGCTCTTTTCTTTCTTCGCCTTGCAGGAAGACCAAACAGTGATGACGATGATACAGGCACTGATGAAGTTGGTTGACTGTTTATAACAGATGTTGTGTTGCCTGCTTGAGACAGTGAGCTTGTTGCAGCTACTTGAGGACTACTACTAACTGGAGTGCTTGGAGTACCATTTTGAGACACTGTTCCAACTGAGGACAGCAATATTGTTGGAAGCTGTCCACCAATGCTGGAACTAGTACTTGATGATAGTCCTTGCACGCCTGATGGTGATGACTTTACTGCTATTCTGGACGAAGAAGATTGATTGTTCGCATGCGACGAGCTTGTTGCAGCTACTCCATGGCTGGTACTTACTGGAGTGCTTGGAGTGCCATTTTGAGACACTGTTCCAACTGAAGATGACAATATTGATGGAAGCTGTCCGCTTATGCTGGAACTAGTGTTTGGTGATACTTGAATGCCTGATGAAGATGTTATTCTGGAAGAAGATTGATTCACTGAACTTGAAGCAGCTGCTTGAGGTATGCTAGCAACTGAGCTGTTGAGAGCACCAACTTGGGTCACAGTGCTAGGCGATGATGACATTATTGATAGAGGCTGTCTAGTGACACTGGAAGAAGAGGTTAGTGATGTTTGAATACCTGTTGAGGATGAACTCAAATTTGAGGCTTCCACACTTGATGTCATCAAGGTAGTACTGGAGTTTGCTAATGACATCTTACTGGATGCAGCAAAAGACAAGCTTAATGTCGCACTTGTATTTCTTGATTGGCTTACTGATGGACTTGAGGCTACTGCAATTAAGTTTTCACTTGAAGTTCCAATTTGTGTACTCGACAAGGTTACATTTGATGGGATGCTTGTTTTTGGTGTTTCAGACAAAACACTCTTTGATGGCAAAGACCCTTCAGAGGCTTGTATTACAGTTGTGCTACCATTTGACATCACCTGCGAGGCTGCACTTTGTGTTGTAGTTGGAACAAAGCTGATACTTTGAGAAGGCACTGATGGTGTGACAGTAGTCGCAAAATCCCCTGACTGAACTGAACTTGTACTCATCATGGAAACACTTCCATGAGTAGACTGCACACTATCCTGTTTGGATGTCAATTCTATAATTGAGGATAAAGAACCAGAAGCAACGGCTGTAGACAAATTCTGCTTATCTGAAACACTGGGGGTGGCCACAATTGGAGAAAATGTACCAGATGATGTTGCTGGACTGGAACCCAGTGTCCCATTTGCCATGGATGAACTTGGCAAATGACTCTGGGAAGGGGTCACAAAAGGAATGGCTAATGTACCAGATTGTTGCTGAGATGATTCCGGTTGTAGTTGGGTTGAATGTGTGGCTTCTTTTGCTGTGCTGGTAGCAGCACTCCTCAAGTCAGTTGAACTGGTGATGAACACAGTTGGAGGCATTGTAACTTTATGGGTGTCTGTGCTCAACACTTTAGTGACTGCCTCAGATTGCAAAATTGGTGGTCGAGAAGATGTCAAGGTTGATTCAACACTGCTTTTTGACGATAGCAATGTTGGCACAATGCTGTCACTTGCTGATACTACCTCTGACCTGGCTGAAGTGGCAAGCACCTGACTGTGCACCTCACTTACTAGAGTTGTCATGGTAACTGGATATGTCAGTGTAACTGTTGGCATTTCTGAATGCATACTGGTCACGCTTCCAATGTCCAGTGTGATCTTTGGGGTTGTTGCTGGGATAACAGTGTGATTGGCAGTCATCGCTGGAAAAACAGTCTTTTCCACAACATAGTAGATGTAACAAGAGTAAGCAGAGGACATCACAACCAACCCATCATCAGTGGATGTCTTATTTGGCACAACAGATGATGATGGAGATGGAGTTGTTGTCCTTGGCAACTGAGTGTTTCCCCCAGACAAACTGGATTGGCTTGATGACACTAAAGATTTTGAACTTGTTCTTTCAACTGTAACTGTTGACACTGAAGTTGCTATTGCAGAGGTATGCAGTGGAATAGTAGTTGTTGACAGTGATGATGTTTTCACTGATTGGCTTGTAACATTATGGGATGCCACTAAACTTGGCAACACTGAAAATGGTCTTGAAGTTTCATTTGTAACTGCTGTGGAAGATACAATCCCTACATTAACTGTACTTGAAGGTGTAGATTTAGATGAGGTGTTTAATTTGACACTACTCGAAGATTGGCTTGTAGCACTTAATCTCTCACTTGAAGCATTTGCTATAATAGAAGCTCCAACTCCTAACACTGAAGAACTTGAAACAGTTGCAACTGCAGTTGATGTGGTAATTGCAGTGTCAGTTTGATTATGACTTGGAACTTGACTTGAAGGTGACAAGGCTGTAGTGACAGCAATGGCACTTGTTTGGTTGATACCAAGTCCGATTGAACTTAAAACTGAAGATGGTTGCACTGTGTAATTTGACATGGAGCTTGTACCTTGAAAAGCAGTGTCAGATATAAAATGAGTAGCAGTAGTAGACACTGCTGCCTTTGAAGTTGAGATGGTTGTTATAGCAACATCAACTGAACGTACACTGGAAGTCACCATTGCCACCAAAGTGTCACTCATTTTAGATGTCAATGAAACAGTGTCGTTTGAGCTTAATGTTAGACTTCCTGAGACAGATATTTTAGTTGTACTTGTCAAAATTGTAGCAGACACTCCAAGGGTTGAGTAGCTTTCAACTGCAGATTTTGAGGTATTCATAGATATATGTTTGATACTGCTAGGAAAATAACTTGTTGATAAAGTTTCATTTGTTGCCATAGCAATTGAAATATGAGTGGTCAACCCCAACTGCTGCATTGATGTTGTGCCCGTTGATTGACTGGACAATCTTGTTGTAGACCCATAACTGGCTGACGATGGAGTCAACAGCAAAGTTCTTGTAGCAGAAACAGAACCAGATGAACTCACTGCTGAAGAAACAACAGAGGTCAGACTTGTTGTGTTTACTGATGCACTACCACCCAATGGCAAAGATGCTGTCGAGTGATTTCCTTCACTGATAGATGAAGTAGACAAGGCATTTGATGTCCTTATTTCACTAACTACATTGCTTGAACTATTTGAATTTAGCAACACAGAAGAAGCTGATGAAGATGCAGCTGAGTTATTTAAAGAATAAATTGAACTACTAGTGCTAGTTTGACTGGCATTGACACTTTGAGAACCACCCAATACAACAATTGTTGAATGGTTTAATGTCCTTGTCACTGAGACAGATAAAACAGAAGTTTTTGTCTTCAAGCTGCTGCTGAATGATGGCTGTGCAGCTAAAGGTGTACTGCTTGACGCTTGAGCTGGTGTAGTTGCATTGGGTGCTGTAAAAATAAAATTTATAAAAAATTCAACCAATTCTACGACCATTTTAAACTAAGTTAAAACGAGGTAGAAGTAAAATATTGTTAAAAAAATGTTAACTTTTGTCTGATTCCCTCAACATATGAGTAAATTTAGGGCTGACGCAATAGTTTTTATATTGCACAGTTGAACGTGTAACAGTGTATACATAGATTTTTATCTACTGTAATTTTAGTAGCTCTTTATTTCTATGGCAACCGTGATCAACAATTCGAAGCCTAAAATGCTGTAAATGTTTTTTGTAGATCACATTTGGTTTTGTACTGATGAGTGCGGGTTCACCTGTACGAAACAGAGCTGTCTGCAATAAACCAACGTCTAAAGCGTAACCGTTTCCAGACAACTCTCTCTGATTTTCAAAAAATATATCTTATATATATATACAGTGAAACCTGTATTAAGCGGACACCCTCGGGACCCTCGCTAGTGTCCGCTTTATAGAGGGGTCCGTTAAATACAGGTTTGTTTTACAATTAATATGGGGAAAAAATTTGGGGACCCAAGCAACTATAGTGTCTGCCTAATAGAGGGTGTCCGCTTAATATGGGGTCCGCTTAATACAGGTTTCACTGTACCTTTTGTATTCCCATCAAAAACGTCACCCATTAGATGGGTATACAAAAGATATATGTAGTTATATATATTTCTGAAACGTCAACCTTTTTGAAAACGAGTGTATAGAGATGAATAAACAATATACAGTGTACAGACTGCTTTACTTGTTCTATGAGTGCTCTATGAATAGATATTGTATATATATATTTATATATACATGTTTAATGCAACATTTTGTTATCATGGCAAATTTTGCAAGTTTTTGCAAAGGCATTTAGCTCTTTCTTGTCACGCACTGCGATTTATTGGTGCATATGCACCAATGACGCGAAAATTCATAGAAAATTTGCGTTACATCTGATTGACGTCAAACTTGGCACAAAGGAAGTTTATAGAATTAGCCAATCACTGGCCGTGTTTTATTGCGATCGGTTAAATTAATTATTCATACCAAATTTTTATATCCACAATCAATCAAAGGGTAATGGCGTCGAGTTCGAAGCGAGCGCGTGTTGGGGAAACAAGCTCAGAAGAAGCAACACCTTTGGTCTTCGAAGGAGAAAGCGATCCAGAAGGCATGTCGAGTGGTAAAGAAAGTGAATTGGATCACTTTCTCGCCAGTGAAGGCGAAAATTCGAGGTAAGCGAGGACGAAAGTTGTACATACAACGCCACGCAGTTCACGCGCACCAGAACATATGTTCTTGAATTGCGGTAAAATATGATTTTTTTCCGCTCGTTACGCTTGAATTCTTGCTTATTTCATCAAAAGATCTTTCTAAGTTCACATTTGGGGGTAAATAGCTCTGTAATTTTGGTTAGAAATGTAGTTTTGGGTCATCAGAGTAAAAGGATGCGATGTAGCGTGGTTGTGACGCCGAAGTATTGAGTTACTGCGAAAATGCATTACGTTTCTATGGAAGCGTTATAAATAAAAATTTGTAGTTAATTTTGTTTTTGCTCTATATTCACCAGATTTGGAGGATTTGCAGTCAATACATCAAGGAACATTTTCTCTTCTAACTTTTCTTTATACCCAGACCTCTTGGCCATATTTTATGTATTTTGTAAAAAAAAATTGCAAAAATTATGCTTATTTATGATGATTTTATTTTTTTTTTGGAAACAATGTGAGCTCCTTTGGAGACAAACATGTTTTTCCTGTAAAGCCTCATCACTGCTGATCACATTGATGTATAGCTTTCAATTCTCCTGTAAATATTTTCTGAAATATTAAATAAAATTGGAATGTGGTTGAAATATGCCTGTTTTCACGTGACAAGAAAGAGTTAAAAAACTTGCAATATGTTGCTAAAACAAAATGCTGTGTTAAAAATCATCATATGTTATGTAACATGAAACAATTTTTAACCCATCAATGTTGCTGTTAAAATCACCATTAAAAACTCTCTCATATAAAATTGATTAAACATTGCATAATTTTTAGAACCATTTTACCAGAACAAAAAATAATTTTGTATTTATAATTTTTATCAGTGTTTTTAGTTTTGCCTGTAACCCATAACACCTGTCAGGGTGTCACAAGTTCTAGCATAATTTTTACAGCTGTGAATTAAGGTGTTTCAAAAAAATGTTTATTTTGGCCTATTGGCCATGTGTCACATTGTTTTGGCTCTTAACAGAATTGGAACAGTTGATGAAATAGCTATTGAAAACCTGTTTATTCTAAATCATATAGCGATAGTCAGACTCAGACCCTAGTGTTTATTGTACATGTAGATCAAAGCCGTTCAATATACATTTAAATTAATGGAGAACAAAAGGCACAAATTAAAAGGAAGACTGTTATTAATCTTGGATTGCAGGCCTCCATCCAGCTACATTACATGTATTATGGCCGGCAACTGAACCCAATTATATTTGAAAATGACTGAAGGCCATGGAAGGCTATCTTCAGTTCACGACAGCTTATTTTCTTTGTGTAGCGGGCAACTTCAAAGCTTAATAACTGCCCTGCGATTATATTGTTTCACAAATAAGCTTAAGTCACTTCAGGCAATGGTGACTGATATATTATAAGGTGAAATCAAAGCCTCTTCTTAGCAACGTACTATAATGTACACCAGAAGTAAAGTTTACTTAGCATACTAAATGACTGTCTGGAATGTTGATTTCTTTGTAGTACTTCTGAGAACAAATTATATTATTTACGAATTCAATAGTGCATAAAGAGAGGAACAATCTAGAATATCGTTGAAACACATGGACAAAAATATGTAAGTTACAGACTTGCTCGTCGTATTTCAGTAATGTTTTTTTAGTAATCTAACTGCTTTACCATAAAATACGATTATCAACAACAACAATAAAACTGGTTCAGGGTGAAACCCCATTAGGCAAAATGAATTAATTTTTAAAATTTTAATGCGTAATACTAGCGAGATTTAAGTTCATTCATTTCGGCAGTAGTTTGGAAGATTCAAGATTTAGACTTAACATAAAGTATTTCAAGATATGTACATGGATCTGTCTGGTAATATCGTACTTTAAGATAACGACCTTAAACGATTGGAAATTTTGCTGCAGATATCTATAAACCACAAATATCCACAGGGGAGATTATAGCTTTCTGGCAAATGTGTTTTGAAAACGTCGATTGGTATTAAGCTTAAATCTATTTGCAATAGAAATTTGCATCGACTACACGGTTACCAACTAGACTTCTTAAGGGAAATGTAAAGTAAACTAAGCCTACCTTAGATAACAAAAAAATATGTCTATTACAAACTATATTACTGAAATCATTTAAATATATCAGCAATATTAGAAGTGGTGAATTAAATTTCCTAAAAGCTAATAAGCTCTTAAGTTTAAGCCATAACATTTTATCGTAACACTTCCTCAAAGAATGATCAAACTTACCGATCGTCGACGATCGCGAGATGTCTGTCGTTGAAACTCCATCAATTGTACTTGATGTAACGTTCTGAATAATCGAGGATAAATCACTCGCAGATATGCTTGGCAACACGAAGCCCGAAGCTGTGGTGATGTAAGAGACTGAGCTAGAAGCATTCAATTGTGGCGCCAATATACCCAAAAGCACGGCAAAAATCTTCCATATAACTCCCATAGGGATCTTTTTCTCACTCGCAAACCGCCACATTACGTTTGACTTCCCATTTGCTTCATTTCGATTGGTAGTATAGTTATTCGTTCACCTGGGAAATTAAACATTATCGTTGCATTGCATAGTGTTTTGCGGCCGCCAATTATCATAATTCCATGACGACCGTACGTGTTTATCGCCCATTCTCGTCCCCAGAGCCGCTTGGCCCTCTTAACCGCCGGAACCTGAGTATGAGAGCCCTTGGCTCTCGTACTCAGGTTCCGGCGGTTAAGAGGGCCAAGCGGCTCTGGGGACGAGAATGGACGCGGTGCCGAAAATAACCGATGACAACACGTGATCTTTCCGAACAACGTCGATACTGTATGATAATGTCATACAATATCTTTTTACCTAGTCAGATCAGCCTTGCAGTTTGTCGGTTAATATTTTGCGTGTAAGCCAGAGCGTGTAATTTAAACACTATATTTTTGCACTATATGAGGGAATCTGGAAGCGATAGTCTAGACATGATTCAAGTGGCCGTCTCGAGTTTTCGCGCGAGTATATATTTCGTGTGAGTACAAAGAAAAAGAAAAAAATTTTCAATCACTGGTAAAAAGAAACAAACCAACGAGAACAGGGTAAGACGTGCTTAAGCTACCCTCTCCTTGTCTCCACTGGCAACATACAATTTGAGGGGAGCCGATTCTGACCGTTATAAGAACCTTTCTACCACCCAAGCTAGAGCCACGAGCGGCTTATCTCGTACCCTCTCTCACTAGAGAAAAATTCTAAGAATGAGATTAATGAGAGCCTTAGATAATAGTAGCTCTTGTAGGTCTATTTGAAGGAGTCGCATTTCTGGGATCGAGGGTAGTGGTAAAAAGCTTGCAGCTGGAGCATTTTTCTGGATAGTTCTAAACAGGAGCACCGGCAGCAGCTGGATCAACCACCTTCTAATTCTATGGCATATTTTTAAAATCGACGGAGCCAACGTAGCCTGCACAACAGACGCTTTTGGGGTTGCTCAAGTGGGTTTTGGGGCACGAGCGTGCAGCGCGAGACACGCGAGGGGAAGGAAATTTTCCCTCACACCCGCTTGAGCAACCCCTAAAGCACCATTTGCATCATGCAGGCCGCTAGCCGACGTAACTAATCGAACTAGATCGAACGCAATCGAATATATCGGCAATCGCGTGATTGGGTCCGATTGGGTTCGGTAATGGAACCCAATCGAACTTTCACAAGAAAATTTGGATCAATCGAGAAAATAACTAACCGCTGAGAATATTTCTGTCTCGTGTAAACAGAAACGGCTCTTAACCAATCAGAATGGGTATATTATTTTATTATTTTTTTTTTATTATATTACTATGTATATATATTCTATAGACTAAATAAAGTACTATGAAAAATTTACCCAAAAGGGGGCATGTCATTGGTCACGCTAGTATATGGCGCGCTTTATCTAGTTTTTTTTTTTTTGGCATATTTTTATAGAATGAGTGAATATGTTTGTCTGACTATACAGGTGGCACGACAAAATCCATTTAAAAGCCGTTTTCACCTGTTTGAAGAAGACATAATATAATACATGTGATCCACACTGTGTATATGATCAACACAGAAACGGAATATAATTCATGTGATATCTAATTGGTAACGAAATGTATTCATTTCACGAGCGATCGTACCGGAACTGACCACGCCGAAGCTTGTGGTTTCAAATTCGAACGACAAAATGGATGTTTTCAAGGATGTAAGAATCCCCATGCCACAAACGTTCGAATCGCTAAGTCTGACTCGAGTGGGAAGTTTCCAGCGCGGTATATTGACCACAGCGCTTGCTATGCTGTCTATATCGCAAGCTATTCAGTGGCAATTGAGGAAACAAGATTATCATGTGGGTTCTGAATTTCGATGTACAGTTAGGGATGGACTCATCGAGACAAGCGCACAGGAAGACCTGACATCTCGATACTTTGAAGAGTACAGACAAAAATACACACCAGTATCCCAGGGATCGTTTCTAATCTTCGTGGTCGTGAATCTTTTAACCGTCTGCTTTTACATGTCATACGTGTCGGAGCGATTAAATTCGTGGTTCGATCTCAAGACCACAAAACACCGTGCCAAAATACTAACCGAGTTGAAGACCTCGACAGTTGTGTTTAAAGCTTATTCGATTCAACTCTGTGTGAAACTTGTGTCCGCCGCAGTGTTTATTCTATACCACTGTATCATGTCCGCGGTTGTCTTACCATCAGAAAGAAAGTATAGAAAACAATGGACGCCACTACCTTTTGTTTTCGATGGTCACTCGTTCGTCACTGCAGTTCATTGCTATGCCGATCAGGCCTTCAAATCATCAATGTTTAATATCGCTTTGCTGACTTTTGCGACATTTACTGGTGCTTTGAGTTTGACAGAATTTGTCTACACTTGGCAAGAAACGAAGGCCTTCGGGCGAATTTCCGATTACTATTTTTGCATGTTTTTGATGCGCCATAATAGCGTGACTGAGAACATAAATATGGTAATAGAAAAGGAATTGTTCTTAGAAGGACAAAGAGAAAGAATACTCGTGACAAAGAAAACTGAACTTCGACTTCCGCTCTACAATTCTTGGAGCTGTTCAATTCTGCCCTCCATCGACAGCAACATTTTCATTTCTCAGCAAAAACTGAAATACAAGGGAGCTAAGAAACAGAAACATAAGCAAGAACTGTTCAGGACGTACAGCAGGACTAAAAAACTTCCAGTTGCCTGTTTAGAGGACTTGTTCAAGCCGGGTAAAGACACTCCGAATCCTAAGAGAATTTTAGTGACCGGAGACCCTGGAATTGGAAAAACGGAATTCGTATCCAGACTTGTTCAAAAATTCGCCGATTCCAGCTTATTTTCATTCGAAAGCGAAATGCACTATCTCAACTTTATTTTCTCTTTTAATTTCAAAGAGCTGAGTCTAATAGATGAGCATATAACTTTGCAAGAATTTCTCAGTTACTCCACCCTTTCATCGAAACTGGGGAACATTGTCTACCAGCAGATCGCAGCCAAACCGGACGAAGTACTTCTTATTTTCGATAGCCTAAACGAGTGGGCTACTAAGTCTTCTACAAATCACGCACATGTTGGGAAAACCATGAAAATTGAAGAGAACATGTCCGTGGATACTCTTATCTTGAAGCTTCTTTCTGGAGAACTTTTACCGGGATGTACTATCGTGGTAACGTCCCGATCAGCGCCTTTACTTTCAGAGATTGCAGAAATCGTTATATTTGATAGATACGCTGAGCTTGGGTCTTTTAAGCCAGACGAGGTCAAGACTTGCGTTCAAGAATTGTTCCGCGACAACCAAGATCTCAGTGTCACGTTGACAAATCGGATTTCCAGGGATGAAAATCTCCAGGTCCTCTGTCGTGTACCTCAGAATTGTGTTCTGCTTTGTTTGTACCTAAACTTTGTAGTGTCTAAGAAAACGATTGAGGAATTTCAAGCTGTCGATCTTCCTTCCACAACTACACAACTTTTCGAAAAACTGATCGAAACCGCGACAAGAGGAGAATCGGTTGAAAATAACCATAAAACATTCCCATCAGATCATTTTGATTTCTCAAAGAATTCCCAAGAAATCTTTGAAAAGCTCTCTAATCTTGCATTTCAGGGAATGATACAGGAACGCTATGTTTTTCGAAAGGAGGATCTTTCATGTGTTGAACTGAGTGCTTTTGAGGTTGAAATTCTTGAGGAGGCTGGGTTTCTACGTTGCTTGAGAGGCCTTTTACCAAAACAATCTGGACTTAGCTACTCCTTCAGTTGTGTCAGCATTCAAGAGTACCTCGCCGCCAGCAGAATCGTCCAATCGACTTCCGTTGGAGATTTCCGAGATTTTCTGGAAAGAGCCAACGAGACCCACTGTAGTACATTACAGTTTGTGGCTGGTTTGTGCAAGGATGGGAAGAAAGGAAAGGGTATCTTTGTGTGCTTGATGCAGCACTTGACAGAAGCTATTACGCTGAACAGTCTAGGTGACGAACCAGTGATTGATAATCAAGCGATTGTTTTCCTTTGTAGGTGCCTCTTTGAGAATGGCACGCAACTCGGACATCCGTTCGCAAGGGAAGGGACGTCTTCGATGTCAAAGGCCAAACCCATCACCTTTACCGAGATAGGCGCAAATCCTCAAAAGACACAAGCGATTCTGTATTGCTTGAATAAAGCTATGGGTGACAACGTAAAGAGAGTTATCTTCGAGAGCAATGCCATGGGAGACAGCGGGCTACGTCAGGTAGCCTCTTCCATTTGTGATGCGTCCTGCAGGTTGGACCAAGTCAATTTGACAAGATCGTGCATCACCGATGACGGAATGTTGTCCTTCCTGGAAATAACTGCAAGACACTCATTTCTTGGAATTAAGATTCTAGGGTTAAGAGGGAATCAGATTTCCAGTGAGGGAGCGAAGTACCTCGCGTGCGTGCTCTTCAATGATTGGTGTCAGATTGAAGAACTCCATTTAGGCAACAACAACATCGGTGATTTGGGTGTGGGGTATTTCAGCGAAGCTCTCTGCAGTGGAAACAGCAAAATTAAAACTTTGGACTTAAGCTCGAATGGAATAACCCACAATGGAGTTTTTCATTTGAGCAAAGCTCTTTGCAATCCAGTTTGCAATGTCAGAAGACTTTATCTTCAGAAGAACAAAATGCTAGATTTCGGCCTGCAAGACCTTTGCGAATCCCTTTGTACGGGCGAATGTAATCTTAGGGTACTTTTCGCAAGTTCCAACGATATCACTGACGATGGCATCAAGTTCGTGGAAAAGGCGCTAGCGCATAAGGCTTGTGGCCTACAGGAGCTGTACCTGGGCTACAATCAAGTGACAGACAGAGGAGTTAAGAGTTTGCTTCAAGCCCTGCCCAATCATCAGTTTAACCTTAAAGTTTTGTCCCTGGCCAACAACCCGATAACTGATGTCGGAGTGAAGATGCTGGCCAGTGCCTTGAGAAATTCCAGCTGTAACCTGCATAGACTTTGCATAAGCCTAGGAAGAGCACAAGCGACTGCAACGAAGGCCTCAAAGCTGCAAGTGCGATATGTGAATGCGTTCTAAATGAAGAGGGTTTGCAGATGATTGTAGTGTCTTGTACTGAAGAACTACTCAAGGACGTCTGTAAATATCCCGGGGGGGTACTCAACAAAGTTTTGTACGGGGATGCTCCGCCCCAAGGTCCAAACCCTTACCCTTTCATATACCGTTTTTGACAGAAAAGGTACCCCTTTCATATACCTTTCATTGAAAATGGCACCCCTTTCATATACCTTTCATTGAAAATGGTACCCCTTTCATATAGCCTTTATGCGCGTCTGTTTCATATATTTTGAAAGGCGCTTTTATAATACTTAGATGGCGGTTTTCCCTACTTTTTTTGTACTTCAACTCGTGTTTACGCTGCCTTTCCTGATTCTTCGTAAAATCCCTACCCTTTCATATACTTCAACTCGTGAAATCCCTACCCTTTCATATACCTCCAGCCTCAAAAAGGTACCCCTTTCGGGCGGAGCATCCCCGTATAGCCCATTATAGGGAGTACCCCCCCCCCGGGGCTAAATATACTTTATATATGCACAACTCTAACAATACTATACATCAAAGCTTTCCAATTAATGAATCTTATTATTCGGCGTCTTCTATTTATACAAACGCGTAGTCTTCAAAATTATTTAGCAATTAATATATCAATGCATGGACATATTTCAGTATTATAAACCCATAGCTTTAACAAAACGATCTAAGAGAATCGCCCAATCGAACGCTGGAGTTTCCACATGATCACAAGTCAATGTTTTTCGTTCTAAAAACTGCTACCCATGTCTACTGACTTCTTTGAAACATGGAAAATGTTACAAAAACAAAGCCATTTGGCTAAGGAAAATTACTTCATTGGTCTTTAAATTAATTTCAGTATAAAACATTTTATTCAGAAGGCGCATTTTCCTTTAAATGTATATAAATCAAAAAACAGCTGAGGTAAACCAAGTATTATACTGAACGGAACTCTCGCTATAGAGAGGTCCGCTGAATACAGGTTCGTTTTACAATACATATGGGAAGAAAATTTGGGACCCAAGCAGCTGGTGTCCTTAACAGAGGGTGTCCGCTTAATATTGGGTCCGCTTAATACAGGTTTCACTGTATTTGTTTTCCGCAGGTCGGGAAGAATAACATTCCCTACTGAATGTCGTTAAAATAAAGAGGCAATGAAATGCGAAGCCCATCGTGTTGAATTTATGAGTTTAGAGCCATCTCACATTCCTGGAAATGGTATAGTTTCAAGGATGGATTTTCCGCGGAAGAAGTGGCCGGGGGCCATTCATGTGTACTTTGGAATTTTCGGTGCGTCAAAATCGCGCAAACGTGAACGTGTATTGTGAATATTCATGATATTCCACACGCCTGTGCTGTGTGTTTCGTTTTCTAAGCAAATGTAAAACGTCCATTTTCGTTAACATAATTCGATGGAAATACGGAAAAGGCGAAATCTTTTTCAATCAGTGACAAACAGACATCCACTGAAGAAGGGCAAAGCCCGAAACGTTTAGTTTGTTATATATTTTAATTTGGCTCTTTGATTTCAACAGTTTTTAAGTTTTCCTCTTCTTTTAATCAGGCTGTCGTTTATCTCCTCCGTTGCATGAAATGACTAGGAGTATTGCTGCTCCCCTAGATGGGATGGTTGTCCATCGAGATGTTCCTTCCCCAGCGCTATTATTCCGTCGGTACTTACTGACATACCGTAATATAACACTGAGGGAGTAGGGGGTTAGTTTCTATGCGTCGGTGGGGGGGGGGGGGGGGTGGAGGGTGTGAAAACTAACATATTTCCAATATTTCCACCGATAGAGTAACTCCTCCATTTAATAAGTTTACAACGAAAAAATCACAGATATCTCACAACTCCATGATTCATTCTGTGGATAGGTTAGCGCTCGATTTGTAAACTTTTGAATCTCTTCATGATGTATGGCTAAAAATTAAGAATTAAGGACAGAAGGCGTTTTGTATTTTGTGAATGGAAATTTTTAACAATTAAACGTTCTGGAGGGTACACTTTCCCAAAAATCTCGTTATATAAAACTCACCGACAACAAGGACCTCAATTGCAACAGTGTCTTCCGTTTCTTCATGCGTTCTGTTCACTTTCCACACAACTCTACACGTGTAGTTTCCCTCGTCGCCTCTTTCCACCAAAATGATGCTAAGTGTACCACTGTAAGGGTCGATAGCTATTCTTTCTGAGGGCAATTCCAGGCGTTTGCCATCTTTGTGCCATTCATATTTTAGTGGAGGGTAGGCAAATATGGCCAGTTCAATTGTTCCATTTTCACCGTATTTGAGTCGCTGTGGTGTCTTGACTCTATGGCTAACGACTGTATATGGAAAGAAATGTTTGCGGTAGTCGATAGCGTGCAAGTGAACTTGTACTGTGAATGCAGTTTAAGGTGGCCCACATTTGGGTCTGGGGACCATTTAAATAGACGTTATTGAATGCAGTACTTAATTTTCGTGTGGTACATATAGATTACTCCATGGGCAGTGCTGGCGTACGGTATTTAAGCACGAGTTAGTGGTTCGTATCAGAAATCGAACGAGAGAGATTTGTGATTGGACGAAACGCTTTTTTCACGTGTGAGAAAGTCGTTGCGCCATTCTGATTCAGCTGCGAGTTCCGAACGGGGTTTTCACACGCCAAATTTCAATAAAAAATCTCAATAAGTATGAAATAATGCTTGTTTATGCATGCTTTAGAAGCATAAATCTAGCTAGGTCTTTTTGGCAGTGTTTATACTTAAAAGGATTAAACAGTATTAAACACTTACAATCAACTTCAAGAATAAAACTGCTCGAGTGATTAGATCCTCTACATGTATACTCTCCACCATCACTGACTGTCACGTCTCCTATTCTCAAGAAAAAGTTGTTTCCACTGACCACGAGGCGGAGTCTTCCTGAACTCTCCGCTGTAATATTGGCGGCTTGTATCGCGGGCTGTCCAAGACTCGCTTCCCTGGTGGGCGTTTCCCAGGCAACAAAGTCTTCTCCCGTTACCTTGCATTGAATTTGGATGGTTCGGCCGTGCTGGGCAGTTCTTCTTTGAAATGGAAGTTGTACCTCGGCCCCTGTAATAGGATCAAGCAAGAAAAGATAAGGGGACAGAGAGGCAAAGTAAGGGCATTGGCTGGGGTACGTGAATTTCACAAAAGATATTTTTAGAATTCGTGTAAAACGGAAGTCGGTTTCCCGAGGCATCCGCAAACATTCAGTGTGACGTCATCAGAACGTGCCAACGTGGTATTGCGTAATGGTGGCTGTTGAATATTCAGTATAGCTTTTCCCAGTGGAATTTACAGGCGTTTGTGGGCGTCCCGGGAATTATACTTCGGTTTCAATGGTGAAATTTGTCACATATCCCAAGGGCTATACTGGACGGCTCCCTCTTTGTCCCCTTATATTTTTCTTGAATCAAGAGTGTGGTTCTCAACACTGCTGAGCAAAATAAACGTCTTTCATTGCAAGGTAATCTACGACGACGACCGCAATGAGATTTGGATAATAGATCTGCGCGTGTATTGTGCATCCCGTTAGTAAAATGCGTTTCCTATTAATCGGGGGCAATACGCATCATTACAAGGTCTTCTCTGGTTAGAAAACAATAGAACAAACAACAGAACAATGGACTCTAGCCCTGAAAACAATAGAGCTGCGTGATACCCAGGTCTAATGAAATTAGAGGTTCTATAAAAGAGCTCCGTGGTACTGATTAATCGGATGCTATTAGATCAAGAATATCAACGGATCAAATCGTTTCTTCTCAAACCTCTTATTAATTAATAAGGCTCTTGATTTGAGGGGAAATTAGGATGGCTAGACTGGACCAGGAGCCCATGACTGGACTGTGTCCTTA